>CM036753.1:112884238-113484238 GCA_020796225.1 Arion vulgaris | reverse complement strand
AAGCATACAGCAGAACAATAGCAGCAGAAGCAATAGACAGATAGCAACAGAAGAAGCAATAGCAAGCAGAAGAAGCAATAGCACAGAAGACAATAGCAGCAGAAAAGCAATAAGCACAGCAATCAGCAGAAAAGAAGCAATAGCAGCAAGCAAATAGCAGAAACAATAGCAGCAAAAAGAAGCAATACAGCAGAAGAAGCAATACAGCAGCAATAACAAGAAAAAGCAAAGCAAAGACAGCAATAGCACAGAAGAAGCAATAGCAAGAAGCAATAGCAACAGAAGAAGAAGAAGGAATAGCAACAGAAGAAGCAATAGCAGCAAAACAATAGCACAAAGCAAGAGCAATAGCAGCAGAAATAGCACAAGAAGAAAAATAGCAACAATAGCAGCAGAAGAAGCAATAGCACAATAAGCAGCAGAGAATAGCAGCAGAAGAAGTAATAGCAACAGAAGAAGCAATAGCACATAGCAGAAAGAAGCAATAGCAGAAGCAATATCAGCAGAAAAGCAATAGCAGCAGCAATATCACAGAAAAGCAATATCAGCAAGAATACTAGCAGAAAAGCAACATCAACAGAGAAGCAAATAGCAGCAGAGCAATATGCAGCAGAAAAGCAATAGCAGCAGCAATATCAGCAGAAGAAGCAACATCAGAGAAGCATAGCAATATCAGCAGAAGAATAGCAAATACGCAGCAATACAAGGCAGAAGAAGCAATAGCAAGCAATGCAGCAAGACAGCAAGCAATAGCAGCAGAAGAAGCAATAAGCGAGAAGCAATAGCAGCAAGAAGCTAATAGCAAGAAAGAAGCAATAGCAGCAGAAGAGCAATAGCAACAGAAGAAAGCAATAACAACAGAAGAAGCAATAGCAGAATACACAGCAATAGCAGCAAGAAGAGAATATTAGCAAATAGTGAAGTCCACATAGCAGACTACACCAATGCGACACAATAAGCAAGCTATGCAGCAGGAGAGAAGCAATAGTTTACAACAAAGGTATAAATAGTCTGAAGAGAGGAAGAATAGCAACAATGTTTAGTTGCAATAGCAACCAGAAGGAAAACAATATGTCATAATGATTAAGAGAACTAATAACATTGCAGAAGTATGATAGCTTTAGCAGAATAGAAGTAACAGCAACATGAACAAGCATATACAGTTACATTTGCTGAAGAAATGACGACTATGAGACAGTCAACTGCATGAGTTTCTAACTAGAATGAAGCTCATATAGCAGAAGTCAAGTCTAATAGTCAGACATGATTAAAGCGCAATAGCACGCAATAGCAACAAATGAAAAATGAGCAGACAGAAACAATAGCACAGAGAGGCAAGTTAGCAAGTCTAACGAATGAAAACGAATACACCGCAATGCCGACAGAAGACAGACAAGAAGAGTGAGCAATAGTAGATCTAATGCAACAGAAAAGCACTAACTGAGTACATAAAACAATAACAGCTAAGAAGTGAATCACACAGAACAAATGATGAGCAAGAAACACCATACAACAGTTAGCTAACAGAAGAGACATATAACAAAATATTAGCAACAGAAAGCAGACAATATAAACAAGATTAGCTAACAGAAAAGCAGATACATATAAAAATGATTAGCTAACAGAAAGCAGATACACATAGCAACAATGATTAGCTAACAGAAAGCAGACATATCAACAGATTAGTTAAGCAGAAAGAGACAATATACAACAATGATTAGCTAACAGAAGCAGACACTATACAACAATGATTAGCTAACAGAAAGCAGATACACAACAGAATGATTAGCAACAGAAAACAGAACGATACAACAATGATTAGCTAATAAGCAGACAATATACACAATGATTAGCTAACAAATAGCAGCAACATACAGCAATGATTAATAACAGAAAGCAGACACATATACAACAAATGATTAGCTAACAGAAGACAGACATATATACAACAATGATTAGCTAACAGAAAGCAGACACATATACAACAATGATTAGCTAACAGAAAGCAGACACATATACAACAATGATTAGCTAACAGAAAGCAGACACATATACAACAATGATTAGCTAACAGAAAGCAGACACATATACAACAATGATTAGCTAACAGAAGTCAGACACATATACAACAATGATTAGCTAACAGAAAGCAGACACATATGCAACAATGATTAGCTAACAGAAAGCAGACACATATACAACAATGATTAGCTAACAGAAAGCAGACACATATACAACAATGATTAGCTAACAGAAAGCAGACACATATACAACAATGATTAGCTAACAGAAGTCAGACACATATGCAACAATGATTAGCTAACAGAAGTCAGACACATATACAACAATGATTAGCTAAAAGAAAGCAGACACATATACAACAATGATTAGCTAACAGAAAGCAGACACATATACAACAATGATTAGCTAACAGAAAGCAGACACATATGCAACAATGATTAGCTAACAGAAAGCAGACACATATACAACAATGATTAGCTAACAGAAAGCAGACACATATGCAACAATGATTAGCTAACAGAAAGCAGACACATATACAACAATGATTAGCTAACAGAAGTCAGACACATATACAACAATGATTAGCTAAAAGAAAGCAGACACATATACAACAATGATTAGCTAACAGAAAGCAGACACATATACAACAATGATTAGCTAACAGAAAGCAGACACATATACAACAATGATTAGCTAACAGAAAGCAGACACATATACAACAATGATTAGCTAACAGAAAGCAGACACATATACAACAATGATTAGCTAACAGAAAGCAGACACATATACAACAATGATTAGCTAACAGAAAGCAGACCCATATATATATTATCTCAGTTTGTGCTAGTTATTAGATTACCAGTAAACATACTTGTATTATTCTCAAAGAATAAATATCAATATGAGTTGCCCACATAATGTCTAACAAGCAGAGTATATGGTTGCTTGCTACATGTGACCAGTTTTAGAATATCCTGACTTGTTGAGACTAGCAATATTGTGTCAGTCAGATAAAACTTGTTGAGACTAGCAATATTGTGTCAGTCAGATAAAACTTGTTGAGACTAGCAATATTGTGTCAGTCAGATAAAACTTGTTGAGACTAGCAATATTGTGTCAGTCAGAGAAAACTTTTAATAACTAACAGCAATAGAGAGAGAGACATTACCTTGCCATGATGTTGTTGACACCAGTCCCCCATGTTACTAAGTACCTCATCACTTTCATGTACAATGATATGTGGACCCTGGAATATACAAACACTATCTCCATGATAATAGTCATAGATCGAACACCCTATCTCAAACTACTGGGCAATAGTAGCCATTAACTAGTTATCACTAAAACAAACATTGACTGTCCATGGATGACAAGTCAGTCCTGCCCATGGACGACAAGTCAGTCCTGCCCACGGATGACAAGTCAGTCCTGCCCACGGATGACAAGTCAGTCCTGCCCATGGACGACAAGTCAGTCCTGCCCACGGATGACAAGTCAGTCCTGCCCACGGATGACAAGTCAGTCACATCATGATTGTAAGCAGACACTTACATTGTATATTATACCTTGCAGCACAGTCACATTTTGGAGAGAAATATCTGAAACTCAAGTAGCATTTCATACAACACACACGTGCATACAGATACACACTCACATACAGACATACACACACACACACATAAATATATATATAGATATATATATATATATAAAATAGAACTCGAATTGGAAGTATTTATCTCTAAAATGATATATAAATGTTTTGCATTACATAATTTATTCTGTGCTGAATCACCACATCTGTTGTGACTGTAACATCCTATTCTGGAGTGGCAATCCTTGACACAATTGCTGCAGGTGAAACTGAGTGACTTGAGCTAATGCATAGGATGATCTCTTTACCTGTGCGTTATCTATTGCCTCCATAAGTGACAGTATTTTCTTTTCTTTTTGAGCCAGCCCTAAATGCTGCTTACCATGCTTTCCTATCTTTGGCCATCCATTCCCAATTTTCTTTGTCTATGCTCCATGAAGTTAGATCACGCTTTCAGGTGTCAATGAAGTGTAGTAATGGGCGTGCATGCTGTCTATAGTGTGTTTCAAAATGATTTTCCGCAGGGAAAATTTAATATCTCTGCAACTGCAATTACTTTTAAAAAATGTATAATGATCCTTCCGGTGTGTTTAGTTACAATTTACTGTTTGTGTTTTCAGAGCATAGGTGTATTACAAAACGTTTAGTATTCTAGATTTGTTATACAATGGGTATGAAAATCAAGTTTCTTACACTGCATACAGTGGCTGTGAAAATGTATAAATATTTTATCAGAGAATCTAATCGTGGAAAACTGTATCGGAGTATATCAAATCCTGAACAGAGAACTATGCATGCTTTGGGCTTAAGTAAAAGATATCTACATAAATTACTCAATGTTAATGGAGCTGTCAGTACAGTCAATACATTGACTCAATGCAGAAAGAAAGTAGTAGACAATTTTGACAGGGATGTGATTAGAAGAGAAATTTGCAGAATGTTCGATTCCAAAGAAACTGTGACACTAAGAAAGCTGAAGATTAGGTTAAGAATACACAATGACATTGATGTATCGAAATCAACGTTATGGAGAACTGTTAGAAGCATCGGCTTTACTTTTAGGAATGCGCTAATGGGAGAAATGTCATCTGCGAGAAGCCGCATTTAGTACGTCTGAGAAGTAAATATTTACGTGAAGAACGGGAAATGCGTAATCAAGGTGACCATATTGTGTATGTGGATAAAACCTGGATCAATGCTCACCACACTAATGAAAAGGAGTGGCAGTTATCTGATAGAACAATTAAACGATATGTACCTAGTGGAAAAGGACAACGTCTGATAATGGCACATGCAGGCAGCAGACAAAATGGGCTGGTTAAAGATACTGAACTTATTTTCACTTCCAATTATACGGACAACAGGGACTATCATACCGAGATGAACGGTAACATATTTAGAGATTAGATTGAACATACTCTTCTTCCGTCCCTAGACAGACCATCCTGTGTGATAATGGACAACGCATCATACCACAACACTGTGTCAGAAGAAGACAAAATCCCGACATCTTCGAGTACAAAAGATGCTATAAAACTTTGGCTCAGAAAGGAGAACATTCCATTTAACGAGGGTTTTTGAAGCCTGAATTACTATCTATTGTTAAAACATCACAGAAGACCAGGAAATTCCAAACAGACAAGTTAATTCAACAGCATGGTCATGTGTGTTTGAGACTACCACCTTATCATTCACACTTAAACCCAATTGAACTCATGAAAATAAAACTTTCAAGCTAAGCAATATGAAAGAACTAACATATGCCGCCCTGTCGAAGATAGACAGAGATTATTGGTGTAAATGCGAAGACCATGTCTTAAAGGAGGAAAATGACTACTGGGACAAAGATGGACTGTCGTTCATGCAGCCAAGAATAGTCATCAATCTGTTAGACTCATTGGACTCAGAATAAGTGAGTAAACACTTTATATGATTTATATAATATGAGTTATCTCACCCTCCAAAATTCGAATTGTATATACGCCTATGCCGAAAATATGTGATTTTTAAATTTACGGTAAATTATTTTCTTCCAGCACCAAATAATTACTAGGTTTGAATAGATCAAAGGAATTCGCCGTTGCAAGAAAAGTACACTACCTGCAACATTGAATTTTAGAAAATCGTTGGGACATCGGAAATACAACACCACATGCAAAAATCACGTTCATCCATGCAATGAATATGGAGATATTTGAGGTCAATCGTTGACCCAACGTTTTGAAACGCACTATAGTACCAGTTGCAAGTTGACCATATAGAATGTCCTTTGGGATTCTACCATCGCTCATACGGCACACGTGTCCCAGCCATCTCAGATGTCGCAGACTCAGCAAGGTGTACATGCTTGGAATGTCAGCACTGTTCAGGATTTCTATATTGGAGATGTGGTTTTGCAATCGGATGTTGTATATTCGCCAGAGACAGCGCATATAGTGTTAAAATGATTGATTATTGCTATTGCAGTACATATATATATTACAATAGCAATAATCAATCATTTTGAAAAATGTTAAATCAAACAAAAACAGCCCCCACCAGTCACACAAAATCAGCCCCCAGCAATCACACAAAATGAGCCCGAGCAATCACACAAAAACAGCCCCCTACCAGTCACACAAAAACAGCCCCCACCAGTCACACAAAATCAGCCCCCAGTAATCACACAAAAACAGTCCCCTACCAATCACACAAAACCAACCCCCAGAAATCACACAAAACAGCCTCCCCCAGTCACAAAACACAGCCCCTCACCAGTCACACAAAAACAGCCCCCACCAGTCACACGAAATCATCCCCAGCAATCTCACCCCCAGCAATCACACAAAACAGCCCACCACCAGTCACAAAACACAGCCCCCTCACCAGTCACACAAAAACAGCCCCACCACCAGTCACAAAACACAGTCCCTTCACCAGTCACACAAAAACAGCCCCCCACCAGTCACAAAACACATCCCCCAGCAATCACACAAAAACAGAACCCCACCAGTCACACAAAAAACAACCACCACCACCAGTCACACAAAAACAACCACCACCACCAGTCACACAAAAACAACCACCACCACCACCAGTCACACAAAAACAGAACCCCACCAGTCACAAAAACATCCACCCCCAGTCACACAAAAACATCCCCACCAGTCACAAAAACAGCTCTCCCCCACCACCAGTCAAGCAACACCAGCCCCCACCAATCAAACACAAAAACTACATACAGAGACTGTCAAACCTCAGCTACAATATGAAGATCTCCTTCTGTGACCAGGCAGGATATCTCCAGAATTCTGTCATTAACAAAATCTAATCCAGTCATCTGACAAACCAAAGAAAATGAAAAGAATAAATACTTTAAAATGTCACATGCAACAAATTTTTTAATTTTTTTGTGTGCCCTATATCAATTCAGATTTAGTCTAATATAGCACCTCCAGCTGATTTTTGCACGAATACTTGCTTTCCTTATCATCAGTGTCCTTTGTCATTCAGGCGAGAATTACACTGTCTTCAGAAGTACTTGTAATTTAGATCCCCAAGTAAAGGACCATTGTTTCCTGTTGTCTAACCGCATACAGTCTAACCGCATACAGTGTGCACACTAGAAATTGTTGACCCAAGCTGGCCTCAAACTCACCAGTGTTTCCTGTAGTCTAACCGCGTACAGTGTGCACACTAGAAATTGTTGACCCAAGCTGACCTCAAACTCACCAGTGTTTCCTGTAGTCTAACCATATACAGTCTAACAGCGACAGTCAACGCATCAGTCTAACCGCAGTCTAACCACAGTGTGCACACTAGAAATTGTTAACCCAAACTGGCCTCAAACTCACCAGTGTTTCCTGTAGTCTAACCGCATACAGTCTAACCGCAGTCTAACTGCATAGTCTAACCGCATACAGTCTAACGCATACAGTCTTACCGATACAGTCTAACCGCGTACAGTGTGCACACTAGAAATTGTTGACCCAAGCTGGCCTCAAACTCACCAGTGTTTCCTGTAGTCTAACCGCGTACAGTCTAACCGCGTACAGTGTGCACACTAGAAATTGTTAACCCAAGCTGACCTCAAACTCCAGAATTTCCTTGACATCTGGTCTCGGTAAAATATATGTTACTGTGTGGGAGAGGAAGGGGATAAGTGTAGCAGCGAAGCTATTTACAAGGCCATAGTGCTAACCACGCTGATGTCAGAGACATGGTCAGTGTATAGCAGACACACACAAAAATTAAACCACTTCCACACAAATTATCTATGCAGACTACTCTAAAATATCAGGACAAAATTTCAGATCCCAAAGTCCTCATAAGAGCAAAAATTCCAAGCATCACCACCCTGTTGCAGAAGGCCTAGGTGAGATGAGCCAGTCACGTTCTTCAGATGCCTGATAAAACATTCCAAAACAGTTGATGTTTGGTGAGCTTGAAGGGGACAGATGATCAGTTGGTGGACAGAAAAAAAACTTTAAAGACACTCTTAAAGTGTCTCTAAAATGCTTTGATACAGACACCAAGTGCTGAGAACTCCTGGTGCAACATCACCGAATATGGCATTTAACAAAAGAAACTTGCATAGTTGAGAATCATCGTACTGTAGAGGTGCAGAGAAATCAAGCTGCCCGAAAAGACAGAACACACAACACTCACATGTCTAACCTCAATCACGTATGCCCCACCGGCGGTTGGGGATTGTGTTCCAGGATTGAACTCCAGTCACCTTCAGACACACCAGAGGTGCAACAACACACGCCTGAAGCTGTTGTCATCATGTGATGGTTGGTTATTATTATTAGTTAACAATCTTATATAATTTAGTTAATATTTGTTTATAGTTTAGTTAACAATCTTATATATTATTAGTTAATATTTGTTTATAGTTTAGTTAACAATCTTATATAATTTAGTTAATATTTGTTTATAGTTTAGTTAACAATCTTATATAATTTAGTTAATATTTGTTTATAGTTTAGTTAATAATCTTATATAATTTAGTTAATATTTGTTTATAGTTTAGTTAACAATCTTACATAATTTAGTTAATATTTGTTTATAGTTTAGTTAACAATCTTTATGGCGAAACACATAACAATAAAGTGCTGTAGTTTTACAAAATACAATAACATTAACATATACACAGCAACGTTTTGACCAAAAGACCTTTATCAAGCAAAGAATACAAGATAAGTGAAGTTCTTCACTTCTCACACAGCACACAACATGTAGCAAAGAATACAAGAGAAGTGAAGTTCCTCACTTCTCACACAGCACACAACATGTAGCAAAGAATACAAGAGAAGTGAAGTTCCTCACTTCTCACACAGCACACAACATGTAGCAAAGAATACAAGAGAAGTGAAGTTCTTCACTTCACACAGCACACAACATGTAGCAAAGAATACAAGAGTAGTGAAGTTCTTCACTTCACACAGCACACAACATGTAGCAAAGAATACAAGAGTAGTGAAGTTCTTCACTTCACACAGCACACAACATGTAGAAAAGAATACAAGAGTAGTGAAGTTCTTCACTTCACACAGCACACAACATGTAGCAAAGAATACAAGAGAAGTGAAGTTCCTCACTTCACACAGCACACAACATGTAGCAAAGAATACAAGAGAAGTGAAGTTCCTCACTTGACACAGCACACAACATGTAGCAAAGAATACAAGAGAAGTGAAGTTCCTCACTTCACACACAGCACACAACATGTAACAAAGATTACAAGAGAAGTGAAGTTCCTCACTTCACACAGCACACAACATGTAGAATCAAACAATAAGTTCCTAACATAGACCTAAGTAATCTATAGTACTTTGTTTTCATGTGTTTGACCATTGCTAGTTTTACGACAGTCTTCCCTTATATCTAAATAATACTATTAACAATCTTATAGTTTAATTTATTCTATACAGTGAGTATACTATTATAGTAATAATTATAATACTATTAGTACAGTCAAGCCCACTTCTGTTGAATTACATTAAACTGTCTGCTTTAATCTAGATTACATTAGACTACATTCTACATCAAGTACACACCATCATGATTCTCATGAAATTGTGTGTGTCCTACTGACTCTAGAAACTGTTGGACTGAACGATCTGGTTAATTTGACGGGCAGCCAAAATTTCCAAACCCATCCCATGTTCAATGTTCTTCCAAGGCATCTATGAAGTCTATCATACTATATTGACTGCTAAATTTGCTATCATTTGAAACTACACTTATTGAAACATGATAAGTATTATTGATAAGGATATTCCCATTCCCCCATTTCAGTTTTGGATATCTTCATTGCACTCGGACATGTCCATAGGTGCTCCGATCTCCTTCGCAATATCTCCAACAGCGTCCAGCGACTGATCGTACCAGTTTGATTTTGATTGATGAGCCTACTCATATATCTGTTATGCTGTTCTTTTCTTGCTACTCCAATCTTCAAACCCAGCTTCTGCAATCTAGTAGTTGATGTGGATTGGTTTAAATGAAAATCTTCTTTGGGCCACACTCTATGAGGGCGTTCAAAATATCAGCTTTATCCATTGCCTGGCCGTCTGATATGGTGGCAGAGCCAGCCAGCCTGTCTGCTCTCTCATTGCCAACGACACCCATGTGCCCCGGACGAAGATAAGTGTGATTCTGTAAATTGTTGGCGCTTGTAGTGATTCAGTCCATTGCCTGTGCACCAAACCAGCCTCTACCTTGCGGATCATACTCAATAAATCACTCAGAATGCACGCATGAGTGTAGTTTTGTGACCAGCCAGAGAAGTGCCCTAGTCACCGCCAGTACCTCCATTGTCATGCTGCTTGTTGTCATACTAAATGCACCACTGGCTTCCTTGACCATTCTGCCACATGAGCTTGCAGAGAAGGCCCATGCAGACTTTTTGTGACGAACTACCGATCCATCCGTGTAAATCACAACGGCACCTTCATTGCAGTTTTCATCAATGATAGCCTTAATGTCTGCATTCAGCGCCACGGGATTCCTCTCTTTGCAACTTTTGTCAAATTGAATGATGGTGGAAAAAGTGTTCCCGTATATTGAAGGCATCGGTATCCATTCTTCCTCATAATCGATATTTGTGAGCCTGCATACCAGCTGAACAGTGTCTTCAGCACGGCCAACCCACGACTTGCCCCACTTTAATCAATTTCCTCCACTGGTGCTGAGGCTCGTGCAATGGGTGATCCTTTTTAGCACTCACTTATTTTGAGGTACGCACATGCTCTAGCTATCTTGAGTCATGGTCAGGAAATTCAGGAGAAACATTCGCCACGCAGGTGTATCCCATGTGCAACCGAGAATGATACGCATAGCCTCATTCTGTATTCTTTCCAGTCTTTCAATTTGCATTTTACTAACAGTGAGGATGGCCATTGCATATTCAATGTTGGAGAGAACCAGCGTCTGATACAGGATGATAAGCAGCCGTTGCGTGATATTAGCAGCCGCCATAACTCTCATTGCCGCTAAACCTTTACTTGCTTTGACAATGACATACTCAACATGTTCCTGAAACATACTCTGCGGTCAAATTGCACACCCACAAATTTCATCGATTTAGCTCCGGACAAACCAACACCGCAAAGTTCTACAATAGGCGTACATGCGTTAACAGTGCGATTATTGAGTGAGAACCATGTTACTGTCGCTTTTGTAAGGTTAACTAGTGCACCAGAGACATCACACCAGTTTGTGATGCGGTCACGTTCCTTCTGTATCTCACCGGCAATTACATCCCTGTCTTTCCCTTGTCTATACATTAGAATGTCATCAGCAAATGACAAAGTTCTACCTTTGCCGTCGAGTTGTTGTTCTGTGATTGACACTGTGTATATGTTGAATAAGACAGGTGAAAGAGGAGAGCCCTGTGGCAATCTGGAATATACATGTTATATACAGTCACGGGTTCAGAAAACCAACCACCGCATCGCAGTACAACTTTCCTTTGCAGCAGCTATCCATCTTATGTATAGAGGGTGCACCTGGAGTTTGATAAGCTGGTGCATAAGATAATCCCCCATTTACATTACAACAATGATTGTCAATTCATGAAATTGTAAAAATATATTGTAATAATTATGATTAAATATTCAATTTCAATAATTTATAATTAATTAATTATATTAGTATTATTAGTTATTAAGATATTTATCTTCGGCAGCAGGAACCAAAACATAAAAAAAGTAGCTGCCTGTGTTTATGCCTACCTCTAAGTCGATCCATATTAGACGCTTTGATTTAAAATCGTTTGTATCTTCTTTCAGCTCTCCGTCACCGTTGTTTAAAGTACTCGACAAAGCAGCAGCAGAATTTTCATTGTCGATGCTATCCTCCCGAGTCTTAGAGAAGTTAGACCCAGCTGACTTCGTTGAGACGGTGCCTAAAGTTGACATGGTTTTTGTAAAATGAGTTCCAAGGGGTGAAAGTTTATCCAGACTTTGTCCACTAATTCTAAGGTGCTGATATTTATTGCAAACTGCACTGCAAATAGATCGCTTATTTCGACACAATATACCACAAATGGAATGTGTTAGTCTAAATTTGATTGTAGCAGACATGCCGACAACATGTCTTAGACTTCCGGTAGCTAATGTTCCGTTCGTGAATACTGAGTAGTGGGCATATTATGGTAACATTCATAATATCATATGACAACACAGATATGGATTATAATAGAATCACTCAAGCGAAAACATCTTTTTATGAAAAGCATACTGTGCATGATATCGCTATCAACGACACTGTGGAAATAAAACTCTAGTGCTATATTGAACCACTACTTACATTGTCTATTCCCAGGTGGAAGATGTAGTTGGCTGTCCACTCTTGCCTTTAAGCGTGGGGATGGGAGCTTTAATTTGCGTTCTAGGGCCAGATGATTTGCCCTTGTTGTGTTATATCCGTGTTTATGTAGTGTGGTCTTGATATTGTCTATCAATCTTTTCTTCCCTTAGCTCTAGTACCCGATCTCTATTTATTATATGCTGTTATTGGTGGTTGGTTGTATTTCATTCTCTCATCAAATGTCCAAACCACTGCATTTGTTGTCTTTCGATGTATTCGGTGCATGAAGTTATGCCCACTCTGTTTCTGATGTCCTCATTTCGTAGTCTTATCTTTCCTGATGACTCCCACTGCCTTCCTCAAGCATTTCATTTCACACGTGGTGAGCTTTCTGTGATGTGTTGTTGTAAGAGACCAAGTTTGGCTCTGGTAACAAAGTGTTGGTAGGAAAATACTTTTTAATCATCTGTCTTTTCACTTCCATCTTGATCTTTGAGTTTTGTAGTAATGGTGCCAGCTTATTATTTTTTTTTTATTTAAAAACCCTTTCATACCTCGTGGTATATAGGGCAATACAGTGTTAGGCCTGTATTTTTCATTGACCGTCGGCACACGATGGGGGATGTGGTCAGCATCACACCGGCCGCCTTTACTTTCCCAGAGCATGTCTGGTACCCAGTTGAGGCTGGGTCGGCCTGAGAAGCCGTCGCGGTCGGAAAAATTTCACGCACACTGCGGGAGTTGAACCCAGACCACCAGCCTTGAGAAGCGAGTTCACTAACAACTACGCTACCGCGCTCTCATGCGCAACCGCCAGCTGGTAGGTCACTGCATTTGCTTTTTGACACCTTGAATACAACACCTGGAGTACAACATAAATAGAATAAAGATAGAGACAATGGCAATAAGTAGACAGCCAGAAAACCTTACAATAAAACTCCAGAACGTAGAAATAAAACAAACCATTGAGGCCAAATAATTATAATAATTCTCGTACCGTTATAGGTTACATAGGGCCTGCAAGTAATTTCGCCATACCGCTCTATCCTGGACAACTCTCCCAATCTCCTCCATGGAACTGAGACCGATATTTCTTGCCTCTCTCAGAAAAGTTCGTTTCAGGGTCTCCTTAGGTCGTCCTCTCTTTCTTGAACCCTTTGCATGCCACTTCAATGCCTGCTTTGATATTCTTTGATCATTTCTTCTCAAGGTGTTATGTTATGTTATGCAATCGACGTCATGGCACATTGGGCATTCCCATTCGTGCTCTGTCCTCCGTTGCAGCAGCCATCCCAAAGTCCATTTGCTCACAGTACCCATGAGAAGTTGATTACTATATCTTCTCTCTCTACCACGAAGACGACACTGTCTGGCATGTCCAAACTTAAAGCCTAATTCTCGAACTCGTTCCAGTGTCTGAGACCCGCCCATGTCACACAATTGAGAGCGTACCGCATTGATGATATCGGCTCTGTCCATGCTTCTGCCCACTTGAGTCAGGGCACTGTTTGCAAGAGAGCCTCAAGGTGTGTCCAACATATCTCCATCTTCTCTTTCTTATAACAGTTGTCATTAGTGGTTGACCAGACATTTCTCTGATTTCATCCCTTCTACTGAACTCGTTCCATTTTATATTCATTATTTTTCATAGATATCTATTTTCAAATGCATTCAACTTGCCTTCTATATCTTTAGTCATTTTCCAACTCTCGCTGGCATATGTTAGAACTGATACAACATTTGAATTGAAAATTCGTAATTTAGTTTTTTTAAATTAAATATAAAATTTGCAGTTCAATATTTTCTTTAGACTTTTAAAATCTGATGTTGCTTTGATAATAATTATTCGTAGCAGAATTATTTTTTATTTTTGTGTATTTCTTGTGCAATCAAAATTGTGAACTGATTTATTTTTATCATTTTGGATTCCAGTGTGATATCTGCATTACTGTCTTCATTATATTTGTCTTTTCATAGCTTATCTGCAGTCCAACTTTTGATACTATAAGTGACAAGTTGTCTGTTATGTAGACTAGTTTGGTAGTATGTCTTTAAATGTTTAAAATTGTCATTATAATATTTATTTTTATTTATTGTTTACGGAGCGCCGGAATAAGCGCCGGGCTCACAAATTGGTTTCCAGTAACACCGGGAGTACGGCAAGGATTTGTTTTATCACCTCTGCTTTTCATTGCATACATGGACAGTATCACCAAAATAGATGAAACATCACTAGACGTAGACCAACAAAATGGACTGCTCTTTGTTGACGACCCGTGTGCAGTGCCGGATTGGCTCTATAGCACATGTAGCTAATGCTACGGGCCCCACATTTCTGGAAGCCCCACGTATAGAGCAGAAAATGTTTAGCATGTACAATTTCGGTTTAACTATTGTTTGAGGGGCCTACATTTTCAGATATTGAGGCCAACGCCGAAATCCTGACTGACTGTCAAGAATATCAGCAACAGACGACGCAAGCGAACTACTAAGTACGACGATTTCAGCTACTACGCTCGATGAAGTTCTAGAATATCAAACACCCAAACAAAAATTTGAAAGTCAGATGTTTATTGTCATAATTGATAATGTACTCTCTGCCTTAGCTAAACGCATGAAAGCGTACCATAGAGTGACTGGTGTATTTGGAATACTTCGGCAGTTAAAATCTCTTACAGCAGAAGAAATCTTGAAAAGAACTCCAAATATTGTCAGTGCTTACCAAGAGGATTTGAAAGAAAGTCCAGGCAACGAACCTGTGCAGTTCGCTGAATTTCTTAAAACTAATGTAGCTGCTGCTATTAGCAACGTAAAGCATGAGGCTCTTGAACTGCAATTTTATAAACTTATAATGGAAAATTCATTAGAGTTGTATTTCCCAAATGTAGAAATAGTTTTACGAATTTACTTGTCTTTAATGATTACTAACTGCAGCGGAGAACGTTCTTTTTCAACATTAAAGCGTATAATTGGTTATTGGTTACTAAACTGACGTCATTGCACTCCGGGCAGACATAGGTGCTCAGTCTCCCCAACAGATATCGAAGAGTATGCATACTGATGGTTCCTGTGGCTCGCTGATTAAACACACCTCTCACTCTGCCTCTCAGGCATCCAGTTCGACTTGAACAACGGGTAACTCCAAACTGCCTAAATCGCTTGATCGATTCAACATCGATTTTAGTGTCCTCATCCAACAGACAGTCGCGAAGAGACCAAAGAATATCCCCATTATCCTTCTTCAACTCCCCAACAATCGATGCTGTTGATGCAAGCCTGTCCGCTCTCTCATTACCGTAAACACCCGCATGCCTGGACAGTATATCCACGTAAGCCGCTGGAGGTTAGAAACTTCTATAGACGACATCCACTCATACCGAAACCTGCCCTTCTGGATCTTGTGAAGCATCGGCTGAGAGTCAGATACAACAACTGCCCCAGTAAATAAAGTCCCAGAGATTCAATGGATGGCAGCAGTAACGGCCTCAACCTCCATCCTCATACTAGAAGTAGTTGTCCTGTATGCCCCACTTCGCTCTGCAACAACCCTACCATGCGCATTAGCCAAGACATCCCAGCCGGACTTCTCACCAGGTTGAACCGACCCATCGGTATATACAACAACATCATCATTCCTTGCATTATCTTCTATCAGCTGCTTAACTGCGAGATCAGCCTTCCTGTTGTCCCAATCTCTACATTCTCTTCCAAGAGTAATGATAACGTTGAGATAGTTGGTCATGCTACCATCTGTTGGGATCCATTCTTCCCTTTTGGTAGGAACCGTAGTCACCTGGCCAATTGTTCTCTCAGTCTGAGCCATCCACGACATGCCACGCTTGATTCTCGTGCCCTTAACATCATTAGTGTTCTTGTGTAGTGGATGTCTCTTATCCGAAGTAACCAGCATATATGCCTTGGTTTGGGCGATTGCATGACGGGAGCGTAGTGACAGAAGACCAAGCATATATCTCATCTTCACAATGGGGTATCTCTAGTGCAGCCCAGGACGATATGCATACCTTAAATCTGAACCCGTTCGAGTCGTTCACATTGTGATCTTGATATCGTAAGAATTCCGAGTCCGTAATCTACCACTGACATAACCAGTCGATCGAACAAAGGGGCAAGTAGTCTCTGCTCAAGGTGTGAGGGCACCATAACTCTGAGAGCCGCAAGACCACGCTTGCACCGTTGTATCGTCTGTTGAATATAGTGTTTGAAAGATAGACTACGATCGAAGGTTATTCCAAGATAGCGCAGCCTGTCTCTGCGCTCGATGGTATGTTCATCAAAGATTACACAGGGTAGGTCAGCCTTGACTATGTGATTATTCAACGAGCACCACAACATACACGCCTTTTCAATAATGGATTGGCTTCATAGTTATTTACGACCTGTCTTTCAGTACACGCTTGAGAAGCTCTAAGATGTACCTTGCACAAAGTTTCTTATAGCAGGGGATTTCAATGCTCGATCAAAGGAGTGGGGCAGCGCTACCGAGAATAGACAGGGCTTAAAGCGCGGCCATCGTAAATACTGGCCTTCGCGCAATATTTTTCAAGATGGAGGGTGAGGCGGATTATTCAAACGTGTTTAGTAAACATATGGACATTTTAGTAAACATACGGACTCAAACGGACTTCTTTAGTAAACATAACAACAAAATAACGATGCCTAGTAAGTGCTGTGTACCAAAATGTAGATCAAATTACGATTGTAATTATATATGTATAATATAAGTTAATTTAACAAGTACCTTGTTCAGTAAACATAACTGTTGTCAGTGTTGTAACATAACAACAAAATAACGATGCCTAGCTAGTAAGGGATGTGTACCAAAATGTAGATCAAATTACGATTATAATTATATATGTAGCATTTAAGTTAATTTAACAAGTAAATCATGCAAAGATTTAGAAGAGCACCAACTGTTGACTATTACATGACAATGGCACATGATAATCTGGTTGAAGCAATTAGTTTATCATCCACCACAATAAGCACTAGTTTTATGCAAGAGAAAAAACTCCAATTCCTCCCTGAACAGTTGCATCTGGTCAAAACTCCAAATAACAGAAAATGATATAGCAATAACACTTAGTGTTTTGCATTTATGACATATTAAATTGAACTTGATCTGTCCTCATATCATCTGGATACGAAGATAAGTTCTTAGCCACGACAAACCATAAGGAGATTGTCATACAATTTGTAACTACCAGTTACATGAAATTCTCATTAGACAGTACTGTATATGTCTGCAGAGCTCAAAAAAGAAATATTTTATTGTCTGTGGTTCCAACATTTTTCTCAACAATGATATAAAAATCAGAAATGTTCAATGCAATGTTCAGCAAGCTGCTTCTTCACAAAAAGGAAAGGAGCAAAATTCAGTAGTAGATAAATATATTTGTGTAATACTGTTTAGTTTATGTGCTAATCAAGTTGTAGTGGGGTGAAAATTGATTGGCACAGCATTTTGTTTTCCCTTGTTTATCACGTGTATCACTAGTGATCTCCTTCGACATAATGTATCAAAAGTTGTCATGTAGACTATTGACCTCCTTCGATATAATGTATCAAAAGTTGTAATGTAGACTATTGATCTCATTCAACATAATGTAATAAAAGTTGGTATGTAGACTATTGATCTCCTTCGACATAATGTAATAAAAGTTGGTATGTAGACTATTGATCTCCTTCGACATAATGTAACAAAAGTTGTCACATAGACTATTGATCTCCTTCGACATAATGTATCAAAAGTTGTCATGTAGACTATTAATCTCATTCGACATAATGTAATAAAAGTTGGTATGTAGACTATTGATCTCCTTCAACATAATGTACAAAAAGTTCTTGGCCACGACAAACCAGAAGCTGTGGTGTTGTACAAACATGTGGCTTACTTATTCATGGATAACTGATGAGAGACTACCATAAGCTGATGTAAGTACACTAGTAATCATATATAAATTTACTCCTCATTCTGTATAAAATTACTCCTCACTCTGAAGTACTCTGTATAAAATTAAACTAAAATAGTATGTGAGAGCAACAACTATAGCTACTCATCATAAAACTTCTTCTGTAATACACACATGCATCCAACAACAAGTTTCTAACATCTGCAAGATGTATTGTCTAGATCGGCGTTTCTCAGTAGTAACAGACAATAGTTAGTCTGTGCGAATACACTGCCTCAACCTGTGACGTCACATGGTAATATTGCAGTTTGCGCTGCAGCCATTATAGAGAAGGCCGTGCTACCACGGCTGACATTGTAACCAGATTGTGTTTATGTTTGAGAAAGATTGCTACACACCAGCCGCCCGAGTGGTTACTGGGGCCCAAATTTGGGGTGTAAAGAATAGAACCACTGTTACCTGCCAAGCATGTCGTAAGAGGCGATTAAGGAGGTTTGGCTGAAAACGGATGCACATGTCCTAAACGTGTAGAAGTCTATGCGTTTAGGGCCTACCAAACCAATGTGCAACGTATACACGTTCTTGGCAAAGATCAAACATATCACAAAGAGTGATTAAAATTGGTCGTAAAGAACGAACGCAAAGAAGAAGAAGACTACACACCAGCAATATATTCATTGACTCTCTCGCTCGCGATGCCCAGATGCATTGACTCAGTAGCCGATCCTTTATGGAGGGAGGGAGCATTGTCACGTGTCATTATATTAATTTCGTTGTACATTTCTCTCTTTTTCCCTTGTTTTCTTAATTCATCAATTTTATTGCATGAAGTGACTATGTGTTGTTTCTTGTCTTTTCGGATTTCTTTCTTGACTTCTCTTGAGCAGTTTTTTTTATATTCAGCGCTGTTTTGTTTTAACCCCGTTTGTTTTAGCTTTCTTCTTTCTTCAATTAGCTTCAGTGTTTTTCAGTTATGTAGACCTGTTTCTTGTATACTTTCCTGGGTATGATGTTTTGTGCGGTGGAGATTAATATATCTCTTGCCTGTGTTGCCAGTTCGTCAGGTGTCATGTCCTCTTGAGCCGCCATAAGTATGTCAAATTTGTTTTGTATTTCTATGTTGTATTCTAGTGGAATGGCATTTGTATCAAAACGTATAGGGCCAGCTGCTTTCTTTGTTGTCTTCAGTCTTAATTTAAACTCTGCCACCAGCAGTTCATGGTCGGAGTCACAGTCACAGTCTGCTCCGGGTAGTGTCTTTACTGATAGAATGCCTGTTATCCATCTTCTTTGGACCAAGATGTAATCTATTTAGTTTCTGGTGTTGCCATCTGGTGAGGTCCAGGTGTATAGTCTTCTTGGAGCCTACGTAGGGTGTTCGTAATGGAGAGATTATTTTCTAGGCAGAATTCAATTAGTTTTGTGCCTCTTTCGTTTCGTTGTCCTATACTGAAAGGACCTTTTATCTTTTCCTCTTCTTCAGCTGTTTCCTTGCCAACCTTGGCGTTGAAATCGCCCATTACAATCAGGATGTCTCTTTTGCCAACTTTATCCATTGCTCCTTGTAAATTTGTATATAATTCGTCGATCTCAACAATAGCTGCCTCAAATACAACATGAAGATCAACATTAAAAAGACAGAAGTCATGACTATAAACAGAGATCATAAAGATATCAACATACGAACAAACGACCAAACGCTAAAGCAGGTGAGAGAATTATCTCTGTCTCTCTCTCGCGATCACCGCACAGACCGATGTACCAGACCTCATCATAAATTCTATTCATATGGAAATCTGATTCATGCAGCCTTAGTAATGTTGTGTTTTACGTCACATCTTCAGCACCATTTGGAACAGTTTATCCTTCGACGATATGTCCGGTTTCAGCCATCGTTTACTCGGTTCGCTCTCCGTTCTGTAGCCATCTGGTGTTTTTACGGTGTGGGGTAGCTAGCCCCACGTCCAACCTCCTTAGCCGCCTCTTGCGACATGCGTGGCAGGTAACAGTGTTCTATTCTTTACACCCCAATTAGGGCCCCGTTAACCACTCTGGCGAGAGAATTCAAATACCTTGGAAGTATCTTCACATCTAACTCTGCGAATGCCGGTTCCAAGCCCGGATGAAAAAGGAGGAGGACTTGCGCGTGAGGCCAGCTACCTCATCACAAGAAATTGAAAGAGCTACAGAAACTTGCAAGAAAGGACGACATACCGGTAAACCGACCAGCCAGGTGGTATGCGGTGCACCTAGTGCATCAATGACGGTTGCTGATGAAAGCCGCTTTGCGGAAGTCAGCAACCCGACTCGTACATTACTTGGCTCAAAACACACACTAAAATTGGATTTTGGAATGTGAGAACGATGGCCATGCCTACAAAATCAGCCCAAATTGCAGAAGAAATGAAGAGATACGAGCTGGACATACTGGGGTTAAGTGAGGTGAGATGGCCTGGAACAGACAGAAGAGTAGTTAGTGGATTAACTTTCATATATTCAGGGAGAGAAGATGGTAAGAATTTTGAAGGAGTGGGTATAATGATGACACCTAGAGTAGCAAAGAGCATATTAGAATGGGAACCCATCTCGAGTCGGATAATTAGAGCCCACTTCAGTACCAGGCATGTCAAAATGACAATACTGCAGTGTTATGCACCAACAAACGAGGCTGACGATGATAAGAAAGTCACATTTTATGAGCAACTACAAGATCAAATTAACAAGACCCAAAAACATGACCTGTTAGTAGTAATGGGGACTTTAATGCCAAGGTTGGAAGTGATAATGTAGGGGTAGGGAGAGCTATAGGTAAACAAGGAATAAACACAATGAATGAGAATGGAGAAAGACTGGCGGGGTTATGTATGCTGTCAAACTTAGTAATTGGAGGTACCATCTTTGCACATAAGAAAATTCATAAACTTACTTGGCACTCACCAGATGGAGTGACCAGGAATCAGATTGACCATATGTGCATAAATACACAATTTAGAACATCATTGCTGGATGTCCGTGCATACAGAGGGGCAGATGTAGGAAGTGATCAAAATTTATGCATAGGTAAATTGAAACGGAAATTGAAAATTCACCATACTAAAAAAGAACAACTGCGAATAGACAGTCAAAGACTACAAAATAATGAGGTAAAGAGGAATATCAGCTCGAACTTAAGAATAGGTTCGAGTTACTCAATGGTGAAAATGAACAGAACATTGAAGACAAATGGACTAAGATAAAGGACACACTATTGGGGGCAGCAAATAGTAGCGCAGGATTAAAGACAAAAGACAGAAAGCCATGGATAAGTGATGACACCTGGAAATGTATTTAAGAAAGAAGAAAGATGAAACTAGAGATATTTAATACTAAGGATGCAACAGATGAAATCCAAGCTAAAGAGGAATATAGACTAAAAGACAAGGAAGTGAAAAGAGCGGCTAGAAGAGATAAAAGAGCATAGTTCAATCGACTGGCTGAAGAAGGGGAAAAGGCAGCTAAGACTGGAGACAGTAAAATGCTATACAATACACTAAAACAACTTACTGGAACTTTTGTTTCAAAGGGTGGCCCAATCAAGAATAAAGATGGTAAAGTTCTAACATCAGATACCGAGCAGAAGAAAAGATGGGCAGAACATTTTGAAGAAATATTAAATAGATCTGATCCACCAGTACTACTCAAGTTTGACGAAGAGGCAAGAAACAGCTCTCTACCAATTAACGAAGAAATGATAAGTGTAGCTGAGGTCAAGGAGGCAATCCGATCCTTGATAAACAATAAGGCAGCGGGTGATGACAACATTACTGCAGAAATGCTCAAAGCGGCTGATGATACAACTATTAGCCAGGTGCAAGAACTATTTAATAAAGTATGGGAAGAAGAAACTGTCCCAGATCAATGGAAAAAGGGAATAATTGTTAAGATCCCCAAGAAAGGTGATCTCAAAGATTGCAACAACTGGAGAGGGATCACCCTATTATCAGTAATGACCAAGACTTTCTGCAAAATCATTCTTAACAGAATAAAAGGAGCAGTAGACACAACCTTGAGAGAAGAACAAGCTGGTTTTAGACCTGGGAGAAGCTGCTTAGACCAAATAATTACCCTACGACTAATCTTGGAGGAACATATTGAGAAGCAACAACCACTCATACTAAATTTCATCGATTTAAAAAAACCTTTGATAGTCTACACAGAATCTCCCTGTGGAATATTCTGAGATGCTATGGAATACCAGACAAAATAATAAACATTATTAAAAGTCTCTATGATGGTTCACAGTGTGCAGTTCGCACTGATGGTGGACACAGCGACTGGTTTATGGTTGAAACCGGAGTAAAGCAAGGCTGTATTCTATCTCCGCTATTGTTTGGAGTGGCCATTGACTGGGTGATGCGAAAATGTTGCAGGGCGAAACTGGCATCGATTGGGTAGAAAATTGTCAACTAGAAGATTTGGATTTTGCAGATGATATTGCCTTGTTAAGTAGAAACAACCAAGATATGCAAAGAAAAACAGACAACTTGTCATCTATAGCTTCAAAAGTTGGACTGCAGATAAGCTATGAAAAACAAATATAATGAAGACACCTATGGCAAGTAATGTAGATATCACACTGGAATCTAAAATGATAAAAATAACAGAACAGTTCACCTATTTAGGTAGCAATTTTGATTGCACAGAAAATGTTTAAAAGAAATTATGATACGATTTGGCAAAGCAACATCAGCTTTTAAAAGTCTAAATAAAATATGAAACTGCAAGTTATATAGTATTAAAACTAAATTACGAATTTTCAATTCAAATGTTGTATCAATCCTAACATATGCCAGCGAGAGTTGGAAAATGACTAAAGATATAAAAGCAAATTGAATGCATTTGAAAATAGATGTCTGCGAAAAATAATGAATATAAAATGGAACGAATTCAGAAGTGATGAAATCAGAGACATGTCTGGTCAACCACTAATGATAACTGTTATAAGAAAGAGAAATGGAGATATGTTGGGCACACCTTGAGGAGAAATGATCAACGAATATCAAAGCAGGCATTGAAGTGGGATGCAAAGGGTTCAAAAAAGAGAGGTCTTAAAGAGACCCTGAAACGAACTTTGCTGAGAGATTCAGGAAATGTCGGTCTCAGTTCCATGGAGGAGATTAAGCGAGTTGCCCAGGATAGAGCGGTATGGATAAATTACTTGCAGGCCCTATGTAACGTATAACGGTAAGAGAGGAATTATTTATCTTCACATCTGATAGTAGACGGACAGAGAGATCGAAACTAGAATCCAGAAATCCAATATTACATACCAACTTGATGATGATGCTCGTCCATCACGGGTGATGATAACCACACCAATTTTCATCCAAGGGAATGTAGTTGCGCTATGTTTGTCTGTGTGTGCGTAGATGACTAGTGAGTCCGATACGGGCTTGAAATGTTCTTGTACGTGTGGGCAAGGTATACTCGCACTTGTGGGAAGTTTTACTGCCTTTCTATTTTGACATTTTTGCTCCATCCATCTTACCCCAATCTTAAAACACCCAGCAATTCCAATAAAGACTTAAAAGACAGATTATAAATGCGATCTTCATACCAACCAGGGGCGGCTCGTCATTAAGGGCCAATGGAACCCGGCTCCACCAAACATTTTGAATAACGTGTACTTATTAATTTTAGAAAGTATTTGTTCATAATTATTACTTTCAACGTGATACTGGTGAGCTTTGAAAGTTGATATATAACGCTAAAGCATCACACAATCTGAAATCTGAAATTCAGCATCTTTCCTCCCTAATTAGTATACACCCCTGGTCATTAAGGGCCAGTTAAGTTTTGTCCCACCAAACCAAAAATGAGTAACGTGTACTGATTGTTTTAGAAATTATTTCTTCATAAATATTACTTTTAACTTCAGTTTCAGTTTAAGCTTGGAATGTCTTCGTTACACTCCGGACATGTCCAAAGGTGCTCCGATCGCCTTCGCAATATCTCCAACAGCGTCCAGCGACTGACGTACCAGTTCTATTTTGATTGATGAGCCTACTCGTATATCTGTTGTACTGTTCTTTTTTTGACACACCAATCTTCTCACACAGCTCTCGCAATCTAGTAGTTGTCGTGGATTGGCTTAGATGAAGGTCCTCTCTGCGGCCACGCTCTATGAGGGCGTTCACGATGTCCGCTCTGTCCATTGGCTGGCCCTCTGATATGGCGGCGGAGCCAGCCAGCCTGTCTGCTCTCTCATTGCCAACGACACCTATGTGCCCTGGAACAAAGACAAGACTAATTCTGCAAATTGTTGACGCCTGCAGTGATTCAGTCCATTGCCTGCGCACCGAACCGGCCTCTACCTTTCGGATCATACTCAATGAGTCACTCAGAATGCACGCATGAGGGTAGTTTAGTGACTCTAACCAGAGTAGTACTTTTAACTTGACACGGATTAGCTTTGAAAGTTGAATATATAACACTAAAATATAAATATTATATCACAATAATATAACAATCATAATAATATGTTAAATATCATTTAAACAAAATATTGAATAATACAGTCTGAATACAGTCACGCATATTGCAACGCACTATTTTTCGGAAGTTCATTTTAAAATGTTCCTATCTACGATGTAACATTGCGACCTTTGATCTTTGACGTCTACCTAGTGATAACTGTCAAAATAATTACGTCATTTTCATTCATCCGGTAGCTAATGTATTCTTACGCTTCAACTCATTTCTTGATTAAATAGTCCTTTTAAATATCGATTGAATCACGTATTATATATAACAATAGTCTAAAATTAATACAAAAATAGTATAAAATAATAGAAATAAGTTACGACAAGTTAAATAATCATCATAAAATAGTTTAAGTTTTTCGCATATTCCATCAATATACATTTGTCTACGACAATGTACTTTCACTTTCGTGTCGACCGGTCAGAGTTCACGAGATGCGAACGTGCAAGGGAACCTGGTTCAAGGGTCACGGATTTCGTGGTTTTTGTGTTTTGTAGTTTTTTTTAAACAGTGTTTTGTTTGAATTGGTAGCCCTTAAAAGAACTGTGTGAGGGACTGTGAGTGGGTTACTGTGGGGGCCAGAAGGTGATGGTATCAGCAATAATTGATAGGAAGGAGTCCAAATTTCGGGGTTTAGTCCGACGACGCCACATGAACTCACTCATGTGTGAGTCCAAGTGATGGCAATGTGTCTCATGTTGCCTCTTGTTCCTTTTCTTAGCAGTTTTCCACAAGCGCTCAATGGTCTGGGTGGCTGACAGTTCGAGTGGTTCGGGCAAGCCCGGAATACTGGCAACTGTTCTGTACGCTCGCCATTGGTCAGACATGATCGTTGTACCGGGACGAATGTGCGCCATAATGATAGGTAGAAGTGTTTCAGTTTTCCTATCAGGAACTCAGCTTTCCTATCGGGAACTCAGCTTTCCTATCAGGAACACAGTTTTCCTATCAGGAACTCAGCTTTCCTATCATGAACTCAGCTTTCCTATCAGGAACACACGCCATGAAACATTCACCTGTGTCGCGGCAAATACCACTGAACAAACTCGACCGACATGATGTTTTCTTCGAATTAACAGGTTCTCATCAATTTCGACAATCTGGTCGGGGCCTCCAATGCTGACAGGTGTCTGCATTAATGTGTTTGCACACACCTCTCGTAGAATGTTCTTCCACTTAACAGTTGTTTTGCTGCTCATATGCAACTGTTCTTCACATAACAATATTGTTGTCCACTCCTGAGACCAGGCGTACAGGAATAAAATGACATTCCTGTAAGTTAGATTTGATCCTTGCAACCATGTCTGACGGTGATGTCCTCTTTACAGGTAATGCGATAACATCTCCACCGATCTTGTCATGCCGTACAACAGAAGTGAAGTATTTCACAGTACACTACATATAGAATGAAAATCGTGGCATATCCTTTACAGGACGTAGCCATCAACCACAGCAAACGAGTCGTTTTCTACGTTTACCTCAGAGATTATATATTACAAAATCACCTAATAGGTAGCCGCTCCTGTCGTTTGATGTGTCCGAAATATTTAATTGTCCTTGATTTTATATTATTTAATAGTCAACTCTCTTTAGTATCAAGCTGTTGCAGAACAGAATAGACAAATAATAGTCAATGCTCCAAAAACCACGATTTTTCCGAAATTTTTGCCAGGCCCCACCAAGAAAAATGACCACGAGCCGCCACTGATACCAACACTGTGCTACCAATGTCAAACATGGGCACTGACTAAAGAGCAAGAAAGGAAAATTACTACCTGTGAAATGAGATGCTTGAGGAAAGCAGTAAATAAAAGAAGAGACCATATAAGAAATGAGATGCTTGAGGAAAGCAGTAAATAAAACAAGAAGAGACCATATAAGAAATGAGATGCTTGAGGAAAGCAGTAAATAAAACAAGAAGAGACCATATAAGAAATGAGATGCTTGAGGAAAGCAGTAAATAAAACAAGAAGAGACCATATAAGAAATGAGATGCTTGAGGAAAGCAGTAAATAAAACAAGAAGAGACCATATAAGAAATGAGGAAATTAGGAGAACAATTGAAACAACACCTGCTATTAGATTCATTGAAAAACAGAGACTCAAATGGTATAACCACTTGGTGGGAATGAACCTGAATACACCAGTTGTAAGAGTTTACAACCTGAAAATGGAATCATCAAGAGGAAGTGACAGACCAAGAAAAACAGAAGGATTGATGGAATTACAGACATCTCTTTCTCTCTCTCTCTCTCTCTCTCTCTCTCTCGCGATCCCCTGCAGACATGTTAAAACTCCACAATACCACAGAGTATCAAGCGAGCGAGCGTGCACTATCTCGGAAACCTATCCTCAGTTAACCCTGCTACCCCTAACGGCAAAAAAGCAGAGAACGACAACAGAAAGAAAGAAGTTTACGGAACGGGTTGCATAATAGTTGAACGCGGTGGTGTTCCCTTGTTCAATCCTTGGTATGGTCAAACGTGTTTTCCGTTGGGATGAACATAAAACCATGACCAGCCCACGCGTACGGACCGTTTCGAGCAAGCCACCTTAATTACTTTGTCCTAGCCAATTCTTCGAGACGTTGCTTTTATATTTGGTAAAACTACAATACTTTGTTTTTGCGTGTTTCGCCATTGCTACATAGTTTTACAGCAATCTTCCCTTGTATCGCCATTGCTACATAGTTTTACTGCAATCTTCCCTTGTATCACCATTGCTACATAGTTTTACTGCAATCTTCCCTTATATCGAAATCGAAACTGCCTGGTATCTTCACGACTCTGTAGAATTGCCTTCCAATCATGTTCCTCTGAGAATCGTTTTACTCGTATTTCGTTATATGGTACATTGCGACCTCATGGACTCAGCACTCTACACTCCTATGCTTCTTAGTACTCTCTCTTCTCATGCTCCATATTCTTCTATATGTGAATGTGTTAAATGTATATCAGTTATATATTTACTTGATTTTTGTATTCTTTCTCTTCTTTTTCCACTTCTAGTTTTTATTTTTTGTGCATTTATTTCGTTATTTGTTTTTAGTCACAGATTGTCATTTTAGGATCGTTGGAATATCTCTGTCGTAGTCCATATGTAGTGTGCTGTGAAATTCGTCACTCCTGTTGTATAGTTTGATTGATAAAGGCCTTTTGGTCGAAACGTTGCTGTGTATTGTCATTGTTTTTGTATTTTGTAAAACCACAGTACTTTGTTATTACGTGTTTCGCCATTTTACATAGTTCTACTGCAGTCTCTCCTTTTACATAGTTCTACTGCAGTCTCTCCTTTATATTTGCCTGGTGGGGATACGAATACAAAGTGGAAAGTCCAAATTGTCTGGTGGGGACAACAAATTGTCTGGTGGGGACAACAAATTGTCTGGTGGGGACAACAAATTGTCTGGTGGTGAAAAGAATGAATGTTTTCTTTATGGCTTCCCAGGGTAGCACAACATCCGTCTCCAGGTTTCTTTTGGACGACCCTTTTTCCGCTTTCTTTGCGGGTTCCAATCAAATGCTTGTCTCGTTACACTCGATGTGTTCCTATGTTTTTAGGACATCTACATTCCACTTCTTCTTCTTCTCCCAGTGCGTTATTTACATTTTAAAAAACACTTCAAAAGATTTTATATATTTTCTTTAATGCTTGTGTAATGGTCCATGATTCGCATCCATATGTATCCACAGGAAAACATCCATGTCCGCAGAAATGTTATGGTCCATGATTCGCATCCATATGTATCCACAGGAAAACATCCATGTCCGCAGAAGTGTTATGGTCCATGATTCGCATCCATATGTATCTACAGGAAAACATCCATGTCCGCAGAAGTTTTACTTTTGCTAATTTATGTGATCTTTCATCAGTAGAAAGCAAATATGTCATCACCATCTACTCACATATAATATTTCATCATCATCCACTCACATATAATATGTCATCACCATCCACTCACATATAATATTTCATCACCATCGACTCACATATAATATTTCATCACCATCCACTCACATATAATATGTCATCACCATCCACTCATAATATTTCATCACCATCCACTCACATATAATATTTCATCACCATCCACTCACATATAATATGTCATCACCATCCACTCATAATATTTCATCACCATCCACTCACATATAATATTTCATCACCATCCACTCACATATAATATTTCATCACCATCCATTTACTTATAATATTTCATCACCATCCACTCACATATAATATTTCATCACCATCCACTCATAATATGTCATCACCATCCACTCACATATAATATTTCATCACCATCCACTCACATATAATATGTCATCACCATCCACTCACATATAATATGTCATCACCATCCACTCACATATAATATGTCATCACCATCCACTCACATATAATATGTCATCACCATCAGATCTATCTAATGTTTAACATCATATAATATGTCATGATCATCACTACAATCAACTAGTCCACACACACATATACACACATACATGTTATACAAGCGCACCACCACCACACATCACACACACACATACATACATACGTCATTAGATAGATATATTATCTTGATCACTAGATATATATTTAACTACTGAGTTTGTCATTTACACTATCAAGTGCTCGCTGTACTCAATTGGTTGCTCATTACCATAATAGATACAAAAGCTATTACGTTGTTTATGTTACTTCTCTGACATATCTCTTGTCTTTTGTCTCTCTCTCTCTCTCTCTCTCTCTCTCTCTGTCTGTGTCTACCATTGTTACTTCTCCTGACATATCTCTTTTATTTTATTACTCTCTTTTCTCTCTGTGTCTACCATTGTTACTTCTCCTGACGTATCTTTCGTCTTTTGTCGTTGCTCTGTTAACCAGATTCATGGACTACTATTGTTTACCAGATTCATAAACTACCATTGTTTACCATAGATACAAAAGCTACCATGGTTACTCTGTTGACCATAGCTACCATTGTTTATGTATAAATTCAAAGTCAGCATCCATGAAGACAGGAACGTTGACCTTCGAGGCGCATAAAGCGCTAATGAAGACATCATCAAGCCAGACGGGTTTGAGTCTAAGAGCTGCCTGGTATAAAAGTCTAACTGTAGTCGCCGGGAACCCCATGGCGCCGCCAAGTAAATGAGGCGGGAACGTAGAGTGTGGATATTCCATGTTCGAAACATAAGTCTTAGCACTCTGATTTCTCAACACTTGTATCATTGGATTCCAGTTGCCCAGTATAAAATTGCCATAATTCTCTCGATATCGTTTCAAAGCAGACACTGCAAGCGACGGTTTGATTCCAACGTCATCGTCGGCTTTGATAACAAACTGAACATGAGGACAAAATCTGTCGATCCATTTCATCACAGACATGGCCTTGAGTGTCAGATTATGATAAACATCAATGAAATTCTCTTGTACAATGTCACCAAACATTCGCATCTCCATGTTGATATCCACTTGGAACTTGCTGGATTTGTTTTGGTGTGCAGATTTGCCCAGAAAAAATAGCAAAGTCGAATTATTACTTTTGATAAACGAATATGAACCTTTCAATCCTTGTCGTGTTCTCTCACGAGATTCTACATGTTCTGGAGAAGATGGAACAGCGATAACCAGGTCGATTTGTCGTTTATGGCAAGCGTCTTTAGGATTGTGGATGTAAATGTAATCATGTTGATTTATAATCGGTTTAGACAGAAATTTGAAGACGGACTTGAGTCGACTGACTTCACGCTGTACGGTCCAGTTAAATGACCTCAACATGCTCTGATCTACAGCAGGAGGAATGACAATATGTTTATATGAAGGTGGTACCAACATGGACGGAAGGCTATCCAAAGTCTTTTCGTTGCTTGCCATTTTCTTTCGAATACATTCCTTCAACGACCTCAATGACTTCAGTTTAGATCCTCGTTTTCCCCTCACATCGTCATCGTCTGCCAGGTCTCTTGTTTGTATGCGTCCATCAGGAAAGATGGACCACGGGTCAAGGTCACTGCCCGAATGTTTCTCGTGCGAGTGTGATGTAACTAAAATAATGATGTTAGTGATGACGGAGATGAAGAACAGCAACACAAGAACGATTTGAATGGAGATTTTCTTGGCATGTGGTACAGGTGGTACAGCAAACCGTTCAGTTCTGGAAGGAGACAACAAAAGGAAAGTTACTTTTAGCAAATATTATTATCTTATTTATATTCTTATATTATCTTATCTTAACCATATTTGCCGTGAAGCGTCGTGGGGAGAGTTAGTTTTATATCTTGTGCCAGGTGTGTTGCGCTTGACATTGTCAGTCCATGCTTTCGCAGCCTGCTTCGTGCTCTTGACCTGCTTCGTGCTCTGCGCCCTGAGCGTCGATTATTATAGGCACGTGATGGTAGTGAATGTGGTTCCATTCTTCTCATTAGATGACCCAACCACTTGATTCTTTGTTTCTCGATGTACTGTATGCATGGTATAGTACCAACGAAGCTTCTGATATTCTCGTTTCTCACTCTATCTCTCCTTTAACGTTGCCAACTTTTCGTTGACATCTCATTTCACATGTTGTAATCTTTCTTTCTTGTGTCTTAGTCAGGGCCCCTTACGATATCAAGATCACAATGTGAACGACTCGAACGGGTTCAGAATGAAGGTATGCGTATAGTTCTGGGCTGCACTAGAGATACCCCCATTGTGAAGATAAGATATATGCTTGGCCTTCTGTCACTACGCTCCCGTCATGCAATCGCCCAAACCAAGGCATATATGCGGGTTACTTCGGATAAGAGACATCCACTACACAAGAACACTAATGATGTTAAGGGCACGAGAATCAAGCGGGGCATGTCGTGGATGGCCCAGGCTGAGAGAACAATTGGCCAGGTGACTACGGTTGCGACCCTACCAAAAGGGGAAGAATGGATCCCAACAGATGGTGGCATGATGAACTATCTCAACGTTATCATTACTCTTGGAAGAGAATGTAGAGATTGGAGTAACATGAAGGCTGATCTCGCAGTTAAGCAGTTGATAGAAGATAATGCAGGGGATGATGATGTTGTTGTATATACCGATGGGTCGGTTCAACGTGGTGAGAAATCCGGCTGGGGTTTCTTGGCTTATCCGCATGGTAGGGTTGTTGCAGAGCGAAGTGGGGCATACAGGACAACTACTTCTAGTATGAGGATGGAGGTTGAGGCCGTTACTGTTGCCCTCCATTGGATTTCTGGGACTTCATTTGCTGGGGCAGTTGTTGTATCTGACTCTCAGTCGATGCTTCACATGATCCAGAAGGGCAGGTTTCGGTATGAGTGGATGTCGTCTATAGAAGTTTCTAACCTCCAGCGGCTTACGTGGATATACTGTCCTGGGCATGCGGGTGTTTACGGTAATGAGAGAGCAGACAGGCTTGCATCAACAGCATCGATTGTTGGGGAGTTGAAGATGGATAAGGGGATATTCTTCGGTCTCTTCGCGATTCTCTATTGGATGAGGACACTAAAATCGATGTTAAATCGATCAAGCGATTTAAGCAGTTTGGAGTTACCCGTTGTTCAAGTCGAACTGGATGCCTGAGAAGCAGAGTGAGAGGTGTGTTTAATCAGCGAGCCACAGGAACCATCAGTATGCATACTCTTCGATATCTGTTGGGGAGAATGAGCACCTATGGGTCTGCCCGGAGTGTAATGACGTCAGTTTAGTAACCAATAACCAATAACAGTCAGGGGCCATGTTTGGCACTGATAGCAGAGAGTTGGGACAAATATGCAGTTTATCAGTTGTCGTTTGACTGCCATGTTAATGCTTGGATGTTTTAATAGTGGTGACAGTTGGTATGTCACTGCGTTTGCCTTCTGGCATCTAGTCTCGATTTCTCTGTCCATCTTTCCATCTGCTGTGAATATACTCCCGAGATATTATACTCCCGAGAATATTTATCTCGTACCGTTATACGCTACATAGAGCCGACAAACAATTTATCCATACCGCTCTATCCTGGGCAACTCGTTCAATCTCATCTATACAATTAAATCCAGCATTTATCGCATCTCAATGTTTGTTGCAACAACCTCTCATCTACTTAATGTTTGTTGCAACAATCTCTCATCTACTTAATGTTTGTTGGTACAACCTCTCATCTACTTAATGTTTGTTGCAACAATCTCTCATCTACTTAATGTTTGTTGCAACAATCTCTCATCTACTTAATGTTTGTTGCAACAATCTCTCATCTACTTAATGTTTGTTGCAACAATCTCTCATCTACTTAATGTTTGTTGCAACAACCTCTCATCTACTTAATGTTTGTTGCAACAATCTCTCATCTACTTAATGTTTGTTGCAACAATCTCTCATCTACTTAATGTTTGTTGCAACAATCTCTTATCTACTTAATGTTTGTAAACAACTGTTGTACAACATTACAGGTACCGGTCACAAACAAACAAGCAAACCGACAAACAGACACGCATGTGTAAGACAACTTTGACTGAAGGCTTACACTGTACAAACACGTGGGATAAAAATTTATCAAACTCCAGGTGCATCCTCTACATAAGATGGATAGCTGCTGCACTATTCAAAAGAAAGGTTGTACTGCGATATGGTGGTTGGTTTTCTGAACCGGTAACTGTACATTCCGGATTGCCACAGGGCTCTCCTCTTTCACCTGTCTTATTCAACATATACACGGTGTCAATCACAGAACAACAATTTGATGGCAAAGGTAGAACTTTGTCATTTGCTGATGACATTCTAGTGTATAGACAGGGTAAAGACAGGGATGCGATTGCCGGTGAGATACAGAAAGAACTTGACCGCATCACAAACTGGTGTGATGTCTCTGGTGCACTAGTTAACCCTACCAAAGCGACAGTAACATGGTTCTTACTCAATAATCCCACTGTTAACGCATGTACGCCTATTGTAGAATTTTGCGGTGTTGGTTTGTCCGGAGCTAAATCGATGCAATTTTTGAGTGTACAATTTGACCACAGCCTATGTTTCAGGGAACATGTTGAGTATGTCGTTGTCAAAGCAAGTAAAGATTTAGCGGCAATGAGAGTTATAATAATAATTCCTCTCGTACCGTTATACGTTACATAGGGCCTGCAAGTAATTTATCCATACCGCTCTATCCTGGGCAACTCGCTCAATCTCCTCCATGGAACTGAGACCGATATTTCCTGTCTCTCTCAGCAAAGTTCGTTTCAGGGTCTCCTTAGGTCGACCTCTCTTTCTTGAACCCTTTGCATCCCACTTAATGAGAGTTATGGCGGCTGCTAATATCGAGCAACGACTGCTTGTCATCCTGTATCAGACGCTAGTTCTCTCCAACATTGAATATGCAATGGCCATCCTTACTGTTAGTAAAACGCAAATTGAAAGACTGGAGAGAATACAGAATGAAGCGTATGCGTATCATCCTCGGTTGCACACGGGATACACCCCGCGTGGCGATGAGGTTTCTCCTGAATTTCCGACCATGGAGTATAGACTCAGGTAGTTAGAGCACATGCCTATCTCAAAATAAGTGCTAAAATGATCACCCATTGCACGAGCTGCTCAGCACCAGTGGTGGAAATCGGTTAAAGAGGGAAAAGTCATGGATTGGCGCACAAATATCGACCATGGGGAAGAATAGATGCCGATGCCTTCAATATACGGGAACACTTTTTCAACCATCATTAAATTGAACAAAGGTTGCAGAGAGACGAATCCCGTGTTGGATGTAGACGTCAACGCCATCATTGATTAAAACTGCAATGACAGGTGACATGATTTACACGGATGGCTCAGTAGTTCGTCACGAGAAGTCCGCATGGGCCTTCTCTGCAAGTTCATGGGGCAGAATTGTCAAGGAAGCCAATGGTGCATTTAGTATGACAACAAGCAGCATGACAATGGAGGTACTGGCGGTGACTTGGGCACTACTCTGGCTGGTCACAAAACTACACTCTTGCGTGCAATCTCAGTAATTCATCGAGTATACTCCGAGAGATGGAGGCTGGTTCGGTGCTCAAGCAATGAACTGAATCACTACAAGCGTCAGCAATTTGCAGAATCACACTTACATTCGTTACAGGGCACATGGGTGATTTTGAACGCCCTCATATAGTGTGACCACAAAGAAGATGTTCATTTAAACCAATCCTACTAGACTGCAGGAGCTGGGATTAAAGATTGGAGTGGCCAGAAAAAAACAGGTATATGAGTAGGCTCATCAATCAAATTCGAACTGGTAAGGTCAGTCGCTGGACGATGTTGGAGATATTGCGAAGGAGATCGGAGCACCTATGGACATGTCCGGAGTGAAATGAAAATATTTCAAACTGAAGCTGAACTGAAATGGACACAAACATATGGACATAAACGTGCGGACACAACCATGTGGGATACATTTAGATTTTCAGCAAAACAGCTTTGTAGACAACATTTCTGGACATAACAGGAGTTTGTGACATCAACGTGTTATCAACTAACTTGAAACATAAGCTCTTGTTTGTGACATCAACGTATTATCAACTAACTTGAGACATAAGCTCTTGTTTGTGACATCAAATTGTTGTCAACTAACTTGAGACATAAGCTCTTGTTTGTGACATCAAATTGTTGTCAACTAACTTGAGACATAAGCTCTTGTTTGTGACATCAATTTCAATCAACATAAGCTTGTTGTGACATCAAATTGTCAACTAACTTGAGACATAAGCTCTTGTTTGTGACATCAAAGTGTTATCAACTAACTTGAAATCGGTTTGATAGGGCAAATGGCGCCAATTTTAAGATGCAAACACGTCACCATGAACACAAAAAGAGCAATGTTCAACACAATCTTTCTCCCCACTTTATGTTACCAGTGCCAAACCTGGACGCTGACAACAAACGATAGAAGAAAACTAGTCACAACAGAGATGAAGTGTCTACGCAGAATGCTGGGTGTAACAAGAAGAGACCGGTTGAAAAATGAAGACATCAGGAAAAAGTGGGTACAACATCAGTACTAGACTTCATCAAGAAACAACAAATTAAATGGTTCGGTCACGTAAGCAGATTACCATCAGACAGTGCACCCCAAAGAGCAATGCTGCTCCGATACAATGGGTACAAAGCAAAAGGCCGGACACGCAAAAGATGGACCTCAGAGATAACAGAGGCGACGAAAGAGACTATCTACGAAGCGCATACTAGGCCCGTTTTAGAAATCTCTTCCTGACCTGACGCTGTGAGGCATACAGGATTCGAGAAAGAAAGAAAGAAAGAAGAAAACATAAGCTCTTGTTTGCCACCAGTTTTGTCAATCTGGCCTACATCGTCCTCTCCTTCTTTGGCGATCTGTGGTCATGTGCTTAGTTTACTGTGGACCACAAACTGGGCTGTCAGTTTCAGGTCTGTCATGTTTCCCCCAAATCTTAGTTGTTAGGTCAACTGGATGTCCACATATTGCTTCTCAACTCACACAGGAGAGGATAATCTTGCAGGACATGTTCCAATGTCTGTTCCACCAGCTGACACTGACATATAGCTGTTTGACTTATTCCTAGTCTATGTAAATATCTGTTCCGCCAGTTGACAGTGACAGAGAGGCGATCTTAGCTCGATCAAACGGATATATTTTGTAGGCTATGTGTGACATGAGAACAATTGTAAACAAATTGGACAAATATTACAACTTTCCGAAAATATTTACTGAAACTCACCGGCCAGCTTTCATATCTGCCTCACCAGCGATAGGTCCTTTATTGTTACAAGATGGCCGTGGTACAAGAACGCTTCTGACAGCTAATGTGATCTCTCCTAACAATTACAGTTACTGTTCGTCAACATACGTAGTAAGTAACCAGGTCTAGAGACATACCGACATTGAAAGCTCAAGCTTCTTATGCGACATTAAAATTCGCTTCACACGGCCCAGCTCTGGCAAACACACAAACATTTGACTAATAGCACAAGTGTGTGAAGTCAGTGAGCCATGACACGCTCAAGATATGACAGAAATAGATGTTTGCCTTTCATTTCATACACTAACATATTGTGTTATACAGCGTCACCTAGTTACGGGTTATTGATACTATGTCTACACTCGACAGCTACTAAGAGAGAGAAAGAGAGAGATAGCGTTGACAGTTTAGTTACTTTTAAGGGACAGAAGCCTTAAGGATATGTTGGTTCACAGTCGCCTCAAGCCTAATATCCAGAGTCATTTTGGCACCATCCAGTGTGGCCGTCGGCGCTGCAACACTTGTGCTTATGTAACACTGTGTCTTTTCCAAAAGCCACGTTCGTTGTTGAAGACAGTTTCACGTGCGAGTCCGTAATATTATCTATGCCATTATCTGCAAGCGGTGCAACAAGGCCTATATTGGGGAAACCGGCAGGAGACTCAGTGACCGATTCGCCCAACACTTGCGCGATATACGCCAATGCTCTGTGACCCCTGTAGCTACCCATTTCAATGATACTGGTCATTCAGGAGCTTGCGATGTCCAGGTCACAGCCATCCGATCATGTTCCTCTGATGATCGTAGTCGATTTGCTCTGGAGAATCGGTTGATTTCTTTGTATGGTACCTTGCGACCACGCGGGCTCAACGTATTACATTCTTATGCTTCTTAGTACTTTCTCTTCCCATGATTTGTAATCTATATGGGTATATGTTGCATGTATTACATTCTTATGCTTCTTAGTACTTTCTCTTCCCTGCTTTGTAATCTATATGGGTATATGTTGCATGTATTCAAGTTATATATTTACTAGATGTTTCATTGTTTCTTTTCCGTTCTATTTCTAGTTTTTATGTGTGTTTTTGTGTTACATTTATTTCGTTATTCGTTTTTATTCCAGATTTTCCTTAGATACGTTTGTATTTGGTCGTCCATTTGTGTTTCATTTTAATTTGTCACTCCTGTTTGTTCGTTTGCTTGATAAAGGCCTTGTTGGTCGAAACGTTGCTGTTTATCGTCACTGTTTCTGTATTTTGTAAAACTATAGTACTTTGTTTGTACGTGTTTCACTACTTAGTTACTTTTATGTAACTGTAAACGTTTGTTATTTTGCAACAAACACTCGTTACTTTGTAGCCGTTACTTATCAATCGTTGATAGTGGTGATCGAATAATAACTGTTTGTTACTCGAATGCCCATTATTGCATTGATTCGAAAGTACTGGAAAACAAAATAAAGGAAAAGTATGAATTTCTGTATCACTACTATAGTCCGTTCAACAACTCATGCCCACAGTCCAATGCGAATTGCAGTAAAACCATCAATTCTACAGTAGCGAAACTGCATCCAATCTTAGAATTATACCGATGTAAATGTCTGATGGAAAAAAAATGCTATAGAAAAGCTGGATTTGGTAATATAAACGGTTTCCTTTGATGTTGGTGGCATATTTGGCTAGTCTGAAACTAAATTTTTAGTTTTTACAGTAATATGACATTTGATGACAAGTCTCATAAAAGGCGTATCATCCCAGCGCATACATGGAGCCCAATGTTGATATTTGCAATAGAGTCAGAAAATAAACAAGAAATCTAGACTTAGTTGTAGTATTGTTTTTAAATAACTTAAATTACAGTTAAAATTAGCTGCCATGTCATAATGCCATGCCCCTTTTACGTCCAGACTTAGGACTGGCAATGGCGGAGCTACTTAGAAACGCTCTTTTCTAATCGCTACTTCTTCGGTACGATGTGCGTGTATTAACATATGTAGTAGGGAGGTATCACTATAATGCAAAAGCTCTTTTCTCTGGTTCTTGTATACTGTAGTACAGATAACCCATGTGTGCCTCTTTGCGGAAAAACGCGTATAGTATTAATGACACTTTCCGCATTGTAACTTCAAACTCATTAGAAATGTTATATCAATGTCTGTTTTGAGAAATCAACAATATGACCCAATAGCCTCACACTAATTTCGAAATACGCCTTTAACTAAAAGTCTGTTTCGCACTTATGACGTCATTTGTATACCATGGTCCACCCCGAGTTGAATTGGTGCACGGGAAATGCAAGAATTGTTTGTAAAAACTATAGATTTCGTCCTGAGTGTTGCTATTTTTGTCGTCAATGTATTAAAGGTCTGTAAACATTCGTTTTCTTCAACCATGCCAACACTGGACGTGCACAAAATCTTTCTTCAACCATGCCAACACTGGACGTGCAAAATCAACCATGCCAATGGACGTGCACAAAATCTTTCTTCAACCATGCCAATGAACGTGCACAAAATCTTTTTGTAGCGTCTGGAAAATATGTAGTTCGTGTGCAATGTTTCAATTTATTTAATCAAATGGTTACAAAGATAAAAATTTTTATCTGTGGACATGACAAGTTGAACGGACTATAGGACACCATCATGTGCTGTCTCAACATGGAAGATTGGCACTGTGTTATTGTATTATGTTATGTTATGCGATCGACGTTCCGGCACATTGGGCATTCCCATGCATGCTCTGTCCTCCGCTGCAGCAGCCATCCCAAAGTCCATTTGCTCACCGTACCCATGAGAAGTTGATTACTATATCTTCTCTCTGCTGTCCACCCATTCAGGAATGCTGTCCACCCATTCCACACGTATACTTCCAGATTCAATCAGTTGAAGCATATTCATCGAGTTTGATATGATAATCGTATGGGTTACCTGTTGCTCAGCCACCCATGACAGAGCCTGGAGGCAGCAGTGATCTCCATAGTCATGCTTGATGTCGTTGTCTCAAAAGCGCCGCAGTCCTCATGAAGTGTGCTACCGTTTCGCTGTGTTGTATTTAGTTGTCTGAAACTAGTTTGTGTTATATTTAGTTGTCTGAAACTAGTTTGTGTTGTATTTAGTTGTCTGAAACTGTAGTTTGAGATGATAGCAAACACCAGAGACAGAGATTTGTGGGAATCCATGATCGCCTACCCCAGCCGGCACGGTACCTGATGATGAGTTACTCTATTATCTTAGGATCTATTATACTAGTGTGTTTCCTGAGCCTAGCCCTGCAATGGCAGGGTTGGGATCGGCTAGTCTCTCTTAGGAGGGGCGAAAAGTGAAAATTAGTAGCCTGCTGATGACCCTCAGAACACACAAGTCAACCCCACCTCCCAGCGGTGTAGACCGGGAAACTTTGACCGTGAGGTCAAAGGCAAACGGGGCAATGGTTCGCTTAAGGAGATGGACACCCCTAGGTCAGGATTTTTATTTTTAAATGTCATTGGGGAGTTAACTGGACAAAAAATCTCGGTGGAGGTCTGGCCCACCCAGACTTGTGATATGAGTGGATTTACCATGATATCCAAGATCCAGACCCCCAGCTATGGGCAAATGGCCCCACTGCCTTGTGGGAGCCTCGGGAGAGGCAAAGGCTATGGGAATAAACCGAAACAGAAAATCCGGAGCGGAGCCCCTAAGGCGGACAGGCATCAAATGATATCCTACCAGCAGCTCCTGCAACTAAACTGATACCAGATGTCGTGCTTGCACTCCTCTGGATGCTATCAGTGAGGTCAAGAGGGAGTAGTTGACGCTTGTGCAATATCAAACTCTCCCAGGCATGCTTCACGGAGAGCACTACGAGGCCAATGATTATACTAGTGTTATCCTAGGATCGATTATATTGTTATCCTAGGATCGATTATATTATTGTTATCGATATAAGAGAAAGACTGCAGCCAACCTGTGCTGAAGGCCAAACATGTCAAATCAAAGTAAGGTAGTTTTAAATAGTACAACAACAAAATACAACGACGTTTCAACCAAAAGGCCTTTATCAAGCACATGATACAGACGATGGTCCTATACGGCAGACATCATAGACACAATGACTAGTTTAGTATTCAGATCTTCATCACTGCACATCAAACCAAATAGCATATAAGTTGTTCGACCTCTACCTCAGTATCTGCTGTCTCTCAGCATGTGGCAACTAACGACACTAGTTCAGACACAGTTACTGAAACGACTAATTCCTAACTGCCTTAAAATATATGACTAAAATGTACGACTAAAATATATGACTAAAATATGACTAAAATATATGACTAAAAACTAAATAAATGTGAAAAGCTAGAAATTAAATAAATATATATATATCAATCAATCATCAAGGTGCGTATACTTTATAGGACGTTGCTCTCTTTGCAGCACATCTGAAATTCACTCTGTCTCTTGCCAGTTCACCCACTTCGTCGATGGTCATGTTCATGGTTTCTTTAATATCTTGTAGCCATCTTCTTCTTGGTCTGCCTCTGCATCCTGGGACCTTGCCTTCTAGTATTGTTCTTTCCAGGCCATCGTGACGCTTGATGTGACCAAAGTATGTAATTTTTCTGTATAGTATTTTGTTTATCAGCCAATTCTCTTTAACATTTAGTTCTTTCAGGACATCAGTGTTCTTTCTTTTTCTGTCCATGGTATTCTTAGGATCTTTCTGTAGCATTTAGTTTCGAAGGACTGGATTTTCGTTCTTAATTTATGTGTAATAGTCCATGATTCACAACCGTAAGTAGCCACTGGGAAAATGCATGCTCTCAATATTTTAATTTTAGTATTTTGCAGGTGCTTTGCCACATGTTCTTCATTGTGTTTAACTTCTTGATTGCTATTGCCAATCTCCTTGAGATCTCTTTGGAGCAGTCACCGTTATTATTAATTATTGAGCCCAGATATTCGTAGCTCTCTACACATTGGAGTTCTTCATTATTTACTTGGATGTTAGGTGAGCCTTTTGCTTTGTCAGTTGACATGATTTTTTTGTGTGTATTCAAATATAGATGTTGGTCTTCACTATGTTTCTTGGTCGTCATGATTAGGTTTTCCAAACCTTTTTGCTGGTGGATAATAATACTATATCGTCTGCGTATCTAAGCCCTGGTATGGATTTGCCACCTATAGTGAGAGGGTCGTAATTCACATAGTTGGCATCGTCTTTTACATTCCTCATGATGTTCTCTGCATATATGTTGAATAAGTATGGTGACAAAATACATCCCTGTCGTACCCCTTTTGAATCTCGAACCATTCAGCTATTTCGCCTCCTATTTTAATGGTTGCCTGTTGTTCGTGGTATAGAGATTCTAAGAGTTGTATTATGTGTGTTGGAAAGTGCATGTCTTTCATGATGCTCCACATTTTCTGGTGTTGTATATGGTCAAAAGCCTTGCTGTAGTCTATGAAACATGCATGCAGGTCTATGTTGTATTCTCTGCATTTCTTGATAATGCGTCTCATGCTACAAATATGATCTCTAGTGCCTCTACCTCTTCTGAAACCTGCTTGTGTTTCGTGTATTTCATCTTCTAATTTTTGTTCCATCCTCTTCATTATGATTTTTAGTAGGATTATGCTGGCGTGACTTATAAGGGCAATAGTTCTGTAGTTGGTGCATAGTTTCATGTTTCCTTCTTTGGAATATGTATAAATACTGATCTTTTCCATTCCTTTGGCTAGGAGGAGCTATTCCATATCTTTGTGCACAATTTATGATATACCCGAACACTGGCCTCCCCACATGCTTGAATCAATTCCGCTGGTATATCATCGCACTCTGGTGACTTCCCTCTCTTCAGACTTTTGATGCCCAGGCGCACTTCATCCAACATGGGCTCTGGTTCTGTCTCTTCGCTTTCTGTTATTATCTTATGTGGATTTTTAGATGTGTCTTCATACATGTTTCTGCAGTACTCACGCCATCTTTCTAGTACATCTTTATTTTCTGTTAATGTTTTGCCATTGTTATCGTTTATGACTTGTATTGATGGGCTGAAGTCACGTGTCATTATATTAATTTCGTTATACATTTCTCTCTCTTTTGCTTGTTTTCTTAATTCATCAATTTTATTGCATGGGGTGACTATGTGTTGTTTCTTGTCTTTTCGGATTTCTTTCTTGACTTCTCTTGAGCAGTTTTTATATTCAGTGCTGTTTTGTTTTAACCCCGTCTGTTTTAGCTTTCTTCTTTCTTCAATTAGCTTCAGTGTTTTTCAGTTATGTAGATCTGTTTCTTGAATACTTTCCTGGGTATGATGTTTTGTGCGGTGGAGAGTAATATATCTCTTGCCTGTGTTGCCAGTTCGTCAGGTGTCATGTCCTCTTGAGCCGCCATAAGTATGTCAAATTTGTTTTGTATGTCTATGTTGTATTCTAGTGGAATGGCATTTGTATCAAAACGTATAGGACCAGCTGCTTTCTTTGTTGTCTTCAGTCTTAATTTATATATCTATATAATCTATATATACATGTATATATATATATATATATAATGTATATATATATAATATATATACATATATATATTTTATACATATATATACATATTATATATATACATGTATATATATATATATACATGTATATATATATATATATATATACATGTATATATATATATATATATATATATATATATATACATGTATATATATATATATATATATATATATATATACATGTATATATATATATATATATATATATATATATATATATATATATACATGTGTATATATATATATATATATACATGTGTATATATATATATATATATACATGTGTATATATATATATATATATATGTATATATATATATATATATATATATATATACATGTGATATATATATATATATATATATATATATATATATATATATATATATATATATATATATAATCAAATACATACACAAATATTATGGAGCAGAGAGGTCTACACGGTGTGTTCTGAGATTAGCCCTGCAATGGCGAGGTTGGGACCGGCTAGACTATCTTAGGATGTTAGGAGGGGCGAAAAGTGAAAATTAGTAGCGTGCTGATGACCCTCAGAACACGCAAGTCAACCCCACCTCTCAGTGGTGTAGACCGGGAAACTTTGACCGTGAGGTTAAAGGCTAACGGGGCAATGGCTCGCCTAGGAGATGGACTCTAGGTCAGGATTTTTGTTTGTTTTAAATGTCCTTGGGAGTTAACTGGACAAAAATCTCAGTGAATCTCTCCCCCGACTTGTGATATGAGTGGATTTACCATGATATCCAAGATCCAGAGCCCCCAGCAATGGGCAAATAGCCCTCTTGCCTTGTGGGAGCCTCGGGAGAGGCAAAGGCTATGGGAGTAAACCCAAACAGAAAATCCGGAGCGGAGCCCACAAGGCGGACAGGCATCAAGTAGAGTCAACTATAAACTTATGGGCCTTTGGACTGAGGTAAGAATTATAGGAAATCAGATTACAACTAATCCAATGACCTCGCATTCCAGTATTGTTGTATATAGAGGAATTTATTTCTTCTCCTTCTTTGCGTTCGTTCTTTACGACCAATTTTAATCACTCTTTGTGATATGTTTGATCTTTGCCAAGAACGTGTATACGTTGCACATTGGTTTGGTAGGCCCCTAAACGGATAGACTTCCACTCATTTAGGACACGTGCATCCGATTTCAGCCAAACCTCCTTAGTTGCCTCTTACGACATGCGTGGCAGGTAACAGTGGTTCTTTTCTTTACACCCCAAATTTGGGCCCGGTAACCACTCAGGTGTACGAATTCATTTTAAAATCAACACAGAATTCTAAATCGAAGTTATATTATGCAACAAGTTAAGTTTTAAAATAAGGAATATCAATATTATGAATAATTTTCACCAATAAATAACCATAGACTCACAGAATTTAGTAAAATTGGAAAAAAGCTTGCAGCGTTCTATCAAACATCTATATTTTCCGGCCCCCTTTTCTGATCTAGTTCAGGGAACCCCCATCCAGCTGTCTGGCCTAGTTATCTAGAGTTGGCTGTGCATCAAGTGATGTCCTACCGGCAGCTCCTGCAACCGTACTGATACCAGATGTCGGGCTTGCACTCCTCTGGATTCTATCAGCGAAGTCAAGAGGGGGGTAGTTGACGCTTGGGCATCTCAGCTACGCCATAAAAATCTCCCAGACATGCGTCACGGAGAGGTCACTTCGTTGTCGACTTTGTTGACCAACGTTGTGATTCAGCGCAGAACATACTACGTGACGCAAGACCTTTTGTCTCCTGAGACCAAGAGACCAATGATGATGATGAGCAGAGATAGTATCAAGGAGCATAAGAACGTACTGCGTTGTCTAAGAGAAGAGACAGTATTAAGGAACATAGGAACGTAGTGTGTTGAGACCATGATGTCGCAAGGTATCATATAAAGATATAAGATAATTCAGAGGAAATCAATTCCGATCATCAGAAGGACATGATCGGGTGGCGTTAACCTGGATCATCAGAAGGACATGATCGGGTGGTGTTAACCTGGATATCGTGAGCTCTCAAATGGGTAGTACCATTGTAATGAGTGGCTACATGAGAAGTGTGTTTAACCAGTGAGTCACAGGAACCATCAGTATGCATACCCTTCGACATCTGTTGTGAGAAACTGAGCACCTATAGATCTGCCTGGAGTGCTATGACGTCGATTCAGTAATCAATAACAATGCTGATACTTTTGTTTAGTACAAACTTGAATGTCCACATTACTAGACTTGTATACAGTAAGCTCAATCATGACATTACTAGGCTTGTATACAGTGAGCTCAATCATGACATTACTAGGCTTGTATACAGTAAGCTCAATCACAACATTATTAGGCTTGTATACAGTGAGCTCAATCACGACATTACTAGGCTTGTATACAGTGAGCTTATGACAACAAAACACGAATTTGTGAATGAGGGTAAACTTGCTAAACTAGACTAAGTGATGTCAGTCGACAGGTCAGAGTTCACGGATAGCGGACATACAGGGGAACCAAGCTCAAAGATCACAAATGTGGTTGCATTTATTGCTGTAGACAAGTTGTATTAATGCAAGGGCAATTCCATAAAACTAATATTATAAGAAGGTTTGTTATTTAGTACTATTATTTTCTATAATTTTATACTATTTTTATATAAAATTGGGGATTCAATGGATAATTAAACGGACTATTTGAGCTAGAGTCTTCGTTTATCTGGGAAGTAGTTTGGCTGCGTAAGAATGAATATATCTTCCGGCTGAATGAAAGTGACATTGTTTTGGCAATTATCATTGCAATAGCGATCAAAGATCAGAGGTCGCAATGTTACATCTTATGTAGGAACTTGTAAATTAGCCTCAGAAATAGTGCACAGAGCAATGCTTGAAGTATTAGAGGCTAAATGAAGCTTCAGTATATATAATGTTTTTAATAAGGAGATATTATATAAATAACAGGATTATTATATTATTCTGATATAATATTTATATTTTAGTGTTATATATTCAACTTTCAAAGCTAATCAGTGTCAAGTTAAAAGTAATAATTACGAACAAATAATTTCTAAAATAATAAGTACATGTTAATTCTTTTTGGTTTGGTAGCACCAGTTCTTACTGGCCCTAATGACCAAGGGCGTATACTAATTAGGAGTAAAAGATTATGAATTTCAAATTTCAGACTGTGTATGATATTTTAGCGTTATATATCAACTTTCAAAGCTAATTAGTATCTCGTTGAAAGTAATAATTATGAACAAATATGTCTAAAATAATAAGTACAGGTTACTCAATATTTTTGGTGAGGCCCCTCTGGCCCTTAATGACGAGCCGTCCCTGCACACACGCATGCGCACACGTATGTCTTATCACAATGTTTACAAATCATGTCCTGAGCTTGGCCCTTCATTCAGCAGGATTGGGATCAGCTAGTCTCTTTTAGGAGGGGGTGAAAATGTTTTATCTTGACGTCAGTTCTGCTGTACAAGTTTTATCTTGTCAGTTCTATTGTACAAATTTTATCTTGAAGTCACTTCTGCTGTACAAGTTTTATCTTGATGTCAGTTCTGTTGTACAAGTTTCACCTTGAAGCCAGTTCTGCTGTACAAGTTTTATCTTGACGCCAGTTCTGTTGTACAAGTTTTGTAGTTCGCTTAATTCCTGCAGTACCAATATGTCCCATGTCCATTGATGTTCCATCTCCATTGGTGTCCCATGTCCTGTGATATTCCATGTCCATTGGTGTCCCATGTCCATTGGTGTCCCATGTCCATTGATATCCCATGTCCATTGATGTCTAGTACTATATATTTATATCAATTGATCTTCACGGACAGAAATTATGTTACTTATCCAAATATCATATAGCAACTGGGATATAGCAACATATAGTACTGGGATATAGCAACATATAACAACTGGGATATAGCAAATGGGATATAACAACTGGAATATAACAACATATAACAACTGGGATATAGCAAATGGGATATAACAACTGAAATATAACAACATATAGCAACTGGAGTATATCAACATATAACTTAAATAACATACACACACACACACACACACATAAGCATGTAGGCAACATACACACAGACAGACAAATATATATATATATATCCATGTGTGGGAGGGGGGTGGGATTTTAAATTGTAATAACATAGGTGTCAAGGTGAAAGTGACAGGAACTCAAGCCAGGAACACTTCAAGCAGCTGCCAGTATCTTGTAAAGTCTAACAGAAACAAATAGAAACATATTAAAGTTTAGATTTTATTAAAATCTAACAAAAAGAAATACAAGAAATAGAAACATATTAGAGTTTAGATTTTATTAAAGTTTAACCTAAAGAAATACAAGAAATAGAAACATATTAGAGTTTAGATTTTATTCAACATAGTTTTCTTTCATTCATGACATTTTTATGTATCTCGTCTTGACACCAACTCTCTCACTTGTCTCCCGCATCCATTATCAAACTCTTACCATCATGTCCAGTCCACCAATTAATTTCACCATCGTTCTACCACACACACTAATTCACAGTCACTCTTACTCACAAACACACACACACACACGCACACACGAACACACACACTTGTGTTTTCATTGAACCTCCACATTTTGTCTAAACTGTATATCAGCAGATTTGTCTTATTTTCTACATTTGGAAAGGTAATAGAGATATTGAGGTTATAATTTGCCTTATTTTCTACATTTGGAAAGGTAATATTTTAAGAGCTATATCTACAAATGCTACAGAAGAGAACTTAGAATATCATGGACAGAGAAAGGAACAAATGCTACAGAAGAGAACTTAGAATATCATGGGCAGAGAAAAGAGCAAATGCTTCGGTTCTGCAACAGCTTGATACTAAAGAGAGTTGGCTATTACAAAGCAGCATAAAAACAATGACAATTACATATTTCGGACATATCAAACGACATGAGTGCCTAGAGAAATTAATTTTGGAAGGAGTCGTGCCTGGAAGAAGAATGAGAGGAATAACTAGAAGACGATGGGTGCAAGATGTCATTGACTATCTGAGAATGACTGCTGCTGACGTTAGTCAGCATGCTCAGAACAGAGAGTTTGTCAGGACTGCTGTCATGGGAGCCAAGTTCCAGAAGTGACAAGCTACTTGATGATGATGATATCTACAAAAACAAATTGTGTTATACATTTTTTGTGTGGGTGATTCATGCTATAATTATGGGTGATATGTACATTACATCATGTGCTAGTTTGGTGGCATTCTTTGCAATTCTTATCCACTCCCCGATGCAGGGAGGGAGGGGAAGTTAACATTTTCAAGAATTGTTATTTATTTTATCAAATAAATAATGACAATGCATACACTAAACGTTTGTCATGGCAAACAATGTCTTTTTCAACATGTGGCCAAATTGTAAGACGACAATATGTTTGTTAGTTGGTTTTTTTTCGTTGCTGTTAATTTTAAAAAAGACAACCACTGTTCTGGCTGGGTCTCCCGCCTTAAGACAGCAAATGTTACTCTTGCCAAGGCATTGTAGGATTAACTCTAATCAAGGCATCGTGGGATTAACTATAGCCAAGATATTTTAGGATTTATTCAAGCCAAGCATCATGGGATTAACTCTAGCCAAGATATTGTAGGATTAACTCTAGCCAAGATATTGTAGGATTAACTCTAGCCAAGATATTGTAGGATTAACTCTAGCCAAGATATTGTATGATTAACTCTAGGCAAGATATCGTATGATTAACTCTAGCCAAGATATTGTATGATTAACTCTAGCCCAAGTGGTTAGCCAGGCCAAATTTGGGGGTTAAAGAATAGAACCACTGTTATCTGCCATGCATGTCGTAAGAGGCGACTAAGGAGGTTTGGCTGAAATCGGATGCATGTGTCCTAAGTGTGTAAAAGTCTATGCGTTTATGGGCCTACCAAACCAATGTGCAACGTAAACACGTTCTTGATAAAGATCAAACATATCACAAAGAGTGATTAAAATTGGTTGTAAAGACGAACGCAAAGAAGAAGGAGAAGACTCTAGCCAAGGTATCATGGGATTAACTCTAGCCAAGGCATCATGGGATTAACTCTATCTAAGATATTGTAGGATTAACTCTAGCCAAAGCATCATGGGATTAACTCTAGCCAAGGCATCATGGGATTAACTCTAGCTAAGATATTGTAGGATTAACTCTAGACAAGGCACCATGGGATTAACTCTAGACAAGGCATCATGGGATTAACTCTAGCCAAGGCATCATGGGATTAACTCTAGCCAAGGCATCATGGGATTAACTCTAGCCAAGGCATCATGGGATTAACTCTAGCCAATGCATCATGGGATTAACTCTAGCCAAGAAATGAACTTGCGCTATAGAGATTTCTAATCTCCGATTCTCTCACATGGATCTAGTGTCCTGTGCATGCGGGTGTTCGTGGCAATGCAATAGCGAACATGTTTGCGTCGAAAGCATTAAGTACAACTATATAAACATGTATACATTTATCAACAGGTACAACTATATCAACAGGTATACAACTATATCAACAGGTATACATTTATCAACATGTATACAACTATATCAACAGGTATACATATATCAACAGGTACAACTTTATCAACAGGTATACATATATCATATACATATAGTATATATATACACAGATATACATATATACATATAGTATTAAAACTAAATTACGAATTTTCAATTCAAATGTTGTATCATTCCTAACATATGCTAGCAAGAGTTGGAAAATGACTAAAGATATAGAAAGCAAGTTGAATGCATTTGAAAATAGATGTCTCGAAAAATAATGAATATAAAATGGAACGAATTCAGGAGAAGTGATGAAATCAGAGACATGTCTGGTCAACCACTAGTGACAACTGTTATAAGAAAGAGAAGATGGAGATATGTTGGGCACACCTTGAGAAGAAATGATCAACGAATATCAAAGCTGACATTGAAGTGGGATGCAAAGGGTTCAAGAAAGAGAGGTCGACCTAAGGAGACCCTGAAACGAACTTTGCTGAGAGAGGCAGGAAATATCGGTCTCAGTTCCATGAAGGAGATTGAGTGAGTTGCCTAGGATAGAGTGGTATGGAGAAATTACTTGCAGGCCCTATGTAACGTATAACGGTACAGAGGAATTATTATTATTATTATTATTTATATGTATATCAATCCAAGAAATTGAAACAGCAATAAAGAACAGCCCAAACAACAAATCACCAGGTACAGATGGCATACCCAACGAAGCAATTAAAGCATGCAAAGAAATAGGTGTAAAATGGTTAAATAGAATATTCACAGCCGCTTGGACAGAAAGAAAAGTTCCAGATGACTGACAAAAATCAGTAATAGTCCCATTATGGAAAAATAAAGACAATAACAGAGAATGCGAAACATACAGAGGCATTTCACTATGAAGCCACACTGGTAAAATATAAACACAAAAATATTAGAACAGCGCATAAGACACATTGCTGACCCATAAATAAGCCCCTCACAGTTTGGATTTAGAAGAGGAGTGGAATGCACAGACGCTCTATTCACTCTGAGACAACTGAGTGAAAAGCAATAGAATATAACAAAGAGCTACACTTATTATTCATCGATCAAGAAAAGGCATTTGACAGAATAGATAGAAGTATTCTATGGGAAACACTAGAAAACTATGGGATCAAGGGACAACTGCTAGACAATATCAGAGCAATATACACAAATAGCCACAGTGTGATAAGAACAACAGACAGAATGACAGACTCATTCGAAACAAAATCAGAAGTAAGACAGGGTTGTGTGCTCTCACCTCTTCTCTTCAACATATATAGACAGAATAGTGAAAGAGGCACAGTGCGAAAAAGACCTTATTGACATAGACAATGATCACGATGACCAATTAAACAACCAAATCAACAAATTGCTTTTTGCGGACGACCAAAATTTAATGTATGAAGATGAAGATCAGCTACAACATCACATGAATTCATTGCTAATAGCATGTAGGAAGTACAACATGAAAATTAACAAACAAAAAACCGAGACCATGAAAATCAGCAGAACACCAAGCCAAGCAAACATACAAATAGATCACACCAGAGTAAAACAAGTTTCCAAATTCAAATATTTAAGCAGTATTTTTACAGAGGACGGAAAACTAGATAGAGAAATAGAGACAAGGTGTCAAAAAGCAAATGCAGTGACCTACCAGCTGGCACCATTACTACAACACCCAAAGATCAAGATGGAAGTGAAAAGACAGATGATAAAAAGTATTTTCCTACCAACACTTTGTTACCAGTGCCAAACTTGGTCTCTACAGCAACACATCACAGAAAGCTCACCACGTGGGAAATGAAATGCTTGAGGAAGGCAATGGGAGTCACCAGGAAAGACAGACTACGAAATAAGGACATCAGAAGCAGAGTGGGCATAACTTCATGCACCGAATACATCGAAAGACAACAAATGCAGTGGTTTGGACATTTGATGAGAGAATGAAATACAACCAACCACCAATAACAGCATACAATAAAAAGAGATCGGGTACTAGAGCTAAGGGAAACCAAGAAAAAGATGGATAGACAATATCAAGACCACACTACATAAACACGGATACAACACAACAAGAGCGACTCATCTAGCCTAGAACGTAAATTAAAGCTCCCATCCCTACACTTAACGGCAAGAGTGGACAGCCAACTACATCTTCCACCTGGGAATAGACAATACATATATCAACAGGTATACATATATCAACATGTACAAATATATCAAAAGGTATACATTTATAAACAGGTATACATATATCAACAGGTGTACAACTATATCAACAGGTGTACAACTATATCAACAGGTATACATATGTCAACAGGTATACATATGTCAACAGGTAAACATATACCAACAGGTATACATATATCAACAGGTGTACAAGTATATCAACGGGTATACATTTATCAACGGGTATACATTTATCAACGGGTATACATTTATCAACGGGTATACATATATCAACATGTACAACTATATCAACAGGTACAACTATAGCAACAGGTATACATTTATCAACATGTATTATCATTATTCCAGTACCAGTAAACATCCGTGTCTCGCTCACAGTCAATGATCACCTTGACCCCAATTTTCCTAAAAGATGTGTCGTAGGCTTGTAAGGCATTTTCCAGAGTAAACCGATGACTGATCAACTGTTTCACATCAACTTTACCTGATGAGATGGCTTCAATTACCGTCGGGTAGCTGTCAACATACAACATTGTTAGATATACTCTCTAGTTGATGTATGTGATGTATGTTATAAATATGATGTATGTGATGTATATGATGTATGTGATGTATGGGATGTATATGATGATGGATGATATGATGTATATGATGTATGCGATGTATGGGATGTATATGATGTATGGGATGTATGTGATGTATATGATGTATGGGAAGTATATGATGGATTGGATGTATATGATGTTTGGGATGTATGTGATGTATATGATGAATGTGATGTATATGATGTATGGGATGTATATGATGTAAATGATATTTGTGATGGATATGATGTATGTGATGTATACGATGTGTGTGATGGATATGATGCATGTGATGTACAAACAAGATTGAATATATGCAACATTTTATTAACTTTTTTGGGGGTCTCTGTGGCTGAGTGGTTAAGCCCTTTGCCTTGCGAGTCGAAGGTCATGGGTTCGAATCCGACCGCGCCTTCTGTTCACGAGTGCAGTTTTTCCAGAGACCCCTAGGATTGTTGCTGGAGCTACGGAGTTCGTGCTTTGTGCAATACTCTCGGCAGGTGGCGTGCCATTTCTGCGGAGAGGGACCGAGCCATATGGGGTAAAACCCGTGCAATGAAGTCAATCTTTCGGCTTTAAAACCCTTTATTAACTTTTCTTTTTTTATTTGATGTCTTTGATTACATTTTGTGGTTCAGTGTTTCTTTTGTAAACATGAGTGAGCTATTGTACCCTTGAGTGAGCTATTGTACCCTTGAGTGAGCTATTGTACCCTTGAGTGAGCTATTGTACCCTTGAGTGAGCTATTGTACCCTTGAGGGAGTTAACGTTACCTTGATTGGGATATTGTACACTTGAGTGCGCTATTGTACCCTTGAGTGGGATATTGTACACTTGAGTGAGCTATTGTACACTTGAGTGAGCTATTGTACCATTGAGTGAGCTATTGTACCCTTGAGTGAGCTATTGTTACCTTGAGTGGGATATTGTACACTTGAGTGGGATATTGTACACTTGAGTGGGATATTATACACTTGAGTTGGATATTGTACACTTGAGTTGAATATTGTACACTTGAGTGGGATGTTGTACACTTGAGTGGGATATTGTACACGTGAGTGGGATATTATATACTTGAGTGGGATATTGTACACTTGAGTGGGATATTGTACACTTGAGTGAGATATTTTACCCTTTATTGAGATATTGTACCCTTGAGTGAGCTATTGTACGATTGAGTGAGCTATTGTACCCTTGAGTGGTCTGATTTACCATTGAGTGAGCTATTTTACCCTTGAGTGGTCTGATTTACCATTGAGTGAGCTATTGTACCCTTGAGTGGTCTGATTTACCATTGAGAGCTATTGTACTCTTTTTTTAATATATTGTACCCTTTATTGAGATATTGTACCATTGAGTGAGATATTGTACCCTTTGAGATATTGTACCCTTTATTGAGATATTGTACCCTTGAGTGAACTATATATTGCACCCTTGAGTGAACTATTGTACCCTTGAGTGAACTATATATTGTACCCTTGAGTGAACTATATATTGTACCCTTGAGTGAACTATATATTGTACCCTTGAGTGAACTATATATTGTACCCTTGAGTAAACTATATATTGTACCCTTGAGTGAACTATATATTGTACCCTTGAGTAAGCTATTGTACCCTTGAGTAACTATATATTGTACCCTTGAGTAAGCTATTGTACCCTTGAGTGAACTATATATTGTACCCTTGAGTGAACTATGAATTGTACCCTTTAGTGAGCTATTGTACCCTTGAGTTGTCTGATTTACCATTGAGTGTGTTTTTGTACACTTGGGTGGGGTCAAAAGCGCATAGGGACAACGTCACGCCAGGATTAGTGAGCTGGCACTATTCAAGATCCTACCCCACCTCCACGTGGTGACCCTGGATACAGACAACGGTTCATGTCTGGCTAAGCGGGTAGGGATCGAGGGAGAACTACAGGTAGTGGTAGTAGTGCAAGTACGGAAAAGTAATGCAAGTCCAAAAACCCTGAACAAAATGCACACATCTCCTAGTCGAAGTCCGATGAAAAGTTGCTGAAACATAAGAAATAGTAGCGTGTGAGTCATCGGTGAACGAATGCCAACTCCCTCGAAGCATATAGCCGCACTAAAATTGCTAGCAGTGGGGCAAGAATCAATGAGAACGATGCGTAACGAATCAACAGTCTCGACAAGTCTCGCTGAAAACACTAACGTAACTTGTAGACACATGGGAAGATTGCGGCAAACTCTGTATCAAAAGGCCTAGCGTAGATACATTTTCTGGGTGGCCATGCTCAAATTCTAAAGTTGCGTTTTAGTGCCTAACGAAACTGCCCTCCATGGGACAACCGGGCAAGGTACTGTTGCATTAACAACTAACATTCCCGGAAGAACTGAGGTGGGTGATGTTGGCGAACGCAAAATTTCAGTTGTGTTGCTAGCGCTGATTGAAACGACCCTCTACAATATATGTGTGCAGCCCCAGTCCAGTGTTTCCCGGGGACAGGAAAAATGCAGAGTAAAACATTGCAAATTGCCAAGTGCCGACACGCGCCCCGAAACAGCTGAGAATACTCCTACTCAGGAACAAACTCAGCGTGGATAGAAAAGTAAGACCGATAATGCAAAAGCTTGACTGGTACAAAACCCAAGCATTGGCTAAGGGCAATACTTTTCGGACGCCGATCATCCTACACGGAGCAAGATGACGTCTAAACACCATGGCTCAGATCATATAAAGGTCAAATAAAAAGCCAAAAAATGATCGTTTGAGTGACAAGCACATGTGTCTCCAATGACTGAGAATGTTCCTAATCCGAACCACCTCATATAGTCAGAAAGAGTTCTCTAGGGCAAGCTAGCCTAGTAAATAAAATGATGGCACTAAATCTGATGTGCTGGCCTAGTCACTATAGATGCATAATTTGGCACAACATATAATCGCTCTTAGGCTCAGATCACATATAAACCACAATGAATGGTTTAATAAGTGATTGTAGGGAGCGTTCGCAGAAGAAGAAGTACCCATGAGTGGTCTATTCTACCCTTGAGTGAGCTATTGTACCCTTGAGTGAGCTATTGTACCCTTGAGTGAGTTATTGTACCCTTGAGTGAGCTATTGTACCCTTGAGTGAGCTATTGTACCCTTGAGTGTGCTATTATACCCTTGAGTGAGCTGTTGTACCATTGAGTGAGCTATTGTACCCTTGAGTGAGCTATTGTACCCTTGAGTGAGCTATTATACCCTTGAGTGAGCTATTATACCCTTGAGTGGGCACGTTTGCAAGATTGTCATATTAAAATTTTAATATGTCTTCCCCTAGCCCAGTCATGCTCCCTACTGTATAAGCAAACACGTTCCCACCTGTACTGACAAAAGTACACACACCTGTACTAACAAATGTGCTCTCACCTGTACATGCTAACAAACTTGTAACATTACAGAATATTAAGCTATTATCTGAATAGGAACAAACATGATCTTGCTAGTCCATATCAAAACTCTCTCACCTGTGCAGGTACAAACACTATCTCACCTGTGCAGGTACAAACACTATCTCACCTGTGCAGGTACAAACACTATCTCACCTGTGCAGGTACAAACACTATCTCACCTGTGCAGGTACAAACACTATCTCACCTGTGCAGGTACAAACACTATCTCACCTGTGCAGGTACAAACACTATCTCACCTGTGCAGGTACAAACACTATCTCACCTGTGCAGGTACAAACACTATCTCACCTGTGCAGGTACAAACACTATCTCACCTGTGCAGGTACAAACACTATCTCACCTGTGCAGGTACAAACACTATCTCACCTGTGCAGGTACAAACACTATCTCACCTGTGCAGGTACAAACACTATCTCACCTGTGCAGGTACAAACACTATCTCACCTGTGCAGGTACAAACACTATCTCACCTGTGCAGGTACAAACACTATCTCACCTGTGCAGGTACAAACACTATCTCACCTGTGCAGGTACAAACACTATCTCACCTGTGCAGGTACAAACACTATCTCACCTGTGCAGGTACAAACACTATCTCACCTGTGCAGGTACAAACACTATCTCACCTGTGCAGGTACAAACACTATCTCACCTGTGCAGGTACAAACACTATCTCACCTGTTGTTAAATCGGATCATGCCACGTATGTCCAATTCTTTAAAAACGGCCGACAAAATAGGGAAATCAACAGTCTTGCTTCCAAAGCCGACCTGGCAGACAACCCCTCTCGGACGAGTACTCTGGACATGAATAAAAGACATACCAACAAGTGTTCACACTAGAGTTGACACACAAACAGCACATGAGACTAGAGTTGACACACACATACAACACATGAGACTAGAGATGACACACACATACAACACATGAGACGCGAGCTGTAGCGTACATAGAGAATAGACTGGAGTTTTTATATAAACATAGACATGTCTTTGTCGTACAACTAGTAGGGAACAATAGACTGGTTTTGTGTCTAAAAAATCAGGAAACAATAGCAAAAGTTTTGTCTAAACAGGAAACAATAGGTTTTGTGTCTCAGAAACAATCAGCTTTGCTTCGTATTTTTTGCGCTGAATCGCGTTTCTTGTGGCTGTAAATGGCCTATTCTGGAGTGGTAATCCGTGTCAAAGTTGTTGCAGGTAAAACTGAAAACTGGAGACAAAGGATGTTATTTTTGCCCTCTGCACACTTTTGCCTCCATATGTGATGTTTTTCTTTTCTTTTTTGAGCCATCCCTCACTCGCCATGCTTGCTTGTGTTTAGCCAACCGCTCCAACCTTTATCTATGTTGCATGAAGTTAGATCACGCTTGCAGGTGTCAATTCTTCTTCTTCTTCCCCTTCGCCCTAGGGAAGCATAGGTCCCAACCAAGGCCTTCCAAGCTCGCCTATCCAAGGCCATCCTTTCCAGATCTCTCCACTCTCTCCTTGTCCTCTTGCATTCCATCTCTAACTCCCGTCTCCAGGTGTTTCTGGGTCTTCCCTTACTTCTATTGCCCTGGGGGTTCCATCGTAGAGCCTGTCTCACGATGCTGTCAGGGGGTTTCCTCAGTGTGTGTCCTATCCATCTCCACCTTCTGCTCATTATCTCTTGTTCCACCTGCCATTGTCCTGCCCTATCCCACAGTTCTCTGTTTGTGGTCCTGTTGTACCATCTCAGATGGAGTATCCTGCGTAGGCATCTATTGATGAATGTCTGCAACTTTTGGTGTTCCTTTAGTTGTTCTCCATGTCTCTGCTTCATACAGAAGGACAGAATTGACATTTGAGTTAAATATCATTATCTTAGTTTTATTCCTAATCATTCTTGAACTCCATATGTTCTTCAGAATGGCAAATGCTGATCTTGCCTTTGTATTCTAACCTTAACATCTTCATCTGTGCCACCTTGAATGTTGACGACACTTCCCAGATATGTAAATGTGTCCACCTCTTTTAGTGGTGATCCTCTCAATAAGATTGGGTCTCTGGAACCAGCATTAATCTCATGATCTTTGTTTTCTCCCCATGAATAGTCAGGCCTAGTTACTGTGAGACTGTTTCTAGTTTTGTTATTTTCTCTTGCATCTGCTGATGGTTGTGAGAGAGGAGTGCTAGATCATCTGCAAAATCCAGATCCTCCAATTGACTCATCATGGTCCATTGTATTCCATTTCTTCCCTTGACAGTTGTTGATCTCATTATCCAGTCAATAGCCAGCAGGAAAAGGAAGGGCGATAAAAGGCAGCCCTGTCGCACACCAGTCTTTATTTCGAAGGCCTCTGTCAGTTTTCCTTCATGCAGTACTCTAGCCGTAGTCTCCTCATACATTTTCTTTATTAAATTGGTTAGCTTCTGGGGACGCCATAGTGTCGTAGAAGTTTCCAGAGTGTTTCCCTGTCTAGGCTATCGAATGCCTTTTCATAGTCCACAAAGTTTATGTAGAGGGGTGAGTTCCACTCGATGCTCTGTTCCACTATGATACGTAGCGTCGATATTTGATCTGTGCAGGATCTGTTTTGCCTAAATCCTGCTTGTTCATCCCTTAGTACTGCATCTGTAGTTTCCTTGAGTCTCTCTAGAATGATTCGACTTAGTATTTTGCCTGGTACAGACAGGAGCATTATTCCTCTATAGTTCGAGCATTCTTGGAAGTCACCCTTTTTAGGTAGTTTGACTATATAGCCCTCTCTCCAGTCTTTTGGTATTTCTTCCCTCTCCCAAATTTTTCCCAAAAAAGCCATGTAGCATGTCTGTTGAGATGTCAGTATTTGCTTTTATGGCCTCTGCAGGTATACCATCTGGGCCTGTAGCTTTACCATTTTCGTAGTTGGAGAATGGCCTTCTTTATTTCCGCTTTGCTTGGCTTGCTACAGTCGATTGTTAGATCTTTTGCAGCTGGATCTATGTCCGGTTGGCCTAGGGAAACTGGCCTATTTAAAAGGTCTTTGAAATGTTCTGCCCACCTCTGCATCTGTTCTTGAGCATTGCCGAGTAATCTTCCAGCCTTGTCCTTAATTGGTTTATTTATTTGTTGGTATTTCCTTGTCAATTTCCTTGTGTTATCATATAAATCTTTCAGGTTAGATCACGCTTGCAGGTGTCAATGAAGCTTAATAATGGGCACCCATGCTGTCTAGTACCAGTTACGAGTTGACCATATAGAATGTTCTTTTGGGATTCTAACACAATATAAGTAGACAACACATCAGACTAGTATACTTGCACACATAACTTGTATATCTCCCATGAAGTCTAGACTTGCTACTCAAGTAGGTAGTGTTTATCTCCCATGAAGTCTAGACTTGCTACTCAAGTAAGTAGTGTTTATCTTCCATGCAGTCTAAATTTGCTACTCAAGTAGGTACTGTTTATCTTCCATGCAGTCTAGACTTGCTACTCAAGTAGGTAGTGTTTACTCCATGCAGTTAGACTTCTACTCAATGGTCAGGTTTATCTCCATGCAGTCTAGACTGCTACTCAAGTAGGTAGTGTTTACCTCCCATACAGTCTAGACTTGCTACTCAAGTAGGTACTGTTCTGTTATGTTTTATCATTTTATATTTCGCGTGATGTCCGATACTTGTGATGTCTGTATACTTGTGATGTCTGTATACTTGTGATGTCTGTATACTTGTGATGTCTGTATACTTGTGATGTCTGATACTGTGATGTCTGGATACTTGTGATGTCTGTATACTTGTATCATCGGTATCTTCCTTATATTTGTCTTTACAAAAGCTTATCTGCAGTTCAACTTTAGATGTTATAGATGACAAGTTGTCTGTTTTTCTTTGCATATCTTGATTGTTTTTACTTAACAAGGCAATATCATCTGCAAAATCCAAATCTTTCAGTAGTCTGTTTTACCTAGAATCAATGCAAGTTACGCCCCTGCAACAGTTTCTCATTAATCAGTCAATGGTCACTATAAACAACAATGAAGATCAATTACAATCTTGTTATAATTTGGTTTTAACCATGAACTTGTTGCTGTGGTCATCGTCAGTGTGGACTGCACAATGTGAACCATAACCTTGTTGGGACCCCGACAGAGACAAGCAATCAATGAAAGTATGAGAAACAACAGATAGATAGACAGACAGACAAGTAAACAATGAAAGTATGAGAAACAACAGATAGATAAACAGACAGACAAGCAAACTATGAAAGTATGAGAAACAACAGATAGATAGACAGACAGACAAGCAAACAATGAAAGTAACAAGAAGGAGACAAAGATAGTGAACAAATATGAAGATGGCAGGTTTATCCTGATGAGAAATCAACCTGGAATATAAACATCATCAATTTGACAAACACCAACAACAACATGTGTTCTTACATAGATGGCAGTACTGGTAGCGTTCTGTGCCCCGCTACATTCAACACTAGCGTCAACTTCACGACCAACTGCCTGCACTACTTTCTGTGAGGTTATCTTAGGATCCTCATCCTCACTGGTGGTCACTGTCAGGTCAGCCCCAATCTTTCTGATAAAGTCCAGTCGATCTTGTTTGATATCTGCACATTAATTTATGCAAATAGTATTCATATTACAACACCATACAACATATATACTATACATCATATACAACATACAACATACAACATATACAGATGCAGTCACTACCTGTGTCAGTGTTACCTGTGAGATGATGCAGTTACTACCTGTGTCAGTGTTACCTGTGAGATGATAGTTACTACCTGTGTCAGTGTTACCTGTGAGATGATACAGTTACTACCTGTCTCAGTGTTACCTGTGAGATGATACAGTTACTACCTGTGTCAGTGTTACCTGTGAGATGATGCAGTTACTACCTGTGTCAGTGTTACCTGTGAGATGATAGAGTTACTACCTGTGTTAGTGTTACCTGTGAGATGATACAGTTACTACCTGTCTCAGTGTTACCTGTGAGATGATACAGTTACTACCTGTGTCAGTGTTACCTGTGAGATGATGCAGCTACTACCTGTGTCAGTGTTACTTGTAAGATGATGCAGCTACTACCTGTGTCAGTGTTACCTGTGAGATGATACAGTTACTACCTGTCTCAGTGTTACCTGTGAGATGATGCAGTTACTACCTGTGTCAGTGTTACTTGTGAGATGATGCAGTTACTACATGTGTCAGTGTTACCTGTGAGATGATACAGTTACTACCTGTCTCAGTGTTACCTGTGAGATGATACAGTTACTACCTGTCTCAGTGTTACCTGTGAGATGATGCAGTTACTACCTGTGTCAGTGTTACCTGTGAGATGATGTTTGTGTTATTTTGATCTAATGGTAAACTTACCTGTGACACAAACTTTGGATGCTCCTCTGGCCTTGGCTGCAAGCACTACAGACATGCCTAGTGGACCTGGAAGGCAAGATGTATAACCACGTCAGATGCTTACATGTGTGTTGCTGAGTGCGCGCGTGTGTGTTGCTGAGTGCGCGCGTGTATGTTGCTGAGTGTGCGTGTGTGTGTTGCTGAGTGCACTCGTGTGCATGTGTGTTGCTGAGTGTGCGCGCATGTGTGTGTTGCTGAGTGCATGCGCGAGTGTGTGTTGCTGAGCGCACGTGTGTTGCTGAGTGTGCGCGTGCATGTTGCTGAGTGCGCCGCTATGTCTGAGTGACTGTGTGTATGTCTGAGTGACTGTATGTGTGTGTATGTCTGAGTGACTGAGTGAGTGTGTATGTCTGAGTGAGTGAGTGAGTGTGTATGTGTCTTAGTGAGTGTGTGTGTGTGTCTGAGTGCATGTGTGTGTCTGAGTGAGTGCATGTGTGTGTGTCTGAGTGAGTGCGCGTGTGTGTGTCTGAGTGAGTGTGCGTGTGTGTGTCTGAGTGAGTGTGCGTGTCTGAGTGAGTGAGTGTGTGTGCGTGTGTCTGAGTGAGTGTTTAAATTAGTTTGTATCAGTAAGTGTGTGTCTGTATGTGTGTGTCTGTATGTGTGTGTGTGTGTGTGTGTCTGTATATGTGTGTGTGTGTATGTGTGTGTCTTGCATGTGTGTTTGAGAGATTGAATGCCAGTGTGCACGCACTAACACATACCAGACACACATGGTGTGTTATAACTGAGCACATGTGTAACTATCTGCCATGTCTAAGAAGAATGCTAACCTAACAATATAATTCAGTTTGCCAGACATGAAAACTTAGCTGCACTCAAGACCTCGCCGGACACATGTAAACTTACCTGCACCTAAGACCTTGTCGGACACATGTAAACTTAGCTGCACTTAACACCTTGCCGGACACATGTAAACTTACCGGCACTTAACACCTTGCCAGACACATGTAAACTTACCGGCACCCGAGACCTTGCCGGACACATGTAAACTTACCGCACCGAGACCTTGCGGACACATGTAAACTTACCGGCACCGAGACCTTGCCGGACACATGTAAACTTACCGCACCGAGACCTTGCCGGACACATGTAAACTTACCGGCACCCGAGACCTTGCTGGACACATGTAAACTTACCGGCACCCGAGACCTTGCTGGACACATGTAAACTTACCTGCACCCGAGACCTTGCTAGACACATGTAAACTTACCTGCACCCAAGACCTTGCTGGACACATGTAAACTTACCTGCACCCGACACCTTGCTGGACACATGTAAACTTACCTGCACTTAAGACCTTGCTGGACACATGTAAACTTACCTGCACTTAAGACCTTGCTGGACACATGTAAACTTACCTGCACCCGACACCTTGCTGGACACATGTAAACTTACCTGCACTTAAGACCTTGCTGGACACATGTAAACTTACCTGCACTTAAGACCTTGCTGGACACATGTAAACTTACCTGCACCCGAGACCAAGACGTAGTCCCCGATGTTGATATCTGCCCGTTGACAAGCATAGAAGCCGAGAGACATCGGCTGAACTAGGGCTCCCTCGTCAAAGCTCACGTTATCTGGCAGTCTGTGGACGTGAGACCAAACACAGCAGCGATGAGGAGTTGTCCAGTTGGAGCATTTCGAGTAGCAGTGGGACATTATCAGCAGCAGGTGGCACATTGCCAGTAGAAGGTGGCACATTGCCAGTAGCAGGTGGGACATTGCCAGCGGCAGGTAAGATATTGGAGGTAGCAGGTGGGATGTGGAAAGTGGCATGTGGGACAATGTGAATGACAGGTAGGTCTAGAGTTATGAAATGGTCAGAATGAAGAGAATGATGAACATGTTTGATCTGACACTCTGAGAGGGTGATTAATGTTGCTGTAATAGTTAACATCTTGTAGAGCAGTGGAGTGCACTAACTGTCACAGAAGCTGTAACACATCTGTTGTTTTCTTAAATGTACATGTAGATGTGTGTGTAGGTGAATGTGTGTAAGAGGATATGTGTGTGTGTAGGTGGATGTGTGTATGTGGATGTGTGTAGATGGATGTGTGTGTGTGTGTATGTAGGTGGATATTTGTGTAGATGTATGTGTGTAAATGGATGTGTGTAGACGGTGTGTGGAGTGTGTGACGAAAGGATGTGTGTAGATATGAATATGTGTAGGTGGATTTTGTGTAGATGGATGTGTGTGTAGATAGATGTGTGTGTAGGTGGATGTGTGTAGGTGATGTGTGTAGATGGATGTGTGTAGATAGATAGTGTGTGTAGGTGGATGTGTGTAGATAGATGTGTGTAGATGGATGTGTGTGTAGTGGAGTGTGTGATGTGTAGATGATGTTTGTGTAGATAGATGTGTGTAGGTGGATGTTTGTGTAGGTGGATGTGTGTAGATGGATGTGTGTGTGTAGATGGATGTGTGTAGATGTGTGTGTGTGTAGACGAACGTTGAAGAGGCGATCATGTACCTGTGAACAAAACTGGCTGGATGGCAGAAATATCTGCAGAGAGCGCCACTTGTGGGTGGTGTGGCCAAGTACATGAGGTCGAGGCACAGGTTATAATTCCCTTTCTTACAAAATTGACAAGTTCCACACGGTTTATTGGGCTCTACTGCCACTCTATCACCTAGATCAGATCAGATTGTGTTTAACATGAGTTCATTTGTAAACAACACATTTCATTCTCTCACGTGGACAACAATGTATTTTGTCATCATCAGGCTGGACAGTCAAGAAATGGTCAACTGATGATGTCTCATCACTGTCCAGCCTGTCAGAATCATCATGTTAGTACACAGACTTATTAGAACAGCATATTATCACATCAAATACAGCTTTCTTTAGTTGAATACTTCTTCTTCTTGGTGGTCACGTTTTGTGATATATAGTTGATCTTTGACAAGAACTTTTCTTACGTTTCTGCTAAATTATGTACCTATGGTGACTAGGCCAGCACATCCGATTTCGCCAGCATTTTATTTAATAGGGTAGCTTGCCCTTGGATTGCTCTTTACGATCACTTTCGCCTATATTTGGGCTTTATGATCTACGGCAAAGAGCTGTCCAGCATTTCTGACTATGTTCCGGATTAGGAACATTTTTCAGTCTTTTGGGGTACATAAGCTTGTCCTGGGACAGCATCTTACTCGTGCAACACACCGTGAAAAGTGTCGGCCTTCGCCATTGTTCAGAGTTGAACAGCCTGTCAAATATTTATAATGTCTACCTTACTTTTCTGAGCACGTTGAGTTTATTCCAGAGCAGGAACATTCTCAGCCTTATCGAGGCGCGTGTCGGCACTTGGCAATTTGCAGTTTCTACTCTGCATTTTCCTGGCCCCGGAAACACTGGACTGCGGCTGTGCACAAATAATGTAGAGGGTCGTTTCATTAGGCGCTATCAGCGCAACTTAGATTTTGCGCTCGCCAAGCATCAGCCACTCCGGTTTCTCCGGGGATGTTAGTTGTAAGAACAACAGTACCGTGCCGGTTGTTTCAGGGAAGGCAGTTTCAGTAGGCGCTAAAACGCAACTTTAGGATTTGAGATCGGCTAACTTTACCCAATAGATATATCTGCGCTTGACCTCTCGTATGGAGTTAACTGCACTCTTCCCCTGTGTTGTCACTTCACACTGCATCTCCTCTGATGATCCTTGCCGAGAGCTGACAAAGACGTTACCACTATTACTTCGAGGGGACGTGAATATTTTCCTCCTGACGACTTGTAACATGTCAATTTTATACGATTGCTCTTTTTAGCAACTCAGTTCAGGCCCCCACCTCAGGTATCCGAATTTCGCCCCATGTAGGTCCACGTCTCTTCTCTGGATGCACCCCACATCCCTTTATGCGGCCATTTACTCCATAGAGTTGGCATTCGTTCACATACGATCGTACGCTACTATTCCTTACGTTTCAGCAACCATTTGGGCGACTTTCATCGAACTTTGACCAGGAGATGCGTGCATTTGGTTCAGGGATTTTGGACCTGCATTACTTTTCCATGCTTGCACTACTACCACTACCTGTAGCTCTTCCTCTAGCCCTACCCTCTTGACCAGACAGGAACCGTGTCTTTTTCCAGGGTCACCACGTGGAGGTGGGGTAGGATCTTGATTAGTACCAGCTCACTAATCCTGGTGCGTCATTGTCCCTATGCGCCTTGGATGACCTAGTTGGATACAAGTTTGATTTGTAAATATTTCTCTTTGACATGAAAGTTATCATTGACAAAACCTTGTTTCTCTTTGATATGAAAGTTATCACTGACAAAACCTTGTTTCTCTTTGATATGAAAGTTATCATTGACAAAACCTTGTTTCTCTTTGACGTGAAAGTTATCATTGACGAAACCTTGTTTCTCTTTGAGTGAAAGTTATATTGACGAAACCTTGTTTCTCTTTGACGTGAAAGTTATCATTGACGAAACCTTGTTTCTCTTTGATGTGAAAGTTATCATTGACAAAACCTTGTTTCTCTCATTTTTGGGTTCTTGTTCATTATCTTTTGCTGCAAAAATAAAATTATTAGCACCAGTCACTAAAATAGAGACGTACCAACAACAGGTAACTATTAGACACAGGTGACTAGACACAGGTGACTAGACACAGGTGACTAGACACAGGTGACTAGACACACGTGACTAGACACACGTGACTAGACACACGTGACTAGACACACGTGACTAGACACACGTGACTAGACACACGTGACTAGACACAGTGAACTAGACACAGGTAACTAGACACACGTAATTAGACAGACGTGATTAGACACACGTAACTAGATACAGGTAACTAGACACATATAACCAGACACATATAACTAGACACAGATAACTAGACACACGTAACTAGAGACACAAGTAACTAGACACAGGTAACTAGATACAAGTAACTAGGTCACATACCAACTTGTAGGTTATTGACCCATCTCCAAATTCGTGATGACACCACTAGGTTCATGACTCAATGCCAAGGAGCTTGACCTTGATGTCCAATCTAGACCGTACTGCCAGAAACTAACAGCAGTTCCACATATTCCCACAGAACTACGCTGATCTGTACCTGTGACACAAGTCAGTGGAATAGTGCATGTAATGATGCAGGTACTGAGACAATAAACCAGACACATATAACTAGACACACGTAACGAGAGAACAAGTAACTAGACACAGGTAACTAGATACAATTAACTAGGTCACATACCAACTTGTAGGTTATTGACCCCATCTCCAAGTTTCGTGATGACACCACTGGGTTCATGACCTAATGCCAAAGGAGCTTTGACCTTGATGTCCCCAATCTGACCGTTCTGCCAGAAACTAACGTCAGTTCCACATATTCCCACAGAACGTACGCTGATCTGTACCTCTGTGACACAAAGTCAAGTGGAAATATGTGGGTGTGTGTGTGTGGGTGAGTGGGTGACTGATGAGAAGATAAACATGCCTAGTCACATAAGAGTGCGGGGAAGAGAGAGAGAGAGAAGAGAAGAAGGGGGTGAGGGTGAGGGAGAATACATGTAAACATTCACAAAATTAAAGTTATCAATTTATTTACTCTAGTCTTGCACATGAGACATGTTTGTGTGTGTATGTGTGTGCGCTTGTTTGTGCGTATTTGTGTGTGTGCGTATGAGCACTCAATGTTTAGAATCTCCCTGTTTATGTGTTTGTATGTGTGTGCTAGCGTGCGTGTACGTGTATGTAGGTGTGTTTATTCTGTCTTCGTACTATTCTTCAAGTGTTGTATATACTAGTCTTCAAGTGTTGTATATATTAGTCTTCAAGTGTTCTATATATTAGTCTTCAAGTGTTGCATATACCAGTCTTCAAGTGTTGTATAACTAATTTCAAGTGTTCTATATATTAGTCTTCAAGTGTTGTATATTCTAGTCTTCAAGTGTTGTATATACTAGTCTCAAGTGTTGATATACAGTGTTCAAGTGTTGCATATACAGTCTTCAGTGTTGATATACCAGTCTTCAAGTGTTGCATATACACTCAATGTATTCGTCTTCAAGTGTTGATATAGCTCAGTATATATTGTTCAGGTGATATCCAGTCTTCAAGTGTTGTATATATAGTCTCAAGTGTGCATATACAGTCTTCAAGTGTTGCATATGCCAGTCTTCAAGTGTTGCATATGCTAGTCTTCAAGTGTTGTATATCCAGTCTCAAGTGTTGTATATGCAGTCTTCAAGTGTTGTATATACTAGTCTTCAAGTGTGTATACCAGTCTCAAGTGTTGTATATACAGTCTTCAAGTGTTGATATACCAGTCTTAAGTGTTGCATATATAGTCTTCAAGTGTTGTATATATAGTCTTCAAGTGTTGTATATACCAGTCTTCAAGTGTTGCATATGCTAGTCTTCAAGTGTTGATATTAGTCTCAAGTGTTGTATATGCTAGTCTCAAGTGTTGTATATCTAGTCTTCAAGTGTTGTATATACCAGTCTTCAAGTGTTGTATATACCAGTCTTCAAGTGTTGATATACTAGTCTTCAAGTGTTGTATATCGTCTTAAGTGTTGTATATACCAGTCTTCAAGTGTTGCATATACCAGTCTTCAAGTGTTGATATACTAGTTGCAAGTGCTGCATATACCAGTCTTCAAGTGTTGTATATGTCTCAAGTGTGTATATCAGTCTTCAAGTGTTGCATATCAGTCTTCAAGTGTTGTATATATTAGTCTGCAAGTGTTGTATATCTAGTCTTTCAAGTGTTGCATATACTAGTCTTCAAAGTTGTATATACCAGTCTTCAAGTGTTGATATACCAGTCTTCAAGTGTTGTATATACAGTCTTTCAAGTGTTGTATATACAGTCTTCAAGTTGTATATACCAGTCTTCAAGTGTTGTATATATAGTCTTCAAGTGTTGTATATACTAGTCTCAAGTGTTGCATATACCAGTCTTAAGTGTTGCATATGCAGTCTTCAAGTGTTGCATATGCTAGTCTTCAAGTGTTGTATATATTAGTCTCAAGTGTTGATATGCTAGTCTTCAAGTGTTGTATATATTAGTCTTCAAGTGTTGTATATATTAGTCTGCAAGTGTTGTATATACAATCTTCAGTGTTGTATATACTAGTCTTCAAGTGTTGCTATACCAGTCTTATGTTGCATACCAGTCTTCAAGTGTGCATCTAGTCTATGTTGTATATATTAGTCTCAAGTGTTGTATATCTAGTCTTCAAGTGTTGTATATATAGTCTCAAGTGTTGTATATACTAGTCTTCAAGTGTTGTATATACTAGTCTTCAAGTGTTGTATATACTAGTCTTCAAGTGTTGTATATACAGTCATCGTTCAGTGGCATAGCAGTCTTCAAGTGTTGTATATACTAGTCTTCAAGTGTTGCATATATCAGTCTGCAAGTGTTGTATATATTAGTCTTCAAGTGTTGTATATGCTAGTCTTCAAGTGTTGTATATACCAGTCTTCAAGTGTTGTATATATTAGTCTTCAAGTGTTGTATATATTAGTCTGCAAGTGTTGTATATACTAGTCTTCAAGTGTTGTATATACCAGTCTTCAAGTGTTGTATATACCAGTCTTCAAGTGTTGTGCACTAAGTGCATGGCTGAATGTTGTATTATACGTAGCATGAGTTATCTCTGTGGCGGAGTGGTTAAGACGTTTGCTTTACCTTCTGAAAATTGTGAGTTCTAATCCGGATAGGATATTCAGTTTCCATGTGCATTTCCTCCGAGATCATTAGCACTGTTACTGGAGCTACGGAGCTCTTGCTTTATTCAGAATCTGAGCCGTTTGGGGATACTCAGTTTGATGATACACAGTGTGGGAATACTCGGTTTGGGGATACTCGGTTTGGGGATACACGGTTTGGGGATACTCGGTTGGGGATACCTGGACACGTGGAACACGGCTTTGGGATACACGGCTTAACTGTGGATACCTCGGTCTGGTGATACCGGCTCTGGGATACCGCCTTGTGATACCGGCTCTGGGATACCGGCCTAGTGATACCGGCCTTGGATACCGGCTTGGTGATACCCTGGCTCTGGTGATACCGGCTTGGAACGCCTTGGTGACACCGGCCTAGTGATACCGGCCTTGGGATACCGGCTGTGATACTCGGCCTGTGGATACCTGGCCTTATGAACCTGGCCTGGGTGATACCTCGGCTGGGATACTCGGTTTGGGATACCGGCCTGAGGATACTCGGCCTGGGATACCCGGCTCTGGGCGATACCGGCCTTGGATACCGGCTCTGGGATACCGGCCTTGGGATACCGGCTTGTGATACCCGGCTCTGGGATACCCGGCCTGTGATACCGCCTGGGTACCCGGCTGGATACCTGGCTGGACACCGGCTGTGACACTTCCCGGCGGACACCGGCCTGGGACACCGGCCTGGTGACACCGGCCTGTGAACCGGCCTAGTGAACCGCCTGGTGACACACGGCCTGTGATACCGCCTGGTGATACCGGCCTGTGATACCGGCCTGTGACACCGCCTTGGTGATACCCGGCCTGTGATACTCGGTCCTGGTGTGATACCGGTGAGTGATACCGGCCTGGTGATACCGGCCTGGTGATACCTGGCTGTGACACTCGTCTATGATACCGGGCTTGAGTGATACCGCCTGATGATACCGGTTTGTGATACCTGGCTCTGGATACTCGGCTGTGATACCGGTTTGGTGATACCGGTTGGGACACCTGCCTGATGACCCGGCTCTGTGAACCGGCCTGGTGACACCGGCCTGATGATACTCGGTTGTGGACAGGTAGGTACATGGTTTGGATACCGGTTGTGGATACTGGTTTGGGGATACTCGGCTATTTGGGATACTCGGTGAACCGTGATACCGTCATGTTAACTCGTATCTGTGGATACCTTATAATCAAGTCTATCGATTTGACTTTTATGTGCGATGTTTAAGCTCAAATGTCTGAGCTACTATATGTATGGTCTAGTATGGCTCTGGTCTGTATGTGGTCTGTGTGTGTACCAGTAAAACGTTAGGTTACGTGATACAGTATACCAGTCTACTGAACCTTATACAACTGTACAAAGAACACTCCTAATACCTGATTCAACAAACGAACACACCAAATGGTAACTCCACTCACATACATCAATACACACTCTATAAGAAATAAACAACACAAATGAACTAACACCAACGTCACGATTCAGGAACAGTAATTATAAAGCATCTATTGTAGATTGAAATTTCACATAATCATTATTCATAAAACATAATGCACAAAAATACAATATAAATCAATCAAATTTCGACATAAATTAACTTATTGAACATTGCCAAATTTAACAGCTAATAATATTACCTTAAATTAATCTCCTGGTCCTTCCTTTGTCCTTCGTAGTACGAAGAGCCTCACAACAACAAATTTCAGTCTTGCAGAACTTTAGGATCACACAGTGACCTAAACAGTACAAAAGTCACGCTGTCGACATAAGACAGTGACTCTTGTAGAATACATATCACCCAGATGTCAAAACAGTATAAACGACGTTGTCTAACCAAAAGACAGTGACTCACGACGTTTTTCAGTCTTGTAGAATATAATACATCACACAGATGCCAAAACAGTAGAAATGACGTTGTCTAACCAAACGACAGTGACTCACCACATTTATAACATCACTCAGATGCCAAAACAGTAGAAAAATAACACCACACAGATCATACAGTACAGATGCCTATACAGTAGATAACGACGTTGTCTAATCAAAGAAAACCATCACGACCGTCTTGTCCCTTATCCATGGTCTATGACCGTCCTACTGTCCAGTCCCAGCCTCAATCATAAATCGACTACTTCAACAGTACTGCTCGCCGTACCGTCCCAGACTCAATGTACAATCTATCTGGTCACTCAAAATATCAAAAACTCCGATTTCGTTTACAACTCAGGTAACCTCCGTGACAACTGATGAGCTGTCATGAACTATCATCACCACAAAACAATCACAACAAAGGGAATAAATCAAAAGGGAATAAACCACTAAAATATAATCAGGAATTTATCCCCCCTTATCCCCAGGAACAGTAATACTGTTACATGTGTGGTCTGTATGTGGTCTGTGTGTGGTCTGTATGTGGTCTGTGTGTGGTCTGTATGATATTTAAAGTGTAGTATATGTGATATTTAAAGTGTAGTATATGTGATATTTAAAGTGTAGTATATGTGGTCGATGTGATGTTTCAGGTGCAGTGTGTGTGTGTGTGTGCGTGCATGTGTGAATGTGATGTGTTTAAACATATAAGTAGCCTACAGTAGGATCTCTTACCTCCTGCGCCAGGTTCTGGAATCGGCTTGTCTTCCTAATAATGAGATTTACAAGAGTAATTACCATTTATGTTGTACAACACATCTGTGTACTAACACACCAACACATCTGTGTACTAACACATCTAACACACCTATGTACTAACACATCTAACACATCTATGTACTAACACATCTAACACATCTGTGTACTAACACATCTGTGTACTAACACATCTGTGTACTAACACATCTAACACATCTGTGTACTAACACATCTAACACATCTGTGTACTAACACATCTAACACATCTAACACATCTATGTACTAACACACCAACACACCTGTGTACTAACACATCTAACACATATGTGTAGTAATATATATATATATGAACAAAGAGCTTGCAGATGGCTTAATCAATCAGATCACACGGTCAGATCACACGGTCAGATCACAGGTCAGATCACACGGTCAGATTACAGGTCAGATCACACGTTTAGATCGCACGCTCAGATCACAGGTCAGATCACACGATCAGATCATACGTTCAGATCGCATGTTCAGATCACAGGTCAGATCACACGTTCAGATCACAGGTCAGATCACACAGTCAGATCACAGGTCAGATCACACAGTCAGATCACAGGTCAGATCACACAGTCAGATCACAGGTCAGATCACACAGTCAGATCACAGGTCAGATCACACGATCAGATCACACAGTCAGATCACAGGTCAGATCACACAGTCAGATCACAGGTCAGATCACACGTTTAGATCACAGGTCAGATCACACGGTCAGATCACAGGTCAGATCACACGTTTAGATCACAGGTCAGATCACACGGTCAGATCACACAGTCAGATCAGATGTTCAGATGACAAGGTCAGATCAGATGTTCAGATAACACGGTCAGATCACACGTTTAGCTGACACTTGCAGAGAGCTGTTTGACTTATTCCTACATTGTTGAGTCTGCAATGTCGGGTACGTAGTCAAAATATAATGACCTGATCTGTTCTGCTTAGGTCTTTGAGGAGTCTTTCCCATAATCGTATCCAGTGTTTGTCTTCCAGTCTACTGCAGATTTTCTCTGAATGAGGGTTTTACCTCTTCAAAAGACAGGGTTGGTAAATTTGCTCTTTAGCACTGCCCTTCTTAGCTAAGACATCGGCACTCTTATTGCCTGCAATGCCACAGTGAGATGGAACCCACTGCAAGTGAATTTCTGCCTTTTCTGAAAGCTGAGAAAGTTCTCTTTTTAGGTTTTGTGCTGTGCTGTCAGCGGATTTTGCCTCCCAGGCTTGCATAGCTCAAAGTGGATCTCACCCACACTGAGATCAGATATCTCTGGAACGTCTACAATAGGACTAGGAACTTGATCTCACCTACACTGAGATCAGGGATCTACGATAGGACTAGGAACTCGATCTCACCAACACTGAGATCAGGGTATCTGGAACGTCTACGATAGGACTAGGAACTTGATCTCACCTACACTGAGATCAGGGTATCTGGAACGTCTACGATAGGACTGGGAACTCGATCTCACCTACACTGAGATCAGGGATCTACGATAGGACTAGGAACAGGATCTCACTTACACTGAGATCAGGGATCTACGATAGGACTAGGAACAGGATCTCACTTACACTGAGATCAGGGATCTACGATAGGACTAGGAACTTGATCTCACCAACACTGAGATCAGGGATCTCTGGAAAAATATCCATATGGGGATATCATATGGGAATATCATATGGGGATATCATATGGGGATATCATAAAGATTCGAAAAATTCCTACACAATATTTTCACCATCTTCTAAATTACATCAGGGAGCCTCGCCGGTGCTGCGGAGTTCTGCACTGCCGCTGAGATATTCCTGTGTAAGAAAGAGATAGGAGAACATATGGTTATTCACCGAAGTGCAATGATGATGGTGCTATCAAATCCAGCAATTAGTAATGTTCGACACACTTTGGAAACCGGTCAAATTATTTGTCGGACGGTAATTTTCCAGCACTGGTGTAGATACTAGTAAAACCAGTTCTGACGTGGACTAATGGTACGTCCAGCACTGGTGTAGATACTAGTAAAACCAGTTCTGACGTGGACTAATGGTACGTACATCTGAGATTGTATCTTGCCATCTGATGTTCATCATCATCTTTAGTTAGACTGCGTGAACATGTCAATGATAAACAGTTGATGTGTCACATGAATATCTGGATACTGGAAGCTCAGCAACAACTCTGTACATCTTCAACTTATTCTGTAAATCAGTTCTACCGTTGTGTGTCAGACATTTTGTAGAGATAGCTTCTCCTTCTTTGCGTTAGTTCTTTACGACCAATTTTAATCACTCTTTGTGGTATGTTTGACCTTTGTCAAGAACGTGTATACGTTGCACATTGGTTTGCTAGGCCGCTAAACGCATAGACTTGTACTAGAGATAACTAAATAGAAACTTACCAAACGGAGATCCTTGGTCCCATACAATGTCAAGGTCAAGTTGACATCGCTCATGTTCGTTGATGTTAAGATGTTGTATTTCGTGTCAAGCTCTGTATGTTATCAGCTAGACTGTGTCTTCGCGTCAAGCTCTGTATGTTATCAGCTAGACTGTGTCTTCGCGTCAAGCTCTGTATGTTATCAGCTAGACTGTGTCTTCGTGTCAAGCTCTCTAAGGTTGGTAATTACAGCTAGACTGTGTCTATGCTTTATTTCTAACAGCTGGGGAAGATAATCATATCTTAGAATAACCTCTGAATTCCATCGAATCTCGTTGTAATTACTTCCAGAATTGAATCTCATTGTTTATCAACAAAAGTTACATAAAGTGCGATAGAGGACGGTCACAATTAGAAAAACAAAAGTTGCACTATTGTATTGCCTCCAACATCACTCTTTGCCTTTTCATTGAGAAATCCCGGCATCTCTTCAAACAAATAACACACTTGAGCCGATTCAGCTTTGAGAGTCTGACCAGCACTTGATTCTACTTCTAAGGAGTGGAGCAGCCAGTTTCAGTTCAGAATAGGAACACTGTGTTCTTTATCTACCAGAGATCTCATTTATTCTGTTATATTGATATATGTATTATAATTTCATCAGTACTAACTAGGAAATGTGACCAGTAATGATTCATTAGTAATGTCTGGCATTTCACAAAAACACCAGTAAACGGTAACGGAACAACATTTGTCATTCTGAATGAAAGACCCAAGAATTAATATTGTTTTCATTGAATACAAATATATATTGAATATTAATTTGTGTATTTATTGTGTGATGGTAATTTATCTAAAAGTTAGAAATAATAATCCAGTATATTTACTTACGTATAACCGTTATATGCTAGTGTAAATATATGCTAGTGTAAATATATGCTAGTGTAAATATATGCTAGTGTAAATATATGCTAGTGTAAATAAATATATGCTAGTGTAAATATATGCTAGTGTAAATATATGCTAGTGTAAATATATGCTAGTGTAAATAAATATATGCTAGTGTAAATAAATATATGCTAGTGTAAATATATGCTGGATGTTTATTTCTCATAATTTAATAATTTATTATTTATAATAACCAACGACTAATCAACACCGTTCAACGGTGATCAAATTTTGCGACTAATCAACACCGTTCAACGGTGATTAAATGTCACGACTAATTAACCCCGTTCAACTGTGATTAAATGTCACGACTAATCGCATCCGTTCAACGGGTGATTAATCAAGTATCACGTCGGGTATCTAACAAAGTGATCGTGTCTGGCAGTTCCCATTTGTTACCCCATCCCCCTTCACTTTGGATAGGATTTAAATTTATAAATTATTTCAAAGTCATCTATATGACCTGACATTCTCTTACGACATTGATGTCTGCCCTATCCATTGACTGTCCTTCCTCGACCACTGCTGTATCAGCTAGCCATATGCCAGCCTGGTACAGAAATATTAGGTGAATTATTCAGGATGTGCTCAATGTAACAAGCCTATCTTAGACAGCCAATCTGAATTTTCTTCATCATATTCAAGAAATCGTTGAGTATACAGGCATGTGTGAATTCCTGTGTGTACAACAACTTCTGTCCTGTCCATAGTTACCGCTTTGTTTTCCACTGTGAGGCTGCTCGTAGTCACAGTAAAAGTACGACTGTCCTCCAGGACATTTAGTCACAGCAAAAGTACGACTGTCCTCCAGGACATTTAGTCACAGCAAAAGTACGACTGTCCTCCAGGACATTTAGTCACAGCAAAAGTACGATTGTACTCCAGGACATTTAGTCACAGTAAAAGTACGACTGTCCTCCAGGACATTTAGTCACAGCAAAAGTACGACTGTCCTCCAGGACATTTAGTCACAGCAAAAGTACGATTGTACTCCAGGACATTTAGTCACAGTAAAAGTACGACTGTCCTCCAGGACATATAGTCACAGCAAAAGTACGACTGTCCTCCAGGACATTTAGTCTGAATTAAGTATTCATCTGTTATTATTTTTTTACAATTAATATTATATTATTATTGTTAGTATTATTATTATTATTACAATTGTTACACGATGCCCGCATCCCTTTAATCAGATGCGTCCCAGTATAAGCATATATATATATATATATATATATATATAAAACGTTTCATATCACTGTTGTAAACATTGAAGTAACAACAGCTTATGGGCAAAGAAGAAATTATACAGCTTCAACTCTGTCTTCTTGAATTACTAACACCAACACTGTCTGAACTGCCTTATATATAACTACTAGCAGTTTACCCGTTCTTTACAGGGGCAATTCAGTTTAACATCTATTTGTAAAGTCCCTTCAAGCAACATGCACAAAATAGATGAGACTGCAGTCAAACTGTATATGCACAAAATAGATGAGACTGCAGTCAAACTGTATATGCACAAAATAGATGAGACTGCAGTCAAACTGTATATGCACAAAGTAGATGAGACTGCAGTCAAACTATATATGCACAAAGTAGATGAGACTGCAGTCAAACTATATATGCACAAAATAGATGAGACTGCAGTCAAACTATACATGCACAAAATAGATGAGACTGCAGTCAAACTATACATGCACAAAGTAGATGAGACTGCAGTCAAACTATACATGCACAAAATAGATGAGACTGCAGTCAAACTATATATGCACAAAATAGATGAGACTGCAGTCAAACTATATATGCACAAAATAGATGAGACTGCAGTCAAACTATACATGCACAAAATAGATGAGACTGCAGTCAAACTATATATGCACAAAATAGATGAGACTGCAGTCAAACTATACATGCACAAAATAGATGAGACTGCAGTCAAACTATATATGCACAAAATAGATGAGACTGCAGTCAAACTATGTATGCACAAATTAGATGAGACTGCAGTAAAACTGTATATGCACAAAATAGATAAGACTGCAGTCAAACTGTTTGATTGGCAAAACACTTAATCCCAAAGTACTGTAGTTTTACAAATTACAAAAACAATGACAAAATACAGCAACGTTTCGACCAACAAGGCCTTTATCAAGCAAACGAACAACAGGAGTGACGAATTTTAAAAAAAAATGGACGACCAAATACAAACGTTTCTAATGTAAATCTTGGAATAAAAACGAATAACGAAATAAATGTAACACAAAAAACACACATAAAAACTAGAAATAGAACGGAAGAGAAACAATAAAAAATCTAGTAAATATATAACTTGAATATATGCAACATATACCCATATAGATTACAAAGCATGGGAAGAGAAAGTACTAAGAAGCATAGGAATGTAATACGTTGAGCCCACGTGGTCGCAAGGTACCATTCAAAGAAATCAACCGATTCTCCAGAGCAAATCGACTGCGCTCATCCAAGGAACATGATCGGATGGCTGTGACCTGGACATCGTGAGCTCCTAAATGGTCAGTATCATTGAAATGGGTGGCTACAGGGATCACAGAGCATTCGCGTATGTCGCCCAAGTGTTGGGCGAATCGGTCACTGAGCCTCTTGCCTGTCTCGCCCATATAAGCCTTGTTATACCGCTTACAGATAATGGCATAGACAAGATTATGGGACTCGTATGTGAAAACATCGTCAATAAGAAACGTGGCTAAAGGAAAATATACAGTACGCGTCTGTATCACATAAGCACACGTGTTGCAACGCCGACAGCCACACTGGACAGTGCCAAAATGAGTCTGGATATTGGACTTAAGGTGACTGTGTACCAACATATCCTTAAGACTTCTGTCCCGTCTGTAAGCCACCAAAGGATAGTTGAGGAAGACAGAACGGGTCTCAGGATCTGACTTAAGGATAGACAAATGACGGAATAAAACATTTTCACCAGTGAACTATGAGGGTGGAAAGTTAAGATAAGTTTTACTCTGTCAGAGTTAGTAGTCCTATGCTGGCTGGTGAGGGCCTGCTGGCGAGTGATTTTCTGAACTCGATGCATAGCCGAGACAAGCACCATCTCCAGGTATAGGCGCCTGCGAAAGAAATCAAGCATCTCGCGAGCTCTCTCAAGAAAATCATCGTCCTCGCTACAAAGGCGACAGAGCTGCGAGAATGGCAAAGAGTCACGACAAGCCCAGCGATGGGAAGAAGTATAAAGGAGAAAACTATGTGCATCAGTAGGCTTGTAATATACTGATGTAGTGATAGTGGATAGGCATATGGTGATAGTAATGTCAAGAAAGTTGACACAAGAAGTGGAGATAGATGCGAGAAATAAATTTGAGAAATGTGGGTACTAAAATGTGACCTAGTTATGCTTGTCTATTCATGGGTTATCTTGAACACCTAGTATGAACTACATATGATGGCCCCCTTCCGTCTGTCTATCACAGATACATTGATGACTGTATTGGCATTACTGATATGCCTGAAGCCGATTTGTCACGCTTCATTAATTTCATTAATGTTTTCAACCCTTCTATTCGTTTTACTTCTCACATCTCCACTACTTGTGTCAACTTTCTTGACATTACTATCTCCATACGCCTATCCACTATCACTACATCAGTATATTACAAGCCTACTGATGCACATAGTTTCTCTTTTAAACTATAGTACTTTGTGATTACGTGTTTTGCTAAAGAAACATGCCACTTTGCTTCAAAATCGGCTTCTTCCACAATACGTTTTCTCTCCATGCATCAGTCAGTAAAATCTTATAAACAGAATTCCCGTTCCCGTGAAAGTTGACAAATAACATTTTAAAGTGTCCATCATTTCGATTACCAGTAAAACCTGATACAGTTGAATTCCCGTGAAAGTTGAAAAATAACAATTGGTAAATTAAAATGTATTCAGATTATTAACTTATCGACGTGTTTTTAAAAAAAAACGGCCCGAACTTTCATCGAGCGCGTGTAGCGCATGTCTATTGCAATGTAGGCAGGCACGCTATCAACTACTCTAGAAAAAGTTATAAATAAGTATGTTTAAAATATGTTGTTATAATAATAGTGCCGTTATCATAGCAGTATATAACCACAGGACTTGAGCGAAAAGTAATAATCTTTGTCAAAGTCCGTATGTAGTGTGCTGTGACATTCGTAACTTTGTTGTATTGGTTACTTGATAAAGGCCTTGTTGGTCGAAACGTTGCTGTGTATTGTCATTGTTTTGTATTTTATAAAACTACCGTATTTTGTGATTACCCGTTTCGCCAGCGGAAAGTAACATGATCACGTGACCGTAACGTCGTGAAATTATATATAGACACTTTCGGCGATTTGTACACAGAATAACCATGTGCGTTTAGTTGGGAATATCGTTATAGAAAGGAAAAAGGTGGAGGCTGCAGTAAAACTTTGAAAAATAGCTAAACACGTAAACAAAGTACTACAGTTTTACAAAATACATAAACAGTGACGATAAACAGCAACGTTTCGACCAAAAGGTCTTTATCAAGCAAACAATACAACAAGAATGACGAATTTCGAGGAACACTACAAATGGACGATTACATGTGAAACATAAACCTATCTAATAAAAATCTGGGAATAAAACGAACAACGAAATGAGTGCAACACAAAAAACCGAAAGTGGAAAAGAAGAGAAACAATAAACAATATAGTGGATAAAACCTGGTGCCTCTAACGCTCTTGATCTCTACATCAAGAATACTTCATACGACATTGGACTTCTCCACCCTAAACGCCTAGGGCGTTCTAACATGTCACCGTCCGAGTTTCGTGCTCTATCACACCTCCGTCGACGTGATGACATTGTTATCAAACCCGCTGATAAAGGTGGCGCCATAGTCGTATGGAGTAAAGAACTATACCTTCAGGAAGGCCACAACCAACTACGTAACAACCTATTCTACAATAATATTCCTTCTGATGCTACACTATCCAACAATAGTAAGGTCCGTACAGTCATCAGGAACCTCATTGCCTCCAAAGACCTTCCTACCGGCGCATCATCACTATGTGTCATCGACAGTTGTTTGGGCAAACCAGCATTCTATATGCTCCCAAAAATTCATAAACTTCACAATCCTGGTAGGCCTATTGTTTCTGCTTGCTCTTGTCCTACTGAACATATCTCCGAATTCCTTGATAGTATCTTCAATCCTATAGTCACCACACTACCTTCATTCTTGAAGGATACTAACCACACTTTGTCTGTTTTTCTTCTATTAAGTTGTTGCCTGGCAGGACTTATCGCCTCTTCCTCCTTGATGTCTGCTCACTGTATACCTCTATACCTCATTCTGACGGACTTCAAGCTCTCCAGTTTTTCTCGACAGGAGAACTAACCCTCTTGTCTCCACCTCGACTCTCCTTCGTCTTGCTGAACTAGTTCTCACTCTCAACTCCTTTCAGTTCAATGACCAGTTCTTCGAACAGATTAGTGGGGTCGCCATGGGTACTAAAATGGGACCCAGCTATGCTTGTCTATTCATGGGTCATCTTGAACACTTAGTATGGAACACCTATGATGGCCTCCTTCCGTCCGTGTATCATAGATACATCGATGATTGTATTGGAGTTACCGATATGTCTGAAGCCGATTTGTCACGCTTCATCACCTTCATCAATGCCTTCAATCCTGCTATTCGGTTCACCTCTCACATCTCTACCTCCTGTGTCAATTTTCTTGACATCACTATCACCATCAGCCTATCCACTATCACTACATCAGTATACTACAAGCCTACTGATACACATAGCTTTCTTCTGTATACCTCTTCCCATCCCCAGGCCTGTCGTGACTCTTTACCTTTCTCTCAACTCTTACGCCTTCGTCGCCTCTGTAGTGAGGACGACGATTTTCTTGATAGAGCTCACGAGATGCTGGATTTCTTCCGCCAGCGCCTATACCCGGAGAATGTGCTACATCTGCCATGCATCGGGTTCAGCTAATTGCTCGCCAGGAGGCCCTTTCTCACATACATAGAACCCCCAAGTCTGACAGGGTTAAACTTATCTTAACTTTCCACCGTCATAGTTCCCTGGTGAAAAGGTCTTATTCCATCATCTCCCTATTCTTCAGTCTGATCCTGAGACACGTTCAGTCTTCCAACACTATCCTTTGGTGGCTTACAGACGGGACAGAAGCCTCAGGATTTGTTGGTACACAGTCGCCTCAAGCCTAATATCCAGAGTCACTTTGGCACCATCCAGTGCGGACGTCGGCGCTGTAATACATGTGCATATGTAATACAGACCCCACTGTCTCTTTTCCAAAAGCTACGTATGCCATTCAAGACAGTTTCACGTGTGAGTCCCGCAATATCATCTATGCCATCACCTGCAAACGATGCAACAAGTCCTATATTGGCGAAACCGGTAAGAGACTCAGTGACTGATTCGCCCAACACTTACGCGATATTCGCCAACGCTCTGTGACTCCTGTGGCCACTCATTTCAACGATACTGGCCATTCAGGAGTTGACGATGTCAAGGTCACAGCCATCCGATCATGTTCCTCCGATGATCGCAGTCGATTCGCCCTGGAGAACCGTTTTATTTCATTCTATGGCACTTTGCGACCTCTTGGACTCAACGCATTACATTCCTATGCTTCTTAGTACTGTCTTATCTCGTGCCTTGTTATCTATATGTGTGTTTGCTCCATATATGTGTCATTTATCCACTATATTGTTTATTGTTTCTCTTCTTTTCCACTTTCGGTTTTTGTGTTGCACTCATTTCGTTGTTCGTTTTTATTCCCAGATTTTCATTAGATAGGTTTATGTTTCCACATGTAATCGTCCATTTGTAGTGTTCCTCGAAATTCGTCATTCTTGTTGTATTGTTTGCTTGATAAAGGCCTTTTGGTCGAAACGTTGCTGTTTATCGTCACTGTTTATGTATTTTGTAAAACTATAGTACTTTGTGTTTACGTGTTTAGCTATAGAAAGGAACAAATAGTTCAGTTTGATAATTTTTTCCTCTTCATATCGATGAAAGCCACCTTCTTGCCAAATTTCAAGTTTGTAGGATGTCCAGATATCTTCAAACAATTGGGACAGACATACAATTTCATTGATCTTTGTCTTATATATATTTAGATATAACAATAACACTGTCTAAACTGTCTTATATATATATATTTAGATATAACAATAACTCTGTCTAAACTGTCTTATATATATATTTAGATATAACAATAACACTGTCTAAACTGTCTTATATATATATTTAGATATAACAATAACACTGTCTGAACTGTCTTATATATATTTAGATAACAATGACGGTGACTGCTCCAAAGAGATCTCAAGAAGATTGGCAACAGCAATCAAGAAGTTAAACACAATGAAGAACATGTGGCAAAGCAATATCAATCAAGAAGTTAAACACTATGAAGAACATGTGGCAAAGCAATATCAATCAAGAAGTTAAACACAATGAAGAACATGTGGCAAAGCAATAGCAATCAATAAGTTAAACATAATGAAGAACATGTGGCAAAGCACCAGCAAAATATTAACATTAAAAACATTGAGAGCATGCATTTTCCCAGTGGCTACTTATGGTTGTGAAGCATGGACCATTACACAAAAAACAAGAACAAAAATCCAGTCTTTCGAAACTAAATGCTACAGAAAGATCCTACGAATACCATGGACAGAAAAAGAAAGAACCTGATGTCCTGAACGAAATGAATATTAAAGACAATTGGCTGATAAACAATATACTATACAGAAAATTAGATACTTTGACCACATCAAGTGTCACGATGGCCTGGAGAGAACAATATTAGAGGGCAGGGTCCCAGGAGGCAGACCAAGAAGAAGATGGCTACAAGATATTAAAGAAACCATGAATATGACCATCGACGAAGTGGTTGAACTGGCTAGAGACAGAGTGAATTTCAGATGTGCTGCAAAGAGAGCAACGTCCTATAAAGGATACACAACCTTGATAATGAACAAAAGCTTTGTTTTATATAATTTGGTCAACTGTTTCAATCATATCTATGGAATTGAGTCTGATATTTCTCGCTTCTCTCAGTAAAGTTTTTCTGGTAATATCCGTCCATCGCAAGCGATGATGACAACAATCTCAGACTTGTGCTGTTGCACCTCTCTGTTTTTCTACAGACTATAGCACAGTCTTTTATCCTGTATTCTCATATTATCTTTGTCACTTGTGTTCACTAACAATGTTGTGTGAGGATGATAAAACTACTTACCTGTCATCAGTTAGAGAAGATCATCAGTTAGACAAGATCATCAGTTAGAGAAGATCATCAGTTAGAGAAAGTCATCAGTTAGAGAAAGTCATCAGTTAGAGAAAGTCATCAGTTAGAGAAAGTCATCAGTTAGATAAAGTCATCAGTTAGAGAAAGTCATCAGTTAGAGAAAGTCATCAGTTAGAGAAGATCATCAGTTAGAGAAAGTCATCAGTTAGAGAAAGTCATCAGTTAGAGAAAGTCATCAGTTAGAGAAAGTCATCAGTTATAGAAAGTCATCAGTTAGAGAAAGTCATCAGTTAGAGAAAGTCATCAGTTAGAGAAGATCATCAGTTAGAGAAAGTCATCAGTTAGAAAAAGTCATCAGTTAGAGATGGTCGTCAATGTTGTGTGAGGATGATAGAACTACTTACCTGTCATCAGTTAGAAAAGGTCGTCAGTTCGAGCAGGCCGTCAATGTTGGATATGTGTCTGCAGTAACATCATGAAAGTAGGTCTGGTTCTGGTTGTAGTTCTGTAGTGTAACTAATGTCCAGTCTTTGACTGAAGTCAGGTATGTATGCAGGCTCAGATACCGGAGACTGTTACTAGAACAGTTATACCTCGAATAACTTTCCATTTACTGAAGACTTATTCTACTTACTTTTCTTGTTATCAATCACCTGTTGACCTTTCACCTCTGATGTTATTTATTCAACTGTCAAAGTTTATAGACCAAAATATTCAGAGAACACACACTTAAACACACCCACTTACACATTTGTTATGTTACGTGTAGGTTAGCAACTACACACACACACACATAAAAAAGAACAACTATATAGTCTATCTAGCCCCCCACACTTCTATATACATAAAAAAATTAATAGAAGTATCTGCTTCCGGCTGATGGTGATCGATAGCATTGATTGGTCAACCATCTGAGAGGTCAACCATCTGGTAGGAGGTCAAACATCTGGTAGGAGGTCAACCAGCTAGGAGAAGGTCAGCTATCTGGTAGGAGGTCAAACATCTGGTAGGAGGTCAACCAGCTAGGAGAAGGTCAGCTATCTGGTAGGAGGTCAAATATCTGGTAGGTCAAATATCTGGTAGAAGATCAAATATCTGGGAGAAGGTATACTCATATTTCAATGGTCCACTTCCTTACAGCTACATCTATTTCCGGTAGAAGCTTGGGGAGTAAATCCTGATATCACATACGGAGCAGAAGTCCTTACAGCAGTCGGTTTCTGTATTTATTGATATTATGGCGAAGTTGCTGGCGCCAAGCTGTAGCGGCCATGTCGTTCCCTTGAGCTTGTCAGATTTGTGGAGGGGGAGAGAACTGCTGCTGGAGAGGAGAGAACTGCTGCTTGGAGGGAGAGAACTGCTGCTTGGAGAGGGAGAGAACTGCTGCTGGAGGAGAGAACTGCTGCTTGGAGGGAAGAACTGCTGCTTGGAGAGGGAGAGAACTGCTGCTTGGAGGAGAGAACTGCTGCATGGAGGAGAGAACTGCTGCATGGAGGGAGAGAACTGCTGCATGGAGAGGAGAGAACTGCTGCTTGGAGGGAGAGAACTGCTGCATGGAGAGGAATACAACTTCTGTGTGAGAGAGGACCGACTCCTCTAAATCTTGGACTTAAGGCGACCGTGTACCAACATATCCTGAAGACTTTTGTCCCGTCTGTACACCACAAAAGGATAGTTGGGGAAGATTGATCATGTCTCAGGGTCAGACTTGAGAATAGATTGGTGACGGAATAACGTAAGGGACAGAAGTCTTCAGGATATGTTGGTACACAGTCGCCTCCAAGATCCAGTCATTTTTGCACCGCCCAGTGTGGCCGTCGACACTGCTATATTTGTGTTCATGTGATACAGACCCGTACTGTATCTTTTCCAAAAGCTACGTTTGTTATTGAAGATGGTTTCACATGCGAGTCCCATACTCGTATCTATGCCATTACCTGCAAGCGGTGTAACAAGGCTTGTATCGGCGAGACAGGCAAGAGGCTCAGTGACCGATTCACTCAACACTTACGCGATATACGCCAATGCTATGTGACCCCTGTAGCCACTCATTTCAATGATACTGGCCATTTAGGAGCTCACGATGTCCAGGTCACAGCTATGTTGCACAAATATGTTGCATGTGTATAAACCATATATTTTCTTGATTTTTTTAATTGTTTCTCTTCTTTTATAGTTCTAGTTTTTGTGTGCGTTTTTTATGTTACATTTATTTCGGTATTGATTTTTATTCCCAGATTTTCATTAGGAACGTTTGAATGTCTCTGTATGTAGTCGTCCATATGTAGCGTTCTTTGAAATTTGTCACTTCTGTTGTATCGTTTGCTTGATAAAGGCCTTTTGGTCAAAACGTTGTTGTATATCATCATTGTTTTTTGTAAAACTAAAGTACTTTGTTCTTACGTGTTTCGCTACCTTACTAAGTTTTACTGCAGTCTTCCCAATTATCGATGATACAACCCATGGCATGAGATGACTTTGACAACTATTGACCACCTAGATTTCTGACTAAGTCAAAGGTTAGCTATGTCATCTGCAACTTGGCTTTATGAAAGGCTCCGAGCTAGTATAGATGTAATTTCAGCTGAGGTCAGTAAGAGTAGAAAACATATATTTACCACTCAAATCAACTAACTGATAATGCTATGATGACAGCATGGACAACTAACTGATAATGCTATGATGACAGAATGGACAACTAAATGATAATGCTATGATGACAGAATGGACAACTAAATGATAATGCTATGATGACAGAATGGACAACTAACTGATAATGCTATGATGACAGAATGGACAACTAAATGATAATGCTATGATGGCAGAATGGACACTAACTGTATTAATGCTATGTGCAGAATGGACAACTAAATGATAATGCTATGATGACAGAATGGACAACTAAATGATAATGCTATGATGGCAGAATGGACAACTAAATGATAATGCTATGATGGCAGAATGGACAACTAAATGATAATGCTATGATGGCAGAATGGACAACTAAATGATAATGCTATGATGGCAGAATGGACAACTAAATGATAATGCTATGATGGCAGAATGGACAACTAAATGATAATGCTATGATGGCAGAATGGACAACTAACTGATAATGCTATGATGGCAGAATGGACAACTAACTGATAATGCTATGATGGCAGAATGGACAACTAAATGATAATGCTATGATGCCAGAATGGACAACTAAATGATAATGCTATGATGACAGAATGGACAACTAAATGATAATGATATGATGGCAGAATGGACAACTAAATGATAATGCTATGATGACAGAATGGACAACTAAATGATAATGCTATGATGACAGAATGGACAACTAGCTGATAATGCTATGATGACAGAATGGACAACTAAATGATAATGCTATGATGACAGAATGGACAACTAAATGATAATGCTATGATGGCAGAATGGACAACTAAATGATAATGCTATGATGACAGAATGGACAACTAAATGATAATGCTATGATGACAGAATGGACAACTAAATGATAATGCTATGATGACAGAATGGACAACTAAATGATAATGCTATGATGGCAGAATGGACAACTAAATGATAATGCGATGATGGCAGAATGGACAACTAAATGATAATGCGATGATGACAGAATGGACAACTAAATGATAATGCGATGATGGCAGAATGGACAACTAAATGATAATGCGATGATGGCAGAATGGACAGTTCCTGCAGGATTTCACAGATTCAAACATAAACTCCAGCTTTGCGCTTCTTAATAAACAGTGTTTTTCGCTGACTCTTTTATCTATAAAGTCTACCTTTTGCGTGAACAGCATTTTGTTGCGTATCCATTGTATCGCAGTAACATTGTTCTTTGAGTCTCATGGCAATCTGCGTATGTGACCGAACCATTTAACTTGTTGTTTCTTGAAGTCTAGTACTGATGTAATCTGTGTATGTGACCGAACCATTTAACTTGTTGTTTCTTGAAGTCTAGTACTGATGTAATCTGTATGTGACTGAACCATTTAACTTGTTGTTTCTTGAAGTCTACTACTGATGTTGTACCCACTTTTTTCCTGATGTCTTCATTTCTAAACGGTCTCTTCTTGTTACACCCAGAATTCTGTGTAGACACTTCATTTCTGTCGTGACTAGTTTTCTTCTATCATTTGTTGTCAGCTTCCATGTTTGGCACTGATAGCATAATGTTGGAAGAAAGATTGTGTTGAACATTGCTCTTTTAGTGTTCATGGTGACATGTTTACATTACTTTAAAATTGCTGCCATTTGTCCTGATTTGATTTGCATCTATGTGTATGTTGGATTTTGTTAGTTATTCTTCCATTTGCTGAGAAAATGCTCCCTAGGTATGTAAAGTCTTTGACTTGTTTTAATGGGCGATTGTCGATGGAGATATTGGTAGCGTCTTCCTCTCTAGCGAATGTCATTACTTCAGTTTTGTCGATGTTTATTCTCATATTGTATTCATTACATGTTAACTGGAGTCTGTTAATGTGTTACTGTAGTTGTTCTTCTGTAAGAGTTGAAGTCTGTTAATGTGTTACTGTAGCTGTTCTTCTGTAAGAGTTGAAGTCTGTTAATGTGTTGATGTAGTTGTTCTTCTGTAAGAGTTGAAGTCTGTTAATGTGTTGATGTAGCTGTTCTTCTGTAAGAGTTGAAGTCTGTTAATGTGTTGATGTAGCTGTTCTTCTGTAAGAGTTGAAGTCTGTTAATGTGTTACTGTATGTGTTCTTCTGTAAGAGTTGAAGTCTGTTAATGTGTTACTGTATGTGTTCTTCTGTAAGAGTTGAAGTCTGTTAATGTGTTACTGTAGCTGTTCTTCTGTAACAGTTGAAGTCTGTTAATGTGTTACTGTAACTGTTCTTCTGTAAGAGTTGAAGTCTGTTAATGTGTTACTGTATGTGTTCTTCTGTAAGAGTTGAAGTCTGTTAATGTTTACTGTAATGTTCTTCTGTAAGAGTTGAAGTCTGTTAATGTGTTACTGTATGTGTTCTTCTGTAAGAGTTGAAGTCTGTTAATGTGTTACTGTATGTGTTCTTCTGTAAGAGTTGAAGTCTGTTAATGTGTTACTGTAACTGTTCTTCTGTAAGAGTTGAAGTCTGTTAATGTGTTACTGTAGCTGTTCTTCTGTAAGAGTTGAAGTCTGTTAATGTGTTACTGTAGCTGTTCTTCTGTAAGAGTTGAAGTCTGTTAATGTGTTGATGTAGCTGTTCTTCTGTAAGAGTTGAAGTCTGTTAATGTGTTACTGTAGCTGTTCTTCTGTAAGAGTTGAAGTCTGTTAATGTGTTACTGTAACTGTTCTTCTGTAAGAGTTGAAGTCTGTTAATGTGTTACTGTATGTGTTCTTCTGTAAGAGTTGAAGTCTGTTAATGTGTTACTGTATGTGTTCTTCTGTAAGAGTTGAAGTCTGTTAATGTGTTGTGATGTGTTCTTCTGTAAGAGTTGAAGTCTGTTAATGTTTACTGTAACTGTTCTTCTGAAGAGTTGAAGTCTGTTAATGTGTTACTGTATGTTCTTCTGTAGAGTTGAAGTCTGTTAATGTTTACGTAGCTGTTCTTCTGTAAGAGTTGAACTGTTAATGTGTATGCTGTAGCTGTTCTTCTGTAAGGTTGAGTCTGTTAATGTGTTACTGTAGCTGTTCTTCTGTAAGAGTTGAAGTCTGTTAATGTGTTGATGTAGCTGTTCTTCTGTAAGAGTTGAAGTCTGTTAATGTGTTACTGTAGCTGTTCTTCTGTAAGAGTTGAAGTCTGTTAATGTGTTACTGTAACTGTTCTTCTGTAAGAGTTGAAGTCTGTTAATGTGTTACTGTATGTGTTCTTCTGTAAGAGTTGAAGTCTGTTAATGTGTTACTGTATGTGTTCTTCTGTAAGAGTTGAAGTCTGTTAATGTGTTGCTGTAGCTGTTCTTCTGTAAGAGTTGAAGTCTGTTAATGTGTTACTCTAACTGTTCTTCTGTAAGAGTTGAAGTCTGTTAATGTGTTACTGTATGTGTTCTTCTGTAAGAGTTGAAGTCTGTTAATGTGTTACTGTAGCTGTTCTTCTGTAAGAGTTGAAGTCTGTTAATGTGTTGCTGTAGCTGTTCTTCTGTAAGAGTTGAAGTCTGTTAATGTGTTACTGTAACTGTTCTTCTGTAAGAGTTGAAGTCTGTTAATGTGTTACTGTATGTGTTCTTCTGTAAGAGTTGAAGTCTGTTAATGTGTTACTGTATGTGTTCTTCTGTAAGAGTTGAAGTCTGTTAATGTGTTACTGTAGCTGTTCTTCTGTAAGAGCTGGAGTTTACTAATGTGTTGCTGTTCCTCTGTAAGAGCTGGAGTTTACTAATGTGTTGCTGTTGCTGTTCCTCTGTAAGAGTTACAGGTAAACAGAACTTATACTGATACTGTTGACAAACTGCTAGTCAGACTTGAGCCCTTAGAAAGTAGGTTTATCTTCAGCAACATACACACACACGCACACAGACATTATCTCCAACAGTCTCACTCACTCACTCACTCACTCACTCACTCACTCACTCTCTCTCTCTCGCTCACAGCACGCACACACACACAAGGAAACAGAGAAATGACAGTGACATGACGTCTGGTCACAAAGAGAAACAAGTCTAGTCCCAAATTGAAACAAGTCTAGTCACAAAGAGAAACAATTCTACATGTTGAGATTGTGACATTTAATAATAACCAATCAATGAATACCAAGTTGTGCAGTACACTTCATTTCATTACAGCTTATTAACTAGATGATCATGTGACCAATTAGATGACCATATGACCAACTAGATCATGTGACCAGCTAGATCATGTGATCAACTAGATCATGTGACCAACTGTCTTGGGTTTCTTAACTAGATCATGTGACCAACTAGTTCATGTGACCAACTAGATCATGTGACCAACTGTCTAACTAGCCCTGTGAATGTCTTGACTGTCTAACTAGTCCTGTGAATGTCTTGACTGTCTAACTAGCCCTGTGAATGTCTTGACTGTCTAACTAGTCCTGTGAATGTCTTGACTGTCTAACTAGTCCTGTGAATGTCTTGACTGTCTAACTAGTCCTGTGAATGTCTTGACTAACTAACTAGTCCTGTGTCTTGACTGTCTAACTAGTCCTGTGAATGTCTTGACTGTCTAACTAGTCCTATGACTGACTGTCTCCCTGATCTGTCTGTCAAGCTCAGCAATGATCTTGTCTTGTGTTGTGTACACTCCCGTACGTAACAGAGTATCCCTCTCTTCTACCAGTCGGACAACATGCTCATCGACGGATGCGTCCAGATCCAAGTTTAATGGTTTCCCATACGCATCCTTGATCAGCGGAATCTGATGAGAGTCAGACATGTTTTGCAACCGCTCTTCTTCTCTTTGTTTCAGTCTGAAAATAAATCAATAATATGGCTGTATAGTAGCGAAACACATACAAAGTACTATAGTGACTATAGTACAGATAGTAGATATCATCATCATCATCATCATTGACCTCTTGGTCTCAGGAGACAATAGGCTTTGTGTTTCAAATGTAGTTTGTCGCTTATATAGTGGTTTATCAATATAATATAAGTTGTTGACAAACTTTGTGTACCAATCATTGGTAGTTGTTGACATACTCAGTGTACCAATCATTGGAAGTTGTTGACAAACTTAGTGTACCAGTCATTGGTAGTTGTTGACATACTCAGTGTACCAATCATTGGAAGTTGTTGACATACTCAGTGTACCAATCATTGGAAGTTGTTGACATACTCAGTGTACCAGTCATTGGTAGTTGTTGACATACTCAGTGTACCAATCATTGGTAGTTGTTGACATACTTAGTGTACCAATCATTGGTAGTTGTTGACATACTCAGTGTACCAGTTTATGGAAGTTGTTGACATACTTAGTGTACCAATCATTGGTAGTTGTTGACATACTCAGTGTACTAGTCATTGGTAGTTGTTGACATACTTAGTGTACCAGTTTATGGAAGTTGTTGACATACTCAGTGTACCAGTCATTGGAAGTTGTTGACATACTCAGTGTACCAGTCATTGGAAGTTGTTGACATACTTAGTGTACCAGTCATTGGAAGTTGTTGACATACTCAGTGTACCAGTCATAGGAAGTTGTTGACATACTCAGTGTACCAGTCATTGGAAGTTGTTGACATACTTAGTGTACCAGTCATTGGAAGTTGTTGACATACTCAGTGTACCAGTCATAGGAAGTTGTTGACATTCTCAGTGTACCAGTCATTGGTAGTTGTTGACATACTCAGTGTACCAGTCATTGGAAGTTGGATGAACAGACATCTGTGAATTACAAACTAACAAAACCACCAACAGGATTTAGCAAGAATAGATCATGCACAGATCAGATAGCTACACTGCACATTATAGTAGAGCAAAGCATACCAGAGCTTAGATATGCAGACGATACAGTATTATTATCCACCAGCAAAGAAGGTTTGGAAAACCTAATCATGACGACCAAGAAACATAGTGAAGACCAACATCTATATTTGAATACACAAAAATAAAAATCATGTCAACTGACAAAGCAAAAGGCTCACCTAACATCCAAGTAAACAATGAAGAACTCCAATGTGTAGAGAGCTACAAATACCTGGGCTCAATAATTAACAATAACGGTGACAGCTCTAGCGAGATCTCAAGAAGATTGGCAATAGCAATCAAGAAGTTAAACACAATGAAGAACATGTGGCAAAGCACCTGCAAAATACTAAAATTAAAAATATTGAGAGCATGCATTTTTCCAGTGGCAACTTACGGTTGCGAACCTTGGACTATTACACAAAAATTAAGAACGAAAATCCAGTCCTTTGAAAACTAAATGCTACAGAAAGATCCTACGAATACCATGGACAGAAAAAGAAAGAACACTGATGTTCTGAAAGAACTAAATGTTAAATAGAATCGGCTGATAAACAACTTACTATACAGAAAAATTACATGTTTTAGTCACATCAAGCAACACGATGGCCTGGAAAGAACAATACTAGAAGGCAGGGTCCCAGGACGCAGAGGCAGACCAAGAAGAAGATGGCTACAAGATATTAAAGAAACCATGAACATGACCATCGACAAGTGGGTGAACTGGCAAGAGACAGAGTGAATTTCAGATGTGCTGCAAAGAGACAACGTCCTATAAAGGATACGCACCTTGATGATGAAATCTTAGAGTGGAACTCACCACTATACATAGGTTTTGTGGACTATGAAAAGGCATTTGATAGTCTAGATAGAGTCATTGTGGAAACTATTAAAATACTATGGAGTTCCACCCAAGATTGCAAACCCAATAAAGGAAACGTATGAAGGAATGAAATGCAGTCATACAAGAGGGTCAATTGACGAAATCCTTTGAGATAAGAATGGGGGTGAGGCAGGGATGCTTGTTATCACAATTCCTGTTCTTGCCGCCATAGATTGGATCATGAAATCAACAACATATAACAGATTGGGAATACAATTTGACACTTATGAAAAACAACTAGATGACCTGGATTTTGCAGACGATTTGGCATTGCTGTCCCACAATCACACACAGATTAAAGATAAAATGAATACCCTAAATAATAAGTCTCAGCAACTACGAGGGGAAGTCAATAAGTAAGCCACAAATGGCTGTAGAAAAATAACTAAACATGATAACAACTTGAAACCAGTTTATTTTTATACATACATTGTCCTTTATTTCTCAACATAATTTCCACCAACATTGATGCACTTATCCCATCGTTTTATCAATCCTCCCAAACGGGCTGCATAGAAATGCGGGCTCTGTTTTCTAAACCACGTTTTCACTTCACATTCAACCGGCGTCATTCCGAAATGTCTCCCGCCAAGGTGGGTTTCAGTAGACCAAAAGGTGGAAATCGTTAGGGCTAAGTCGGGACTGTAAGATTGATGTTCCAGAACTTTCCACCGTAGTTGGTTAATTTTCTCCTGAGTTAATCGAGCCGTATGTGGTCTGGCATTGTCATGAAGAAGCAACACTCCTGTAGTCAGCAGTCCTGGGCGTTTTTTCGAATTGCATCATGAAGCATCGATAGAACTTCACAGTATGATTCAGAATTCACATTGTCACCTTTCTTCTTGAAATTGGTTAAAAGCACTCCTGGACAATCCCAGAACACCGTCAGCATGACTTTCCCTGCTGATGGCGTAACCTTGAATGTTTTGACACAAGGCGAAGAAGGATGTTTCCACTGTATTGAAGCACGCTTTGATTCGGGCTGGTAGTGATGCACCCATGATTCATCCTCAGTAACAATCCTGTTCAGCATGTCTTCTCCTTCATCTTCGTATCGACAGAGATGCGCAGGACAGGCCAAATCGGTTCATTTTGTGTTCCTCCTTCAATTGTCTGGGTACCACATTAGCACAATTGAAGAATGGGATTGTTAGGAGTGCTTTTAACCAATTTCAAGAAGAAAGGTGACAATGTGAATTCTGAATCATACTGTGAAGTTCTATCGATGCTTCATGATGCAATTCGAAAAAACGCCCAGGACTGCTGACTACAGGAGTGTTGCTTCTTCATGACAATGCCAGACCACATACGGCTCGATTAACTCAGGAGAAAATTAACCAACTACGGTGGAAAGTTCTGGAACATCAACCTTACAGTCCCGACTTAGCCCTTAACGATTTCCACCTTTTTGGTTTTGGTCTACTGAAAACCCACCTTGGCGGAGACATTTCGCGAATGACGCCGAAGTTGAATGTGAAGTGAACACGTGGTTTAGAAAACAGAGCCCGAGTTCTATGCAGCCGGTTTGGGAGGATTGATAAAACAATGGGATAAGTGCATCAATGTTGGTGGAAATTATGTTGAGAAATAAAGGGACAATGTATGTATAAAAATAAACTGGTTTCAAGTTGTTATCATGTTTAGTTATTTTCTACAGTCATGTGTGGCTTACTTATTGACTTCCCTCGTAGGTTTGAAAATACACAGGAAAGACCAAGGTCTTGAGAATAAATGCAGTAAATGTAAACCAGATTATGCTGGAGGAAACAGCACTCATTTATGTTTGCACATATAAATATATAAATTGTTGGGCAATCTTACCAATCTCACACTCATTTATGTTTGCACATATAAATATATAAATTGTTGAGCAATCTTACCAATCTCACACTCATTTATGCTTGCACATATAAATATATAAATTGTTGGGCAATCTTACCAATCTCACACTCATTTATGTTTGCACATATAAATATATAAATTGTTGGGCAATCTGACCAATCTCACACTCATTTATGTTTGCACATATAAATATATAAATTGTTGAGCAATCTTACCAATCTCACACTCATTTATGCTTGCACATATAAATATATAAATTGTTGAGCAATCTTACCAATCTCACACTCATTTATGTTTGCACATATAAATATATAAATTGTTGAGCAATCTTACCAATCTCACACTCATTTATGCTTGCACATATAAATTGTTGAGCAATCTTACCAATCTCACACTCATTTATGCTTGCACATATAAATTGTTGAGCAATCTTACCAATCTCACACTCATTTATTCTTGCACATATAAATATATAAATTAATGGGTAATCTTACCAATCTCACAAATTCAGATCTCAAACTTACAGATCCCACACTTACAGATCTCAAACTTACAGATCTCACACATCTCACACTCACAGATCCCTCACTTACAGATCCCACACTTACAGATCTCACACTCACAGATCCCACACTTACAGATCTCACACTCACAGATCCCACACTTATAGATCCCACACTTACAGATCCCACACTTACAGATCTCACACTTACAGATCCCACACTTACAGATCCCACACTTACAGATCTCACACTTACAGATCCCACACTTACAGATCCCACACTTACAGATCTCAAACTTACAGATGTCACACTTACAGGTATAAAAAGTATTTTCCTACCAACACTTTGTTGCCAGTGCCAAACTTGGTATCTTACAGCAACACATCACAGAAAGTTCACCACGTGTGAAATGAAATGCTTGAGGAAGGCAGTCACCAGGAAAGACAGACTACGAAATGAGAACATCAGAAGCAGAATGGGCATAACTTCATGCACCGAATACATCGAAAGACAACAAATGCAGTGGTTTGGACATTTAATGAGAATGGAATTCAACCAACCACCAATAACATCATACAATCAAAAGAGATCGGGTACTAGAGCTTAGGGAAGACCAAGAAAAGATGGATAGACAATATCAAGACCACACTACATAAACACAGATAAAACACAAAAAGGGCCACTCATCTAGCCCTAGAATGCAAATTAAAGCTCCCATCCCTATGCTTAACGGCAAGAGTGGACATCCAACTACATCTTCCACCTGGGAATAGACAATAGATAGACACTTACAGGTCCCACACTTACAGATCTCACACTTACAGATCCCACACTTACAGATCTCACACTCACAGATCCCACACTTACAGATCTCACACTCACAGATCCCACACTTACAGATGTCACACTCACAGATCCCACACTTACAGATCCCACACTTACAGATCTCACACTCACAGATCCCACACTTACAGATCCCACACTTACAGATCTCACACTTACAGATCCCACACTTACAGATGTCACACTCACAGATCCCACACTTACAGATCTCACACTCACAGATCCCACACTTACAGATGTCACACTCACAGATCCCACACTTACAGATCTCACACTCACAGATCCCACACTTACAGATTCTACATTCACAGATCCCACACTTACAGATCTCACACTTACAGATCCCACACGTACAGATTCTACATTCACAGATCGCACACTAACAGGTTCCACACTGACAGATCCCACATTCATAGATATAAATATATATTGTCAGATAGTCTAGCAAATGACCCAAACGTTGCTGATCACACAAAATCAATGTTGACTAATGTAGAGATGACAAATCTCTAGAATAGAAAGGACAACATTATAGCTAACTGACGATCTGATGATGAAGGTACATTACAAAATGGGCTGCAATATGTCTCCCCCACCCAACACTTCTATCAAGAAGTAAATGATGGAAGAGAAGAAGAATATGTCTCTCCTACATTCTTCTCTCTTCCCTCCCCCAACACTTCTATCAAGAAGTAAATAATGGAAGAGAAGAAGAAGAAGTAGAATAGTGCTCTCTCTCAAGCTGGACACCCTAAATCACTACAAAGTGCTTGACTCCCCTCAACTATACCCACTAACACATGAGCCTTGACTCACTTATAATTTGACTTGATCCAATCAGGACCATGACCTTACACTCAATTAAACTGACTCAATCAATAATGTGACCATGACCCACACAATCACATTACCATGACCCACACAATCACATACCATGACCACACAATCACATGACCATGACCCACACAATCACATGACCATGACCCACACAATCACATGACCATGACCCACACAATCACATTACCATGACCCACACAATCACATACCACACATCGACACATCACATACCATGACCACACAATCACATGACCCACACAATCACATGACCATGACCCACACAATCACATGACCCACACAATCACATGACCATGACCCACACAATCAGCCACAATCACATGACGACCACACAATCACATGACATCCATGACCAGCCCACATTGACTTACTTGCTAATTTGAGATCTGATTTCCTCCAGTTCCTTGTTGTCCTTACTGACCACCTCCTTCTCTTCTGCTGCCAAGTAGCGTAGTCTCATGTGCTCCAGTTCCTGTTTCTGATGCTGAAACAGTAAGACTTAGATCTAAGCTCAAGTTGTTGACACTGACATGTCACTATACAAACACTGATATCATCATCTCTCTATGTATCATCATTTCTATGTATCATCATTTCTATGTGTCAACATTTCTATGTGTCATCATTTCTATGTGTCATCATCTCTATGTGTCAACATTTCTATGTGTCATCATCTCTATGTGTCAACATTTCTATGTGTCATCATTTCTATGTGTCATCATCTCTATGTGTCAACATTTCTATGTGTCATCATCTCTATGTGTCAACATTTCTATGTGTCATCATCTCTATGTGTCAACATTTCTACGTGTCATCACTCTAATAGTGTCATCATCTCTATGTCTCATTTCTATGTGATCACATCATCTATGTGTCACACCATCTTCTACTTGTCATCACTCTATGTGCCCATCTATCTATTGTCTATCTACACATCTTATCTTCACACCTCTATCTACAACATTCTATCTCATCACCATTCTATTGTCACACATCTATCTACACATTCTATCTATCACATCATTCTCAACATCTATCACCACTTCTATCTACACACCATTCTATCTACCACCATTCTATCTACACATTCTATCTACACACCTTCTATCTACACATCTATTCCATTCTATCTACACACCTTCTATCTCACACCATCTATCTACACACCATCTATCTACACACCATCTATCTACACACCATCTATCTACACACCTTCTATCTACACACCATCTATCTACACACCATCTATCTACACACCATCTATCTACACACCTTCTATCTACACACCTTCTATCTACACCCCTTCTATCTACACACCTTCTATCTACACACCATCTATCTACACACCTCTATCTACACACCTCTATCTACACACCATCTATCTACACACCATCTATCTACACACCTTCTATCTCACACATCTATCCACCTTCTATCTACACACCTTCTATCTACACACCATCTATCTCACACCTCTATCTACACACCTTCTATCTACACACCATCTATCTACACACCTTCTATCTACACACCATCTATCAACACACCATCTATCTACACACCTTCTATCTACACACCTTCTATCTACACACCTTCTATCTACACACCTTCTATCTACACACCTTCTATCTACACACCATCTATCTACACACCTTCTATCTACACACCTTCTATCTACACACCTCATAAACCTCATCTAATCATACACCCTCTATCTAACCCTTATCACCATTCTATCTACACACCATTCTATCTACACACCTTCTATCTACACACCATCTATCTAAACACCATCTATCTACACACCTTCTATCTACACACCATCTATCTACACATCACATCTATCTACACACATCTATCTACACACCTTCTATCTACACACATCATTAACACTATCTACACACCTTCTATCTACACACCTTCTATCTACACACCATCTATCTACACACATTCTATCTACACACCATCTATCTACACAATACAACATCTATCTACACACATTCTATCTACACACCATCTATCTACACACCATCTATCTACACACTTACTATACTACACCATCTATCTAACACCATCTATCTAACACCATCTATCTACACACCATCATCTAACACATCTATCTACACCTCTATCTACACACACATCTATCTACACACCATCTATCTACACACATCTATCTACACACCATCTATCTACACACCTTCTATCTACACACCATCTATCTACACACCATCTATCTACACACCATCTATCTACACACTTCTATCTACACACCTTCTATACACACCTTCTATCTACACACCATCTATCTACACACCTTCTATCTACACACCTTCTATCTACACACCATCTATCTACACACCATCTATCTACACACATCATCTAACACCATCTATCTACACACCATCTATCTACACACCTTCTATCTACAACCTTCTATCACACCCCATCTATCTACACACCATCTATCTACACACCTTCTATCTACACACCATCTATCTAACACATCTATCTACACACCATCTATCTACACACCATCTATCTACACACCATCTATCTAACACCATCATCTACACACCATCTATCTACACACCATCTATTACACACCATCTATCTACACACCATCTATCTACACACCATCTATCTACACACCATCTATCTACACACCATCTATCTACACACTCTATCTAACACCTTCTATCTACACACATCTATCTACACACCATCTATCTAACACCATCTACTACAACATAAGATGTTTAGCACAGATGTACACATTTTGATTTCAGTCTACCAGTCTAGTGCTGCACCCACTGTGACATAGTAGATCTTGAATTTGGTGGCACACAGATTTTCTATCAGCCATCTGATGACAACATAGAAATGGCTAATGAGCACAGACCTGACTTGATAGAACTTTCAGAGATCAGAATCCAGAGATGAGAACACAGAGATGAGAACACAGGATAGAACACAGAGATGAAACACAGAGATGAGAACACAGAGATGAGAACACAGAGATGAGAACATAGAGATGAGAACATAGAGATGAGAACACAGAGATGAGAACACAGAGAGATGAGAACATAGAGATGAAATCATAGGATGAGAAACGATGAGAACATAGAGATGAGAACACGGGAGATGAGAACATAGAGATAGAAATGAGATGAGAACACAGAGAAAGATGAGAAACAGAGATAGAACACAGGATGAGAACATAGAGATGAGAACATAGAGATGAGAACAAGAATGAGACATAGGAAGCATGAGATGATGAGAAACATGAGATGAGAACACAGAGATGAGAACACAGAGATGAGAACATAGAGATGAGAACACAGAGATGAGAACACAGAGATGAGAACACAGAGATGAGAACACAGAGATGAGAACACAGAGATGAGAACACAGAGATGAGAACACAGAGATGAGAACACAGAGATGAGAACACAGAGATGAGAACACAGAGATGAGAACACAGAGATGAGAACACAGAGATGAGAACAGATGAGAACAATGAGATGAGAACATAGAGATGAGAACATAGAGATGAGAACATAGAGAGATGAGAACATAGAGAGATGACACATAGAGATGAGAACATAGAGAGATGAGAACATAGAGATGAGAACATAGAGATGAGAACATAGAGATGAGAACATAGAGATGAGAACATAGAGAGATGAGAACATAGAGATGAGAACATAGAGATGAGAACATAGAAGACATAGAGAGACATAGAGAAAATGAGAACATAGAGATGAGAACATAGAGAGATAGAACATAGAGATGAGAACAAGAGGATGAGAACATGAGAGATGAGAACATAGAGATGAGAACACAGAGATGAGAACATAGAGAGATGAGAACATAGAGAGATGAGAACACAGAGATGAGAACATAGAGATGAGAACATAGAGAGATGAGAACATAGAGAGATGAGAACATAGAAGATGAGAACACAAGAGATGAGAACATAGAGATGAGAACACAGAGATGAGAACATAGAGATGAGAACATAGAGATGAGAACACAGAGATGAGAACACAGAGATGAGAACACAGAGATGAGAACATAGAGATGAGAACACAGAGATGAGAACACAGAGATGAGAACACAGAGATGAGAACACAGAGATGAGAACACAGAGATGAGAACACAGAGATGAGAACACAGAGATGAGAACATGAGAGAGAGACATAGAGATGAGAACACAAGAGATGAGAACACAGAGATGAGAACACAGAGAGATAGAACATAGAGATGAGAACATAGAGATGAGAACATGAGAGATGAGAACACATGAGATGAGAACACATGAGATGAGAACATAGAGATGAGAACAAGAGATGAGAACATAGGAGATGAGAACATAGAGATGAGAACACATAGAGATGAGAACACAGAGATGAGAACATAGAGAGATGAGAACATAGAGAGATGAGAACATAGAGATGAGAACATAGAGAGATGAGAACATAGAGAGATGAGAACACAGAGATGAGAACACAGAGATGAGAACACAGAGAGATGAGAACACAGAGATGAGAACACAGAGATGAGAACACAGAGATGAGAACACAGAGATGAGAACACAGAGATGAGAACACAGAGATGAGAACACAGAGATGAGAACACAGAGATGAGAACACAGAGATGAGAACACAGAGATGAGAACACAGAGATGAGAACACAGAGATGAGAACACAGAGAGATGAGAACACAGAGATGAGAACACGTAGAAAGAGATGAGAACACAGAGATGAGAACATAGAGATGAGAACACAGAGATGAGAACATAGAGAGATGAGAACACAGAGATGAGAACACAGAGATGAGAACAAAGAGAGATGAGAACAAGAGAGATGAGAACACAGAGATGAGAACACAGAGATGAGAACACAGAGAGATGAGAACACAGAGAGATGAGAACACAGAGATGAGAACACAGAGAGATGAGAACACAGAGATGAGAACACAGAGAGATGAGAACATAGAGATGAGAGATAAAAGTTGGAATGCTTGTATGAATATACAGGACTTTATGTGTTGGACAGTATAGTTCCTCAAACAGTATAGTTCCTCAAACAGTATAGTTCCTCAAACAGTATAAACTGTGAAGCCGTAAGTAGGAACTCTACGACAAGATTGTAATATCTTTGTGATGTAGTGTCCAAGTGTGGGTCATATCATTAGATTTCAAATCTCATGCTCCATATAGATATCATGAATAGAGAAACTCTTGTATAAGTAGAACTAAATATGGGGATGGGAAGGGGGTGGGTGGGTCTCTGTGCTAAATGGTTAAGTCACTGGAATGCATCCCAAAGGTCCTGGATTATAATCTAGATCGTGAAGTTCTATTGATGAGTGCATTTTTTACAGATATCTCTAGAATTGTTGCATGAGCTACACAGTTTGTGTTTTGTGCAATACTCTCTGCTGGTGGTGTGCCATTTCTGCAGAGTTAGGGTCAAGCCATATATTGGGGGTCGAGAAAATGGTGCAATGAAGACAATTCTTTTGTTTAGATATTTTAATGCTAAAACATACAAGAGACATATAGAGACAGATAGAGACACACAGAGAGAGATAGAGACACACAGAGAGAGAGATAGAGACACACAGAGAGAGAGATAGAGACACAAAGATAGAGAGAGATAGAGACACAAAGAGAGAGATAGAGACACAAGAGAGAGAGACAAGTGTTATGGTAACATCTGCAACAGACAAGAGAGAGATAGAGACAGAGATAGAGACACAGAGAAAGAGAGAGAGACTAATGTTATGGTTACATCTAGGACAGACAAGAGAGAGTGAGACAGAGAAATATAGACTAATGTTACGGTTACATCTGCGACAGACAAGAGAGAGTGAGACAGAGAAATATAGACTAATGTACGTTACATCTGCGACAGACAAGAGTGACAACACTAATTTTTAAAATAAATTCCAACCTTCTCCATGTTCAACAGGTTGACTTCTGATTGCAGTCTGACTTCTGGAGTTTTTGTCTGTCTGTCCCTGTATGTAGCAAACTCTGTCTCTAATGTCTTGTATTTCCTCTACTGTCCGAGCTGTGAGAGACATGTCTTAGATGTAGATTCTGTACACACAGCGTCATACTAGGGCTATTAGTGTTATGCTGGTGTTGTGTTGTGTGCTTGCAACTAAACACCTAGTGTGCAAGTGTATGTATGTACATACAGATGTCTAAATATGATATATATGTATGTACATACAGATGTCTGAAATGTGAGATATATATATATATATATGTACATACAGATGTCTGAAATATGATATATATGTATGTAACAGATGTCTGAAATATGATATATATGTATGTACATACAGATGTCTGAAATGTGAGATATATATATATATATATATATATGTACATACAGATGTCTGAAATATAATATATATGTATGTACAGATGTCGAAATATGATATATATGTATGTACATACAGATGTCGAAAGTGAGAATATATATATATGTACATACAGATGTCTGAAATATGAGATATATATATATGTACATACAGATGTCTGAAATGTGTGAGATATGTACATACAGATGTCTGAAATGTGTGATAAGAAAGGAAATGTATGAGAGTCAAGTCAGAAAGTCACCAGCTATTATCTGTTCATGTCATGAGATCACACTTGCTCCTCTCACTCCCCTGCTGACACAACATCTCCCACAATATAACCCTTCTATTTCTAAGTCAATACTCACATCTTGTTTATGTCTGTTGGTCGTGTCCTCAAGCTCTTTCATCTTCATCCTGTAACAATAACATACCATCTATACTTGATTGGTTATTGGTTCTTGGTTACTAAACTGACGTCATTGCACTCCGGGCAGACCCATAGGTGCTCAGTCTCCCCAACAGATATCAAAGAGTATGCATACTGATGGTTCCTGTGGCTCGCTGATTAAACACACCTCTCACTCTGCCTCTCAGGCATCCAGTTCGACTTGAACAACGGGTAACTCCAAACTGCTTAAATCGCTGATCGATTCAACATCGATTTTAGTGTCCTCATCCAACAGAGTCGCGAAGAGACCGAAGAATATCCCCTTATCCATCTTCAATTCCCTAACAATTGATGCTGTTGATGCAAGCCTGTCCGCTCTCTCATTACCGTAAACACCTGCATGCCCAGGACAGTATATCCACGTAAGCCGCTGGAGGTTAGAAACTTCTATAGACGACATCCACTCACCGAAACCTGCCCTTCTGGATCTTGTGAAGCATCGACTGAGAGACAGATACAACAACTGCCCCAGTAAATGAAGTCCCAGAAATCCAATGGAGGGCAGCAGTAAAGGCCTCAACCTCCATCCTCATACTAGAAGTAGTTGTCCTGTATGCCCCACTTCGCTATGCAACAACCCTACCATGCGCATTAGCCAAGAAACCCCAGCTGGATTTCTCACCACGTTGAACCGATCCATCGGTATATTTGACACAATGTTGAATAACATACCATCTATACTTGACACAATATTGAATAACATACCATCTATACTTGACACAATGTTGAACAACAACATACCATCTATACTTGACATAATGTTGAACAACAACATACCATCTATACGTGACACAATGTTGAACAACAACATACTATCTATACATGACAACAACATACCATCTATACGTGACACAATGTTGAACTACAACTTTCATCATCATGATGATCCTACAATACAACATACAAGAAAGAGACTATACCAGTCAAGCTCTACAATACAACATACAAGAAAGAGACTATACCAGAGTCAAGCTCTACAATACAACATACAAGAAAGAGACTATACGAGAGTCAAACTCCCACAATACAACATACAAGAAAGAGACTATACTAGAGTCAAACTCCCACAATACAACATACAAGAAAGAGACTATACCAGAGTCAAACTCTACAATACAACATACAAGAAAGAGACTATACCAGAGTCAAGCTCTACAATACAACATACAAGAAAGAGACTATACTAGAGTCAAACTCTACAATACAACATACAAGAAAGAGACTATACCAGTCAAACTCTAGAAAAGGTAAAAAAATAAAAGAGAAAAATCTTGGATGGGTCAGGCCGAGGACTGTATTCAACAGGTGTGTTCCCTTGAAGAGTGAACCCGGTAAAGAATGGATACAAATGCCAACAGGAATCAATACATCATTTTCAGTGTGTATCAGTTCAGTGATTCAACATGTGTGGAGCTCATGGGCTTTCACTGCTTAAGTCAACGGGGATGTTGTGAAGGAAGACAGTGGTGGTTTTGCTGTGACTACAAGCAGTCTCACTATGGAAATCATGGAAGTTACTAAAGCAATGGTATGGCTGGCTGGAATCACAGACTTTTATCCATGCATGTTTTCTCAATGACTCAGTGAGTATGCTCAGCAAGATTGAAACAGGCTGGGCTCGGAGACAACGGATGGAGTCGCTGAGAAGGTCTACGTTGACAAAAATCAGTTTTATTTTTGTGCCAGGGCATTCTAAACACAAATTTGTTCTATACACACATTTGTTCTACAAGCACATTTGTCCTGTATGCACATTTGTTCTATAAGCACATTTGTTCTATACACACATTTGTTCTATACACACATTTGTTCGACATATACACTTGTTCTACATATACACTAGTTCATATAACACACTTGTTCTACATACACACTTGTTCATATACACACACTTGTTCTACATACACACACATATGTGTTCTACTGATGCAATCTCTTCAAGAATGCAATAATTATTTGATCAACAATGTCCACATTGATATTCTTATGATCCTGGTATTGCTTGTCAGTGGCTACCACTGTCCACATTGATATTCTTATGATCCTGGTATTGCTTGTCAGTGGCTACCACTGTCCACATTGATATTCTTATGATCCTGGTATTGCTTGTCAGTGGCTACCACTGTCCACATTGATATTCTTATGATCCTGGTATTGCTTGTCAGTGGCTACCACTGTCCACATTGATATTCTTATGATCCTGGTATTGCTTGTCAGTGGCTACCACTGTCCACATTGATATTCTTATGATCCTGGTATTGCTTGTCAGTGGCTACCACTGTCCACATTGATATTCTTATGATCCTGGTATTGCTTGTCAGTGGCTACCACTGTCCACATTGATATTCTTATGATCCTGGTATTGCTTGTCAGTGGCTACCACTGTCCACATTGATATTCTTATGATCCTGGTATTGCTTGTCAGTGGCTACCACTGTTCAATTGATATTCTATGATCCTGGTATTGCTTGTCAGTGGCTACCACTGTCCATTGATATTTTATGATCCTGGTTTGCTTGTCAGTGGCTACCAGTGTCCACATTGATATTCTTATGATCCTGGTATTGCTTGTCAGTGGCTACCAGTGTCCACATTGATATTCTTATGATCCTGGTATTGCTTGTCAGTGGCTACCACTGTCCACATTGATATTCTTATGATCCTGGTATTGCTTGTCAGTGGCTACCACTGTCCACATTGATATTCTTATGATGGCGCCCCATGGCCTTATTGCTTGTCAGTGGCTACAGTGTCCACATTGATATTCTTATGATCCTGGTATTGCTTGAGTGGTCACCAGTGTCCACTTGATATTCTTATGATCCTGGTATTGCTTCAGTGGCTACCACTGTCCACATTGATATTCTTATGATCCTGGTATTGCTTGTCAGTGGCTACCACTGTCCACATTGATATTCTTATGATCCTGGTATTGCTTGTCAGTGGCTACCAGTGTCCACATTGATATTCTTATGATCCTGGTATTGCTTGTCAGTGGCTACCACTGTCCACATTGATATTCTTATGATCCTGGTATTGCTTGTCAGTGGCTACCAGTGTCCACATTGATATTCTTATGATCCTGGTATTGCTTGTCAGTGGCTACCAGTGTCCACATTGATATTCTTATGATCCTGGTATTGCTTGTCAGTGGCTACCAGTGTCCACATTGATATTCTTATGATCCTGGTATTGCTTGTCAGTGGCTACCAGTGGCAGATCATAATCATTTTTGTTTGTTTGGGGCCCGGACAAAACTATTCCAAACAATCATGGTTACCAGAACTATTGTCATATACAGATGTATGGAACAGAGGATTACTGTCAACTTTTCATGTCATATACAGATGTATATTGATGGAACAGAGGATTACTGTCAACTTTTCTATGATGGTATAGTTCATATTTCAGAGATTTTCTATTATTTATATAATATTCAGTATTTCACCCAGACTAATTTATAGCACTAATAGCACAATAACACTGTTTAACTGTGCACTGGTTTGGCAGCGTAAAAATTTCCGACCAAATGAATGAAAATTACATATTTGTTTGTGTTAAATAACCAGTCGCTAGAGAGAGGTCAGAGGTCACTATGTTAACAGACAATCTAAATAGACCACATTTCTACTGGACATAACAAAAATAGTGCGTTGGAAATATGTGACGTATACTCATTTGGGGAGGAAAGATGTTGAATTTCAGACTGTATATGACATTTTACTCATTTTAGCTCTCTATATTCTCTCAACTTTCAAAGCTAATCAGTATCACGTTAAAAGTAATAATTATCAACAAATAATTTCAAAAATAGTAAATACAAGTTACACATTATTTTTGGTGGGCCTGGCCCACTGGCCCTTAATAACGACCCGTCACTGGTGGCTACTATTGTAAACACTAGGGTACATTGACATGACAGGTCACTAACTTACTTCTGCAGTTCAACTTGATGGTCACAATCTTCCTTCAACCTTCTAGAAGCTTCCTTCATTTCCATCAGCTTTCTATCATGTTCTCTCTGCAAGTCTGATCTCAACTTCATCACCTGCTCAACATGCAACAATGTCACAACATTGATACAAGCAATAACATCCTACATAAACAGTTGTCTAATATCTCATGTCATCAATGACATCCTACATAAACAGTTGTCTAATATCTCATGTCATCAATGACATCCTACATAAACAGGGCTAATATCTCATGTCATCAATGACATCCTACATAAACAGTTGTCTAATATCTCATGACATCCTACATAAAGTCTAATATCTCATGACATCTACATAAACAGTTTATCTCATATCATGACATCCTACATAAAGTCTAATATCTCATGACATCCTACATAAAGTCTAATATCTCATGACATCTTACATAAACAGTCTAATATCCCATAGACATCCTACATAAAAATGTCAAATATCCCATGACATCAAGCTACATAAAAGTGTCTAACATCCCATGACATCAAGCTACATAAAAAGTGTCTAACATCCCATGACATCAAGCTACATAAAAAGTGTCTAACATCCCATGACATCAAGCTACATAAAAAGTGTAAAATACCTCATGTTCACTGACTGCCAATTTCTTCTCTCTTCTCTCCAGATCTGTCAGAGTCTTGCGAAGCTGATCTTCCATTTGTTTGAACTCTGTTAGCTGCGTGGTTGGTTGAAATATTCATAGTTTTCATTTATACTCAACTGTTTCTCTCACAGATGGTCTATGTCTATGTTTCTCTTTCTCTACACATCATCTCTGTCTGTATCTGTGGGTATGTGTGCCTGTCTGTATCTGTGGGTATGTGTGCCTGTCTGTATCTGTGGGTATGTGTGCCTGTCTGTATCTGTGGGTATGTGTGCCTGTCTGTATGTACAAATTATCTATGTATCTGTCTGTCTGTATGTATGTACAAATTATTTATGTATCTTATGTTATGTTATGCGATCAGGCACATTGGGCATTGGCACATTGGGCATTCCCATTCGTGCTCTGTCCTCCGCTGCAGCAGCCATCCCAAAGTCCATTTGCTCACAGTACCCATGAGAGGTTGATTACTATATATTCTCTCTCTACCACGAAGACGACACTACACAAGAGAAAAGAACACAAGAGAAAGGAACACAAGAGAAAGGAACACAAGAGAAAAGAAACAAGAGAAAGAACACAAGAGAAAGGACACAAGAGAACAGAACACAAGAGAACAGAACACAAGAGAAAAGAACACAAGAGAACAGAACACAAGAGAAAGGAACACAAGAGAAAAGAACACAAGAGAAAAGAACACAGAAAAGAACACAAGAGAAACAGAACACAAGAAAAGGAACACAAGAGAACAGAACACAAGAGAACAGAACACAAGAGAAAGGAACACAAGAGAAAGGAACACAAGAGAAAGAACACAAGAGAACAGAACACAGAGAAGAACAAGAGACACAAGAGAAAGGGAACACAAGAGAAAAGAACACAAGAGAAAAGAACACAAGAGAACAGAACACAAGAGAACAGAACACAAGAGAAAGGAACACAAGAGAAAAGAACACAAGAGAAAAGAACACAAGAGAACAGAACACAAGAGAACAGAACACAAGAGAAAGGAACACAAGAGAAAGGAACACAAGAGAAAAGAACACCAGAGAAAAAGATCTGAGAGAGAATGTCAGGAAAAGAATATGTACTAACTACACAAGAGAAATAACTCTGAAAGTAAATCAAACAATGTCTGACTATTTGATGACTGGACAAGTCAACTGACCTTTCTCTGTGTCAGCACTTCCCTTTCTGTGTCTCTTTTCTTCCATTCTTCTGCCAGTGTTTTCATTAATGTTGTCTCTTTGATCTTCATCTGTGAAATGACAACCCATAACAACACAGAATAATGGTGTAGTCAATAATAAATAGGGTAAAGCAATCGCCATGTACTGCAGAAGGTATGTGTTCAAGTGTTAGAGAACTGAGAGCAATACACTAACCACATGAGTACATCAGTTCTCTAACCACATGAGTACATCAGTTCTCTAACCACATGAGTACATCAGTTCTCTAACCACATGAGTACATCAGTTCTCTAACCACATGCTTACATCAGTTCTCTAACCACATGAGTACATCAGTTCTCTAACCTAACCACTCAATACTGAGTACATCAGTTCTCTAACCATATGATACATCACTTCTCTAACCATATAAGTACATCAGTTCTCTAACCACATATCTTTCTCTCTATCTACTCTAGTATCAACTACTCAATACTCTAGATGATGTTGAGTCTACCTTTCTCTCAAAGTCTTTCTCTTGATTCTCCTTCCATAGTTCGAGCTCGACAGCAGCCTGATACTCTGCCGAGTGACGGGGACTACTTGTTCCAGTTTCTACACTCTCAACACCAGTGCTTGATTCAGTTTGAAAGGGAAGGGCTTGGATGTTTGGTGCTCTAGAGTTCTACAGAAGATTACAAATAATACATTAATGATATATGAATGTAAGTTTAATAGATTGAAGCTGGTGGTCTTTCTTCAATGGTTTTCTCCATCTCACTGCATTGATCGGTATATCTAGTTTGTATCTCACTGCACTGATCGGTATATCTAGTTTGTATCTCACTGCACTGATCGGTATATCTAGTTTGTATCTCACTGCACTGATCGGTATATCTAGTTTGTATCTCACTGCACTGATCGGTATATCTAGTTTGTATCTCACTGCACTGATCGGTATATCTAGTTTGTATCTCACTGCACTGATCGGTATATCTAGTTTGTATCTCACTGCATTGATTGGTATATCTAGTTTGTATCTCACTGCACTGATCGGTATATCTAGTTTGTATCTCACTGCACTGATCGGTATATCTAATTTGTATCTCACTGCATTGATTGGTATATCTAGTTTGTATCTCACTGCACTGATCGGTATACCTAGTTTGCATCTCACTGCACTGATCGGTATACCTAGTTTGTATCTCACTGCACTGATTGGTATATCTAATTTGAATAGTCAACATACAGAATCTGTTATCTTCGTCTTGGTTGAAATCCTCACAGAGTGTACGGTTTTTCTTTGAGCACTGATATTATTTCTGTTCATAGAAGATTCATTCTTGATTGTAACATTGCCACCAGTGTATCCGCTTGTCTCCAGTAATGATTGTAACATTGCTACCAGTGTATCCGCTTGTCTCCAGTAATGATTGTAGCATTGCCACCAGTGTATCCTCTTGTCTCCAGTAAAGATTGTAGCATTGCCACCAGTGTATCCTCTTATCTCCAGTAAAGATTGTAGCATTGCCACCAGTGTATCCTCTTGTCTCCAGTAAAAGATTGTAGCATTGCCACCAGTGTATCCGCTTGTCTCCAGTATCCTGAGCATGCATGTATGTATGTGTGTATGAGTGAACGTTTAAGTCTGTAGCCATTCTAAAGATTTTGCCGTCATCAGCATGATCTCCATAGTTGTACTGCTGGAATATGCACCACTTGTCTCTTTAATGACCTTCACTTTAGCACCTGTCATAAAGATCCAAGCACTTTGACTGTGCTGAACCATGGAACTATCCGAGTAGACAACATCATCTTCAGGCGCAGTCTTTTATCACACTCTTTAACTTCTGTGTTGACTGTAGTAGGCATTGGGTCATGATTTGGTCTGTTTAGTGTGACTGTGTTGACTGTATTAGGCATTGGGTCATGATTTGGTCTGTTTAGTGTGACTGTGTTGACTGTATTAGGCATTGGGTCATGATTTGGTCTGTTTAGTGTGACAACTACCACAAAGGATTGTCTGTGTTCAGTAGGTATAAGTAAGTATCCACTCTTCCCCATGGTCCATGTCTGGGATGTTGCATACTAGTTGTATGACCAGCACTGTTCGATCTAGCCATGACTGGCCATGTTGAAATCTGTGTCAGTTTTCCAGTTCATTGTGTAACAGGTGTGTCAAGTTTTCCAGTTCATTGTGTAACAGGTGTGTCAAGTTTTCCAGTTCATTGTGTAACAGGTGTGTCAAGTCTTCAGTGATTTTAAGGTAGACAACTCTTCTACACAGCTCAGTTTTATTGTTGATGTCTGGAAGGTCTAGCAGGTATCTCATTGCTCTACATGCTGTGTTTATTGTTTATGTCTGGAAGGTCTAGCAGGTCTACATGCTGCATTTATTGTTGATGTCTGGAAGGTCTAGCAGGTATCTCATTGCTCTACACACTGCGTCTTTAGTGCAGCCAAATATGATGTGCATTGCTTCCTTCTGCACATTCTCTAACCTGTTGCTGTTGATGCGTGTCTTGTTGTGAGCGAGACTTGCCAATGTGTATTCCCTATCGTTTAGCAAGTATGTTCTCAAGTAATAGAGCACCAGATATAAATGTATTTACCTGTTGGCAAGTAATATGATCACAGTTCCAAACTGTTCTTACCTGTTGGCAGGTAATATGATCCCAGTTCCAAACTGTTCTTACCTGTTGGCAGGTAATATGATCCCAGTTCCAAACTGTTCTTACCTGTTGGCAGGTAATATGATCCTAGTTCCAAACTGTTCTTACCTGTTGGCAAGTATGTCCTGAAGCAATGGGACCCCAGTCCTCAAGACTAAGGACTAAACTAATGTCTGCACATTTCTCCAGTTTTCTGAAAAGCCAGAGAAAACAATATGATAAATATTGACACAAATAGATAATATCTCTATAACTCTACATACATATTTGGCTGACATGAGTGAATCTTACAACTTATGCAAGCTACTGCTACTGTGATCTGATGGCAGACAGCAGAAACTGAGGGTCTATGGCTGATTTGAGTGAATCTTACAACTTATGAAAGCTACTGCTACTGTGATCTGACTGAGGGAGTCTATGGCTGATATGAGTGAATCTTACAACTTATGCAAGCTACTGATACTGTGATCTGATGGTTTACAGTTTCATTCTGGTATTATCTGGTAGTGACTAGTTGTAACAGGATATTTCTGGTGGCATGGAAACATAAAATATCAAGAAGTAACATACCCATCAGATGAAGTCACAGGAACTCTGTCTGATGCTTCTTGTCTCCACCCTGATGCTCCTGCTGAGTTCTGTGGGTGATATGTTAGAAACAACATCAATCTGATTGGTCAACTCAGTTGACATCAGTACAGTATCAGACAGTGATTTTATTTATAGATCTAAATTACAAGTACCCCAGAAGTCAGAGTAAGGTTTACCTGAATGGTGAGTGACACTTATGATAAGGAAAGCTAACCTCCACAAAAAATCAGTCAATTCCTAGTAGACATCCTGACTACATCTGAGTCCACAGATGGCAAACAAAAACAAATAAATATGATGACATAATATCAAGACAATGATAGAATGTTTATCTAATACAATTACCATTATGCGTGTCCTGCCTGCAGACATGACCAAACTCAATGGCAGCTTGACTGTACCAACAAGAACATCCTGCGACAAATGTCTGTCTCGGTGCCAGACCTCAACAACTAAGGGAACTCTGTGAAAAAACCAAGGTCAACATTTTGTCAAGATAAACAAGTCATATTTGATCTTATACACATGATAGTACAGGAACAACCTGAGATCAATGAATGCAAGTCATATTTGAAGTTAGACATCAAACTTATAAACATTAATTTTATCTGCTCTTTATCTTATTTGTCAAACTTATAAATATCAATTTTATCTGATTTTTATCTTATTTGTCAAACTTAGATATGATGTTTTATTTATCATCTTTCTAAATTAAACTGTCATGTTGGATGTCATCTTGATCATATTCTAAAATTAAACATTCTCAAACTGTCATGTTGATGTCATGTTGATGTCATGTTGGATGTCATGTTGGATGTCATTTTGTTTGATGATATTCCAATCTTCTTCTTTTGTTGCCACATTTCTATAATAGAAAGTAGGAAGTAAAGGAACAAACTGCAAATTCTGACAAATATTCCAAGAAATAAATCATTCCATTTTGGTAACATAATGCAAAGTTTTGGTCACATAATGCAAAGTTTTGGTCACATAATGCAAAGTTTTGGTCACATAATGCAAAGTTTTGGTCACATAATGCAAAGTTTTGGTCACATAATGCAAAGTTTTGGTAACATAATGCAAAGTTTTGGTCATATAATGCAAAGTTTTGGTCACATAATGCAAAGACTAGAACTTTTCTTTTCTATTCATGTTGTGTCTTTCAGCATTCAGAGTATGTGAACAGTTATGGCAAGATCCCTTGAGTACAGGTATTTCCTACAAACTATGATATTTCTGCACTCCATCGTTTGCATAGGTGGCCTTTTGCTTTGTAAACCATTGTAACTGAATAGTAGTGCTCTAGTTCATTCCAAAATTTGTGATTACACTAAGGTTTAATTTGTACGAAATCTATCTGATGGATACAAGTAATTTTTGCATGCAGTCTTATATACCTCACAACGTTACTTAATTCATGTTTAACTAATTGGTAGGTAGCTTAGTTGATGCAAAAACATTTTTTTGTTATATAATTTTGCATAAGCACAACAAAATGATCATCAAAGTTTAGAATTTACAGTAATACACAAAATGGTGGCAAATGTTTGCAAAGGTGTATGCCTATTACATATTATAAAAAGAAAGGTGAAATATTGAACAAATGATACCTTCCACATCTATAAATGAAAGTAAATGTTGCGTACATACGCCAATGACAGTCGGTAGGAAACATTGTGAACTGATTAATTTCACGGGATTCCCGATTTTGACTAGCACTGAATTGCTTGTGGAACACGGAAATGCTTAGTTATAGACAAACTTGACAATCGTACTGTAAAATTTTGACAAGTATACCAGATCAACATCGCGGTAAATTTAGTAATAATATATAATAAAATCTTACAGCACTAAAGGTTTGGGTGGGTAAAACATACTTTAGCAAGGTCACTACTGTTACCTATATAAAAATGTTAAAATCAAGAATTTCTGTAAGGGGATGATTTTATATCGGTCGGTAAAGATGATCACGAATTTTGGAACAAACTATAGTTGTGGTGTACTGTTGGATGGTAGTCATGTTACATGGCCAAACCATTCTGTTTGTTGTTTCTTAATATGCTCTATCACTGGTGTTGTTGCTACCAAGTTTCTTAATATGCTCTATCACTGGTGTTGTTGCTACCAAGTTTCTTAATATGTTCTATCACTGGTGTTGTTGCTACCAAGTTTCTTAATATGTTCTATCACTGGTGTTGTTGCTACCAAGTTTCTTAATATGTTCTATCACTGGTGTTGTTCCTACCAAGTTTCTTAATATGCTCTATCACTGGTGTTGTTGCTACCAAGTTTCTTAATATGTTCTATCACTAGTGTTGTTCCTACCAAGTTTCTTAATATGCTCTAGTACTGGTGTTGTTCCTACCAAGTTTCTTAATATGTTCTATCACTGGTGTTGTTCCTACCAAGTTTCTTAATATGTTCTATCACTGGTGTTGTTGCTACCAAGTTTCTTAATATGTTCTATCACTGGTGTTGTTCCTACCAAGTTTCTTAATATGTTCTATCACTGGTGTTGTTCCTACCATGTTTCTTAATATGTTCTATCACTGGTGTTGTTGCTACCAAGTTTCTTAATATGTTCTATCACTGGTGTTGTTCCTACCAAGTTTCTTAATATGTTCTATCACTGGTGTTGTTCCTACCAAGTTTCTTAATATGTTCTATCACTGGTGTTGTTCCTACCATGTTTCTTAATATGTTCTAGTACTGACGTTGTTCCTACCAAGTTTCTTAATATGCTCTAGAACTGACGTTGTTCCTACCAAGTTTCTTAACCGGATCGATCCCGGAAACGAAAATCTCCGGGATTTTGTTTATATAGTGGTCCCTCCCAAACACGAAAATACACGACTTTTTTTACTGTCAGTTTGTAACTCGCTTTACGTTACAACTAATCAACCAATTTTATAACGGACTTTCGCATCCGGGCATTTACTAACGGAACTACTTTCTTTTAGTCTCTGGACGCGTTTACTGAAAGGTTCTGTATTTTATCTCCAATTTTCAAATCGACTGTAAAAATTTCAAAAATTTTCTGAAAATGGCTACTAATTATGACAACGATAGTGACAGCTCTGATATATCTTTTCATGGACATTTCATCGAGTTAGAAAAGGATACTCGTGTTATTGATGTGGAAAGTGACATAGATGTCCCTTTCTCTGATTCAGACCACGAGGCTTCAAGTTCTGATGAGGAGACCGTTATTTTGCCGGTTTTTAACTGTGATCGTTGGTGTGATGCCACCTCCCCAGTTGAAGTCGAGCCATTTGTCGAAGACTGTGGGCCTGTGCACGTCTTAGGTGAGGATGCTGATCCATTTGATTATTTTAGCCTGATAGTTAATGAGGATTTCTATCAGTTAGCTGTTGATCAGACCAACTTGTATGCCGTTCAACGTCAGGAAACCACCGGCAATGTTGACAAGTACTGGGTACCTGTAACGCCTTCTGAGATTAGTCTGTATATGCACATCAATATCTTGATGGGCATTGTTGTTTTGCCACAGTACAAAATGTACTGGAGCACAGATGATCGATTGAATCAAGTAGGGTTTCAAAATGTATGTCGAGAAACAGATTTGCTAAAATTTCTCAGTACTTTCACCTGAATGATTCGAGGAATCAGTTCCCTAAAGGCCATAGGAACTACGACCCGCTGTACAAAGTAAGACCTTTCCTCGACATGGTGAAAAGGAACATAGCTTCATGTTATCGCCCTGGCAGAGATATTAGTGTTGATGAAGCTATGATTCCCTACACTGGTCGTCTTAACTTCAAACAGTATATCAAGGGTAAGCCCAACCCTTGGGGGAATCAAGGTCTGGTGTGCAGCGGACTCGGTTACAGGTTACCTTCTAAACTTCGACGTCTATGTTGGTGCAGTTCATGATCCAATGCCATATGGATCAGGCCATTATGTTGTCTGCAAAGTAGGAGAACCTTACCTTCACAAATATCATCATTTTTATTATGATAATTACTTCGCCTCTCTACAGCTGGCGGTGGATCTCCTCGACAAGAAGACCTACTCGTGCTCTACAATACGACCAAATCGCAAGGGCTGGCCAGCTGACTGTAAAGCAACTGCAACAAAGCGAATGCAGAAAGGTTCGGTGTTGTACAGGCAGCAGGGCAATATTGTGGCCACTGTCTGGAGGGACAAGAGAATTGTGAATTTGCTGAGCACCAATACTACGCCAGGAGAGACAACAGTATCACGTCGTGCCCCTGGTGGTAGACGGGAGTTGCAGGTACCATCAACCGTGGCATCCTATAATAAGTCTATGGGTGGCGTGGATAAGTTTGACCAGCTTTGCTCATATTACACTGTGGGAAGGAAGTCTGTTAAGTGGTGGAGATATCTATTTAATTTTCTCTTACAGACTTCCATCGTCAATAGCTGGATAATCTATTCCAAATCGCTCGCCCACACCCAAAGGCTAAGGATATTGACCACATAGATTTTAGGCTTGCTCTCTGTGCATCACTCGTGAAGGGCAACATTGTCACGAGGAGAGCTAACCCCTTTTGCCTACAAATGTACCAGTCACTGGCAATCAGTCGCTGACCGCATGATTCGCATGCCAGGAAAATGTAAATCCTGTTTCTGGTGCCGCACCAGAAAAGCACCTGATGGCAGCAAGAAACGCCCAGGAAAGCGTATATGGTTGTAACATTTGCCAGATACATCTCTGCAAAGGTGAATGTTACTCCAAGTACCATTCCAACCTGGATTTATGACATTCGGTGAGTACACTGTCTTGAACTGTCGAGTAAAATTTTGGTGTTTTTTTCAAATTTTTTTCCACCAACTTCTACTGCATTTTTCAATCCTTCTTTTTTATGTATTCATTTTAATTAAGTTTATTTTTAAACTATGTCCATTTTCTTGTTCACTGACACAAATTTGAGTGTCCTAGGGTCAATAGTTTTTTGTTATTAATTTTTAAAAAACATGCTGTGGAATGTCAGTGGGTTATTTCCTTTGCTGGGATTTGGGAAGTGATTTGGTGTAAAATGGAGTGGGGTCCAGAGGGTTAAGGGGATTCGGGTCTTGAAAATCAAGAATCTATTTTCGTTGTTTTCATATTAATATAAAATTTGTATTAAGCATTTTGAAAGAGTATGTCTTAGAATAGTAGAAACAAATTTAAAAAAAAAAAAATGTCAAAGTGTTGCCATGGAAACAATACAAAATGGCCGCTAAGCACAAAATTTCAAATCCCTAAGGCTCTGAATCTAATGAATGTAAATGAATTCTGTTTTCACTCTAAGGTGCGCAATTGTAATATCTAAAATATTACACATTTTTTTTTAGGATATATTAAATATTTAATTTTTTATAAATTTTTGGGTAAAAATTCCTCAAAATTTGGTCAAAAAAGCTGTTTTTGGAGGGTGTGTTTACACAAAAATTCATAAAAATGTAATATTTAATATATCCTAAAAGAATGTGTAATTTTGTAGATATTACAATTGCTCACCTTAGAGTGAAAACAGAATTCATTTATATTCATTAACTTCAGAGCCTTAGGGATTTGAAATTTGTGCTTGGCGGCCATTTTGTATTGTTTCCATGGCAACACGTCGACTTTTTTTTTTTTTACTAATTTTTTCTACTATTCTAAGTCATAATCTTTCAAAATTGTTATACACATTCTACATTAATACCAAAGCAACGAAAAAGTTTCAAGACCAGAGTCCCCCTTTAATATGTTCTATCACTGGTGTTGTTGCTACCAAGTTTCTTAATATGTTCTATCACTGGTGTTGTTGCTACCAAGTTTCTTAATATGCTCTATCACTGGTGTTGTTGCTACCAAGTTTCTTAATATGTTCTATCACTGGTGTTGTTGCTACCAAGTTTCTTAATATGTTCTATCACTGGTGTTGTTCCTACCAAGTTTCTTAATATGTTCTATCACTGGTGTTGTTGCTACCAAGTTTCTTAATATGTTCTATCACTGGTGTTGTTCCTACCAAGTTTCTTAATATGTTCTATCACTGGTGTTGTTGCTACCAAGTTTCTTAATATGTTCTATACTGGTGTTGTTCTACAAGTTTCTTAATATGTTCTATCACTGGTGTTGTTCTACCAAGTTTCTTAATATGCTCTATCACTGGTGTTGTTCCTACAAAGTTTCTTAATATGTTCTATCACTAGTGTTGTTCCTACCAAGTTTCTTAATATGCTCTAGTACTGGTATTGTTCCTACCAAGTTTCTTAATATGCTCTATCACTGGTGTTGTTCCTACCAAGTTTCTTAATATGCTCTAGTGCTGGTGTTGTTGCTACCAAGTTTCTTAATATGCTCTATCACTTGTGTTGTTCCTACCAAGTTTCTAATTATCTTGTTTTTATCATCTTTGTTACTGCCTATTTCTTACATATTTCTACCTTTGATGTACTTTTTCTGTATTCATTTGCTGTAAATAGCCAACTTACTTTGACACTGATAGCACAAAGTTCTGATGAAGATTGTATTGTATAAGGCTTGTTTTGTGTGTAAAGATACATGTATTGAGTATTGGTGTCATTTGGCCGATGATTTGACTTGCTGTGTTGCATCTTTGCTGTGTTTCAGTATTGATCCTTCCATCTGCTGATAACGAATCAATACTGAAATACAGCAAATATGCAACAAAGCAAGCCAAATCATTGACCAAATGACACCAATACTCAGTTGAAAACAGGTATTCTGCACAATGACACCAATACTCAATTACAAACAGGGTATCTTTTAGATGAGTGCACATTGTGGAAAGTATCCAAAAAGTACAGGGAAGAGAGATAAAGGAGGACAATAGAAAAAGTTCAAGTCTCTCAACATATATAGAATGTAGATCTCTATTCTCTGTCCACAGTGTCCAGTCTTCTATGATTATCATCACATTGCTTAATCAAACTTTTCATTCTTGTAACAATGACAAATATTATCAATAATGCAATCTTTCACTAAATTCCTTTTATTTGTAAACCTGACATTGACCTTGCAAATGTTTCCTGTAACTGCTGCATGCTACAAGCAAAATCAAAGGCACAGAAAGACTGTGGAAGAAGAACTTCAGAACCTTTGCGGATTTCCACAGTAGGATGTGTCAAGATGGGAGCAGCACTTCCGAAGAATGGATACATGTACCTGTTGAAGAGTAGAATCAAATCATTGACCTCTCAAACATACCAATAATAACATATTAACAGTTCAGAGATAACTCTTTCTGATCATTAATGAGAGTTATCTATACTTTCTCAGACAGTCAAGAAACTGTCTAAATACAATGCTCCATGATAGGAGGAACAAGAAGATATGATGAGCAGAGAGGAGCAAGACATGTTGGGCAGAGAGGTACAAGAAGATATGATGAGCAGAGAGGTACAAGATATGATGGGCAGAGAGGAACAAGATATGATGGGCAGAGAGGAACAAGATATGATGAGCAGAGAGGAACAAGATATGTTAGGCAGAGAGGAACAAGATATGTTGGGCAGAGAGGAACAAGATAAGATGGACAGAGAGGAACAAGAAGATATAATGGACAGAGAGGAACAAGAAGATATAATGGACAGAGAGGAACAAGATATGATGGGCAGAGAGGAACAAGAAGATATAATGGACAGAGAGGAACAAGATAAGATGGACAGAGAGGAAGAAGAAGATATAATGGACAGAGAGGAACAAGATATAATGGGCAGAGAGGAACAAGAAGATATAATGGACAGAGAGGAACAAGATATGATGGGCAGAGAGGAATAAGAGGATATGATGGGCAGAGAGGAACAAGAAGATAGGATGGACAGAGAGGAACAAGACAAGATGGGAATGAAGTGTAAAATGTCATAGACCAACGGTTCCCAAACTTTGTATTACCGTGATCCCCATTTTAAAATAAATTTTGCTAGTGATCCCCATTTTAAAATAAATTTTGCTACAGTGATCCCCATTTTAAAATAAATTTTGCTACAGTGATCCCCATTTTAAAATAAATTTTGCTACAGTGATCCCCATTTTAAAATAAATTTTGCTACAGTGATCCCCATTTTAAAATAAATTTTGCTACAGTGATCCCCATTTTAAAATAAATTTTGCTGCCGCAGACCCCCAAAAGGTTCTACATATGAAAATGGACAGGAGTAAACTATCTTTGTGTTACAATAGTAAACGATGTTCTCAGACTGTGGGAAACTTCAAATGGTCTTTCATTTTATCCTGTCAGACATTTAAACTCCAGTCTGGTCCGGGTCCTTGGATTTTGCAGTGGAACTAGTTTACCAATGTTTTTATACATATTTGTAAAATTTATTTTTCTGTTTGAAATGTCAAAGTTCATAATATTTCTTCAAGCACTTGAGGACCACCTGTGAGTACCTCACGGACTTCCAGGGGTTTGCAGACCCCAGTTTTGGAAACACTGTCATAGACAAAGCCGAGAGAACAATTAGCCAGGTGACCACAGTTGCAGCCCTAACAAACATGGAAGAATAGATACCAATAGATAGAAGCATGGCCAGCTATCATTATTCTTGGAAGAGATTGGGGAAATATGAAGGCTGAACTCACAATTAAGCAGCTGATAGCAGATATTGCAAGTGATAAGAATGTTGCTTAAACCGATGGGTCTGTGTGTAGTGGTGAGAAGTCAGGCTGGGGTTTCTTCACTAGCGCACATAGTAAAGTGTTGCAGAGGGAAATGTAGAATATAGGACAACTACTTCCAGTATAAGGATGGAGGTTGAGACCATTAGTGCTACCCTCCGTTGGATCTCTGGGACTCCATTTACTGTGGCCTTTGTTGTATCTGACTCTCAGTCAATGCTTTGAATGGTTCAAATTTTCAGATTGGATGTCGGTATGAGTGGATGTCGTCTATTGAAGTTTCTAACCACCAGAGGCTTTCGTGGTTATACTGACCTGGGAATGCTGGTGATTGCGGCAATGAGAGAACGGACAGGCTTGCATCAACAGAATCTATTGTTGGAGAGTTGAAGATGGATATGGGGAAATCCTTCAGTGTCTCAATGACTGCATGCTGCATGAAGATCGATACGGAGAAATCCTTCAGTGTCTCAATGACTGCATGCTGGATGAAGATGGATATTGGGAAATCCTTCAGTGTCTCGATGACTGCATGCTTGATGAAGATCGATACGGAGAAATCCTTCAGTGTCTCAATGACTGCATGCTGGATGAAGATGGATATTGGGAAATCCTTCAGTGTCTCGATGACTGCATGCTGGATGAAGGCACTAAAATTGATATCAAATCTGTTCAGTGATGTAAGGAGTTTGGAATAACAAGTTCTACAAGCATAACTGCATGTCTGAGAGGCAACAGTAAGAAGTATGTTTAACCAGTGAGCCACAGGAACTATCAGTATGCATATACTTGGACAGCTGCTAGTGGAGATTGAACACCTCTTCTTCTTCTTTGCATTCGTTCTTTACTACCAATTTTAATCACTTTGTGATATGTTTGATCTTTGCCAAAAACGCGTATATGTTACACGGTAGGCCCCTAAACGCATAGACTTCTACACGCTTAGGACACATGCATCCGATTTCAGCCAAACCTCCTTAGTTGCCTCTTACGACATGTGTGGCAGGTAACAGTGGTTCTATTCTTTACACCCCAAATTTGGCCCCGGAACCACTGGTGGATTGAGCACCTATAAATCTGCCTCTAGCGCTATGATGTCAGTTGAGTAACATATAAACAATAACAAAGTGCATGCTATGATATGCAAATATAATCATATATATATAGAAACATAAACATACACACATTATTTTTACATCATCATCATCAGGTGCCATGTTGGCTAGCGTAGGCGATCACAGATCTCCACAAATATCCATCTTTGGTGTTTGTTATCATTTCAGATGTTGATGCTAGACAATGTCATGAAGTCAGGCTATCCAAAATTTTCTCTCTGTCTTCCTCTGTCTCATCTACCCTCTATTTTACCGGTTGTCACAATGTGTTCTAAACCTCCCTTCCTCATCACATGTCCGAAAAATGATGACTGCCTCTTTCTTATATTGATAAGCTTTCTCTGTGTCTTGATCTCATTCAACACCTCCACATTTGTCATTGTAGCAGTCCATGGGATTCACATCATTCTTCTGTAAAACCACATCTCTGTGACCCTCAGAGATTTTTCGATCTGTTTGTTTACTGTCCATGACTCACATTCATATGTCAGTATTGGTTCTATGTAGCACTTAATAACTCAGTATTGGTTCTATGTAGCACTTAATAACTCATATTCCAATTATTATTACACATACCCAAAAAAAAAAGTTGTGCATTTGTCCTGACTATGAGATAACTTTGACTGACCTAAGAAATATGTTGATTGTGTTTGTAGAGTGATGGTCCCTGATACTACGCAGATCAATGCTGAAGGTAAAATGATGGGCTTGAGGTGGAAATGTCAGGCTGTCAGTTAATTCTATCACAAGAAAGAGACATAAAGCAACAAACATGCTGACAGAACATAACATTGTCTTAATCCTGATCTAAATGATTAATGATTTTAATGATAATGTCTTAATGATTTTAGCTAAATCATATTGGACTTGTCAAAAGTTTAGCAATTTAACAGATAATTAACTAAATCATATTGGACTTGTCAAAAGTTTAGCAATTTAACAGATAATTAACTAAATCATGTTGGACTTGTCAAAAATTTAGCAGTCAAACAGATAATTAGAAATCATGTTGAACTTATCAAAAGTTTAGCAATTTAATAGATAATTAACTAAATCATGTTGAACTTGTCAAAAGTTTAGCAGTGAAACATATAATTAGCTAAATCATGTTGGACTTGTCAAAAGTTTAGCAATTTAACAGATAATTAACTAAATCATGTTGAACTTGTCAAAAGTTTAGCAATGAAACATATAATTAGCTAAATCATATTGGACTTGTCAAAAGTTTAGCAATTTAACAGATAATTAACTAAATCATGTTGGACTTGTCAAAAGTTTAGCAGTCAAACAGATAATTAGAAATCATGTTGAACTTGTCAAAAGTTTAGCAATTTAACAGATAATTAACTAAATCATGTTGAACTTGTCAAAAGTTTAGCAATGAAACAGATAATTAACTAAATCATGTTGGACTTGTCAAAAGTTTAGCAATGAAACATATAATTAGCTAAATCATGTTGGACTTGTCAAAAGTTTAGCAATGAAACATATAATTAGTTTACATACATAAGTCACATCAATTTTATTATTATTATATTCCTCTCATAATGTTATGCGTTATATAGAGCAAACAATTTCTTCATGCTGCTCTATCCTGGGCAATTCACTCAATCTCCTGTATGGAATTGAGTCCAATATATCTAGCCTTCCCCAGTGTTAAGTTTGTTTCAGGGTTTTCCTAGGGCATTCTTTCTGTCTTGAAACCTTTGCATCCCACTTGAATGGCTGCTTTGTGATTCTTTAACCAGTTCTTCTCAAGGTGTGTCCAACATATCTCCATCTTCTTTTTCTTATAACAGTTGTCACTAGTGGTTGACTGAGAGCCGCGGTAGCGTAGTTGTTAGTGAACTCGCTTCTCAAGGCTGGTGGTCTGGGTTCAACTCCTGCAGTGCGGGAATTTTTCTGACCGCGACAGCTCTCAGGTAGACTCAGCCTCAACTGGGTACCAGACATGTTCTGGGAAAGTAAAGGCGGCCGGCGTGATGCTGACCACATCACCCATCGTGTGCTGATGGTCAATGAAAAATACAGGCCTAACACTGTATTGCCCCATATACCACGAGGTATGAAACTGTTCCTTTACTTACTTACTAGTGGTTGACTAGACATTTCTCTGATTTCATCACTTCTCCTGAATTCCTCCCATGCAGATTTGACAAATATCATTCCAGATAAATAACAATCACTTACTTTTATAGGTATCTAATTGATTACTGCTCATATCCTGCTGTTGGTGCAATGGTTGTTGTTGTGATGATGATGGTCTTGTTGCTGTTGTTGATGATGATGGTCTTGGTTGCTGTTGTTGCAATGATGGTTTGGCTGCTTTTTTGTGGCTGACTAACCTCTTTAGTATCAGCTGATCAAATAGAAACAAATAAGTAATTATAGAACACAGAAAACATACTGGCTAGATCACAAGCTACATAACTGGGGAGAGGAGAAGGAAAAGAGAGAGAATGTCAAATTTACCAGGTAGCTAGACATGTCTTAGAATGAAACTCACTTGGAAGTCATATGTGACAAAAGTACATAAAATAAGTAAAAATGAAAGAATAAGAAACCAAATAGAACAATAACTAGAGAGCAGCAAGACTTGTGTGTTCTATATACAATAAGAAATCAAATAGAACAAAATCTAGAATAGTAAGACTTGTGTGTTCTATATACAATTAGAAATCAAATAGAACAATAACTATAGAGCAGCAAGACTTGTGTGTTCTATATACAATTAGAAATCAAATAGAACAATAACTAGAGATTAGCAAGATTTGTGTGTTCTATATACAATTAGAAATCAAATAGAACAATAACTAGAGAGCAGCAAGACTTGTGTGTTCTATATACAATAAGAAACCAAATAGAACAATAACTAGAGATTAGCAAGACTTGTGTGTTCTATATACAATTAGAAATCAAATAGAACAATAACTAGAGAGCAGCAAGACTTGTGTGTTCTATATACAATTAGAAATCAAATAGAACAAAAACTAGAGAGTAGCAAGACTTGTGTGTTCTATATACAATTAGAAATCAAATAGAACAAAAACTATAGAGCAGCAAGACTTGTGTGTTCTATATAAAATTTAGAAATCAAATAGAACAAAACTATAGAGAGCAAGACTTGTGTGTTCTATATACAATAGAAACAAATAGAACAATAACTAGAGATTAGCAAGACTTGTGTGTTCTATATACAATTAGAAATCAAATAGAACAATAACTAGAGAGCAGCAAGACTTGTGTGTTCTATATACAATTAGAAATCAAATAGAACAAAAACTAGAGAGTAGCAAGACTTGTGTGTTCTATATACAATTAGAAATCAAATAGAACAAAAACTATAGAGCAGCAAAACTTGTGTGTTCTATATACAATTAGAAATCAAATAGAACAAAAACTATAGAGCAGCAAGACTTGTGTGTTCTATATACAATAAGAAACCAAATAGAACAATAACTAGAGATTAGCAAGACTTGTGTGTTCTATATACAATTAGAAATCAAATAGAACAATAACTAGAGAGCAGCAAGACTTGTGTGTTCTATATACAATTAGAAATCAAATAGAACAAAAACTAGAGAGTAGCAAGACTTGTGTGTTCTATATACAATAAGAAATCAAATAGAACAAAAACTAGAGATTAGCAAGACTTGTGTGTTCTATATACAATAAGAAACCAAATAGAACAAAAACTAGAAAGTAGCAAGACCTGTGTGTTCTATATACAAAGTTTAGTCCAACAGTTTTTCCTCAGACACACTTCTACAGGATCCATTAATCCGGAGATGTTCAGATGTTTTCAGATTGTTTGCTTCTTTATGATGACCTGCTCCAATATTAGCAAACATATGTGTTCCTTGCACTGAAGGCATGTGATATATGGTTGTAGAGTAAACTGAATGGGATATCAAGCTATGTGGTTTGAATATCAATGTAATGTATTAACTGATACCCATGACCTAGTTTCACTGTTACTAAAAATATAATAATTGGCCAAAGGCAAGAAGTATCTACATTCACAAAGGCAAGAAGTATCTACATTCACAAAGGCAAGAAGTATCTACATTCACAAAGGCAAGAAGTATCTACATTCACAAAGGCAAGAAGTATCTACATTCACAAAGGCAAGAAGTATCTACATTCACAAAGGCAAAAGTATCTACATTCACAAAGGCAAGAAGTATCTACATTCACAAATAAGAAGGACAAAAAATAGTAATGAATTTATAATAAAAACTTTAAATAGTCTTTTAGTGACTTCATTTTTACAAAGCCTATTCAAAAATGAAGTCATTTGTACAATATATATATATAAGATAGTTTTGTAATGTATAGCTATTTCTAAGTTTTTAAAGGAAAAAGTAAATAACTACAGCGTTCATGAGAAAATAATGCATAACTAGTCTAGTACACAGTCCATACAACAACTAATAATGATAGTATGATATTTAAACATCGGAAATGGAACATTCTATCTACTGGACCATTATTAAGTCTGTCATATGACTGGTCTCTCTGTGTATATAGTTGGCATACTAGAGAACACAAATAATTTTTCTTACCATTTAACCAATTTTTTTGAGTATGCGAAACACCTGAGCATGGAAAATTCTTCAAAATGGCTGTGAGCTGGTGTCTTCGAAACATGTTATTTTCAGCAAAGATTATAGTCATAATATTATAAAATGTCTCATTTTATTTATCAATTGTACGATATACATATATTTTGTATTAGGCAGGATTTACTTCATATATTTATTTATAAATTGTACGATATACATATATTTTGTATTAGGCAGCATTTACTTCATATATTTAATATATATCAATAATACAAAAATACGTCCAGCTCACAACTGCTATCATCCCATTATTAAAACTGTAACTATATTGCAATAGCGTTTGGGAGTTAACTGTACATACAAACAATTGAGAGTTAACTGTACATATAAACAATTGAGAGTTAACTGTACATACAAACAATTGAGAGTTAACTGTACACACAAACAATTGAGAGTTAACTGTACATACAAACAATTGAGAGTTAACTGTACATACTAAACAATTGAGAATTTTTCCCGACCGCGACGGCTCTCAGGTCGACCCAGCCTCAACTGGGTACCAGACATGCTCTGAGACAGTAAAGGCGGCCGGCGTGATGCTGACCACATCACCCATCGTGTGCTGACGGTCAATGAAAAATACAGGCCTAACACTGTACTGATCTATATACCACAAGGTATGAAAGGGTTTCTTGTTACAAACAATTGAGAGTTAACTGTACATACAAACAATTGAGAGTTAACTGTACATACAAATAATTGAGTGTGCATATCTCTACAAGATCTCACAATGTGAATAGGATTAATGTGATGAGATTATACTGAATACAAACATCCTACTTGTGCTATGATGGTAACAGACATTGTAATAAACAGATCAGCTTACTAATTTCGATTTGATATCAACAAACAATACTACTACTACTGCTAATATTGAACATGATATGTCTCTGTGATATCACAAATAATACTACTACTACTGCTAATATTGAACATGATATGTCGCTGTGATATCAACAAACAATACTACTACTACTGCTAATATTGAACATGATATGTCTCTGTGATATCAACAAACAATAATCCTACTACTGCTAATATTGAACATGATTTGTCTCTGTGATATCAACAAACAATACTACTACTACTGCTAATATTGAACATGATATGTCTCTGTGATATCATCAAACAATACTACTACTACTGCTAATATTGAACATGATATGTCTCTGTGATATCATCAAACAATAATCCTACTACTGCTAATATTGAACATGATATGTCTCTGTGATATCATCAAACAATAATCCTACTACTGCTAATATTGAACATGATTTGTCTCTGTGATATCAACAAACAATAATCCTACTACTGCTAATATTGAACATGATTTGTCGCTGTGATATCATCAAACAATAATCCTACTACTGCTAATATTGAACATGATTTGTCGCTGTGATATCATCAAACAATACTACTACTGCTGCTAATATTGTCATGATTTGTCTCTGTGATATCAACAAACAATAATCCTACTACTGCTAATATTGAACATGATTTGTCTCTGTGATACTTGTAATGATAAACCTAGTTTCTCCCCAGTCACAATCTAACAATATAACTGTCTTGTCTGACCTTGTGCTGCTGCTGCATCATGATTTGTGGACTTGATTTTCTCCTCAGAATTCTCTTCATATCTATCACCACAACTATTTGTTTCTTGTTTCTTGTGCAGGTTTTTTGCTTGAGATTTCATGTCTGGTTCAGCTGTATCAATACTAGGGTAAGCTCCAGTGATGAGAGCAGTCTGTTTGTTATTTCCTCGCGTTGGACTCTTCACTGCCTGAAAAGCAGTTATTTCACATTCAAGTAATGATATGTAGGTCACATGATTTCACTGAATGTTTCACTCATCTCCCACCCCTCAATATCAAATGTGTAGTTTGAAATTTAGTCATTCAACAATCTGCACAGTCAATTATTTTGTGCAGTGAATTAGTGTGTTGAGCGAATGTGTGAAATTGTGTGTTGAGCGAATGTGTGAAAGAGTGTGTTGAGTGAATGTGTGTGTGCTAGGTGAATTAGTGTGTTGAGCGAATGTGTGAAATAGTGTGTTGAGTGAATGTGTGAAAGTGGTGTGTTGAGTGAATGTGTGTGCTAGGTGAATTAGTGTGTTGAGTGAAAGTGTGAAATAGTATGTTGAGTGAATGTGTGAGGTGGTGTGTTGAGTGAATGTGTGTGCTTGGTGAATTAGTGTGTTGGGTGAACTTGTACTCTGTGACAGTAAAATGTTTAAAGATATAATAAATAGTGTGTTGACTGAACTTGTGTGCGTTGAGTGAACTTGTGTGCGTTGAGTGAGACTTGTGTGTTGAGGAACTTGTGTGTGTGAGTGAACTGTGTGTGTGAGTGAACTGTGTGGTGAGTGAACTTGTGTGTGTAGTGACTTGTGTGGAGTGACTTGTGTGGTGAGTGAACTTGTGTGTTGAGTGAACCATGTGTGTGTGTTGAGTGAACTTGTGTGTGTGGTGAACTTGTGTGTGTGAGTGAACTTGTGTGTGTGAGTGAACTTGTTGTGTTGAGGAACTTGTGTGTGGTGAGTGAACTTGTGTGTGGTATGAGTGAACTTGTGTGTGTGTGGAGTGAACTTGTGTGTAGTGAGTGAACTTGTGTGTGTTGAGTGAACTTGTACTCTGTGATAGTAAAATGTTGAGAGAATATAAATAGTGTGTTGAGTGAACTTGTGTGTGTTGAGTGAACTTTGTAGACTTGTAGTGAATGATGTTAGAGATGAATAAAATAAATAAAGTGAGTGAGTGAACTTGTGTGTTGAGTGAACTTGTGTGTTTGGTGAACTTGTGTGTGGTGAGTGAACTTGTGGGTTGAGTGAACTTGTGTGTGTTAGTGAACTTGTACTCTGTAATAGTAAAATGTTAGAGAGATGATGAAACAATAGAATAAGAAGAAGAGCAGCAATAGTGTGCGGGTTAGTGCACTTAACCTGTAGGCCTGTGGTTCTAGGATCACATTCCAAAGTGGCAGTGAGATATTTCTTCTACGCAACAGCTCTCAGGTCAAGCTAGCCTCAATAAGGTACCAGAGGAACACTGGGAAGCAGAGACAGTGGCCGGCATGATGCTGACCCTATTACACATTGTGTGTTGTAAATCAAAGAAACAGTGGCTGGAGTGATGCTGACCCTATCACACATTGTGTGTTGTAGATCAAAGAAACAGTGGCCGGCATGATGCTGACCTTTACACATTGTGTGTTGTAGATCAAAGAAACAGTGGCTGGAGCGATGCTGACTCCCATCACACATTGTGTGTTGTAGATCAAAGAAACAGTAGCTGGAGTGATGCTGACTCCCATCACACATTGTGTGTTGTAGATCAAAGAAACAGTGGCTGGAGTGATGCTGAGCACCATCACACATTGTGTATCGTAGATCAAAGAAAAATACATGTCTAAAATCACATTTCCCAATATATCTCATGGCATAAAAACAGGTATTGTTTGACTTGTTACAATACAACAGGTGGCATCTGTAGCTTAGGGTTCGAATCCAGCTCTGGACAGTTTGGTTGCAAATTGTTTCGTGTGGATTTTTACAAAGGACGATGGCACCACCCGTTTAGAAAGCAATGGCAAACTACTGAACGTAATAATATCTAGAAAAATCCCAAACAGTATTAAAAAGCTGGGGTTGATCGCAAGGTCCTGTAAAGGATATGCAATTAAGTTTTCTACATTACAACAAGAAACGCTTACCAAATCTTCTTTGCGAAGAGCAAGTGAAACTCCAACGGTAGGCAGGATGCTAATGGGTAAGGCTGCCAGTTGCTGCTTGGACTTGTTAGCAGGATACAACTGAGATAAGATGCAGCCAAGAAATTTTCAACAACAGAATCCCTGGGCACAGACTTGATTAAATATGGTGAACAATAACAACATAGATACACTTAGACATGACTCGTATGTGATGGTTATTTCTCAAAGTGTCTCATGCTCTGTGTGTTCTAAATAACAACATAGATACACTTAGACATGACTCGTATGTGATGGTTATTTCTCAAAGTGTCTCATGCTCTGTGTGTTCTAAATAACAACATAGATACACTTAGACATGACTCGTATGTGATGGTTATTTCTCAAAGTGTCTCATGCTCTGTGTGTTCTAAATAACAACATAGATACACTTAGACATGACTCGTATGTGATGGTTATTTCTCAAAGTGTCTCATGCTCTGTGTGTTCTAAATAACAACATAGATACACTTAGACATGACTCGTATGTGATGGTTATTTCTCAAAGTGTCTCATGCTCTGTGTTCTCTCAAAAACAACATAAACATTCTGACATGACTCGTATGTGATGGTTATTTCTCAAAGTGTCTCATGCTCTGTGTGTTCTAAATAACAACATAGATACACTTAGACATGACTCGTATGTGATGGTTATTTCTCAAAGTGTCTCATGCTCTGTGTGTTCTAAATAACAACATAGATACACTTAGACATGACTCGTATGTGATGGTTATTTCTCAAAGTGTCTCATGCTCTGTGTGTTCTAAATAACAACATAGATACACTTAGACATGACTCGTATGTGATGGTTATTTCTCAAAGTGTCATGCTCTGTGTTCTCTCATACCGTTAAACATTACATGGGACATGCAAATAATTTCTCCATACCGCTCTGTCCTGGGCAGCTCATTTAATCTCTTCAATGGAATTGAGACTGATGTTTCTTGTCTAAGAAGGCAACATCATGTGCAAAATTCAAATCTTCCAGTTGACTATTTTTTTACTCAGTTGATGTCAGTTTTGTCCTTGTAACATATTTTCATTACCCAGTCAAAAGCTATTTCAAACAATAGCGGAGATCAAATACAACCTTGCTTTACTTTGGTTTCAACTATAAACCAGTCACTTTATCCATCGTCAGTGTGCACTGCACAATGTGAACTATTATGTAGGTATTTAATGTTCATTATTTTAGCTGCTACTCTATAGCATCTCAGAATATTCTACATGGAGATTCTGTGTAGATTATCAATGGCCTTTTCAAAATAAAAGAAATTCGCCTGTGTGTTGCCGGGATCAGCAAGGGGAGCAAAGAATAGCAGCACTGCGATCTACAAGGCATGTAAGAGGCGACTGAGGTAGGGGCTTAGGAAAGCTACCTTAGTAAATAAAAAGTGTCACAAAAATCGGATGTGCTGGCCTACTTGTAAGCGCATAACCGGCACAACGTACAATTAACCGGCACAATGTACAATTGCTTGTAGGCTCGGATCACATACAAATCACAAAAAGTGGTTAACAAGCGGTCGATATGGAGCATTTGAAGAAGAAAATCAATGAAATTTAATATAAGTGTTAGTTGTTTCTTGATATGTTCCTCCAAAATTAGTCTTAGTGTAATTGTTTGGTCTAAGCATACTCTCCCAGGTCTAAAACCAGCTTGTTCTTCTCTCAGGGTTGTGTCCACTGCTCCTTTGGTTCTACTGAGAATGATTTGGCAAAAAGTCTTGGTCATTACTGATAATAGGGTGATCTCTCTCCAGTTGTTGCAATCTTTCAGATCACCATTTTTGGGGAATCTTAACAATTATTCCCTTTTTCCATTGATCTGGGACAGTTTCTTCTTCCTATACTTTATTAAAAAGTTCTTGCACCTGGCTAATAGTTGTATCATCAGCCGCTTTGAGCATTTCTGCAGTAATGTTGTTATCAGCAGATAACTTATTGTTGGTAGAGAGTTGTTTCTTGCCTCTTCGTCAAACTTGAGTAGTACTGGTGGGTCAGATTTATTTAATATTTCTTTAAAAATGTTCTGCCCATCTTTTCTTCTGCTTGGTTCTGCTGATGTGAGCACTTGACCATCTTTACTCTTGATTGGTTATATGATGTGAGCACTTGACCATCTTTACTCTTGATTGGTTCTCTGATGTGAGCACTTGACCATCTTTACTCTTGATTGGTTATATGATGTGAGATGACCATCTACTCTTGATTGGTTATATGATGTACATTGACCATCTTACTCTTGATTGGTTATATGAGTGAGTATGTTACTCTTGATTGGTTATATGATGTATGTTACTCTTGATTGGTTATATGATGTGAGTATGTTACTCTTGATTGGTTAAATGATGTGAGTATGTTACTCTTGATTGGTTATATGATGTGAGTATGTTACTCTTGATTGGTTATATGATGTGAGTATGTTACTCTTGATTGGTTATATGATGTGAGTATGTTACTCTTGATTGGTTATATGATGTGAGTATGTTACTCTTGATTGGTTATAATGTATGACTGATGGTATAGTTATATGTTCTTGATTGGTTATATGATCAGATGTCACAGTGTAATGATGTGGGTTCCAACCCCGACAGCTGGGAACAAACATGACCTTCTATGACTACCACATACATACATCAGCTTCTCTATAACCAGAAAGTAGTCCTAAACTACAGACTGATAATACATCTGAACTACAGACTGACCATACATCTGAACTACAGACTGATCATACATCTGAAAACTGTTACAAGAGTGTCATAGAAACTTGAACAGGTAGACAAAGAGTAGTTAGGATCCAGTGAATGTCACCTTGAACAGGTAGACAAAGAGTAATTAGGATCCAGTGAATGTCACCTTGAACATGTAGACAAAGAGTAGTGAAGATGCAGTGAATGTCACCTTGAATAATGAGATGGCACATCTAATCAATCCAACTTACCTGGAAGCAGCCATCCACAGTAACAGGTCTCATGTAGATTTCTGTACTGTCCAACTGAAGTAATGTCCCAAGTGGTATTTCACAGCTTCCCAGTGACTGGTCTCCACAGCACAGGTGAATCTTATCATGATATAAAACACAACTTTGATTAAACAAACAATTGGGTAATAACCAAATTTGAAAATCTATTTATGTAATGCCCTTCAGTGTGTAGAAGAAATCAAATCCAACAACAAACATGACTTAAATGATGATGCACTTAGAAGTTACCAAAACTTTCAAAACAACAATACATTCACAGTTCTGGGAGTATATTCCAAATATGATATATCATCAATATACAAGGGGAGGTCAGAAAGTAATGCATCACATTTTTTTTATATGGTAATAATAAAGACAGAATCATGATATCATGCACATTTGCAGTATGACATGTGCTGATTACGTGTGTGTGTGCACACTTGCAGTATGACGTGCTGATTGTGTGTGTGCACACTTGCAGTATGACATGTGATGATTGTGTGTGTGTGTGCACACTTGCAGTATGACGTGCTGATTTTGTGTGTGTGTGTGCACACTTGCAGTATGACATGTGCTGATTGTGTGTGTGTGTGCACACTTGCAGTATGACGTGCTGATTGTGTGTGTGTGCACACTTGCAGTATGACATGTGCTGATTGTGTGTGTGTGCACACTTGCAGTATGACATGTGCTGATTGTGTGTGGCAAAATTGCATGACGTGCTGATTGTGTGTGTGCACACTTGCAGTATGACAGGGCTGATTGTGTGTATGTGCACATGCATTGCGTGCTGATTGTGTGTGTGCACACTTGCAGTATGACATGTGCTGATTGTGTGTGTGCACACTTGCAGTATGGCATGTGCTGATTGTGTGTGTGCACACTTGCAGTATGACATGTGCTGATTGTGTGTGTGCACACTTGCAGTATGACGTGCTGATTGTGTGTATGTGCACACTTGCAGTATGCGTCTGATTGTGTGTGCACACTTGCAGTATGACATGTGCTGATTGTGTGTGCACACTTGCAGTATGACATGTGCTGATTGTGGTGTGCAAATTGCAGTATGCGTGCTGATTGTGTGTGTCACACTTGCAGTATGACAGTGCTGATTGTGTGTGTGCACACTTGCAGTATGGCATGTGCTGATTGTGTGTGTGCACACTTGCAGTATGACATGTGCTGATTGTGTGTGCACACTTGCAGTATGACATGTGCTGATTGTGTGTATGTGCACACTTGCAGTATGACGTGCTGATTGTGTGTGTGCACACTTGCAGTATGACATGTGCTGATTGTGTGTGTGCACACTTGCAGTATGACATGTGCTGATTGTGTGTGCACACTTGCAGTATGACATGTGCTGATTGTGTGTGTGTGCACACTTGCAGTATGACATGTGCACACTTGCAGTATGATGTGCTGATTGTGTGTGTGCACACTTGCAGTATGACGTGCTGATTGTGTGTGTGCACACTTGCAGTATGACATGCTGATTGTGAGTGTGCACACTTGCAGTATTGTGTGACCCAAATTTCACCGCATTCTGATCAATAGAACGCATGCAACAAACCGTTGAAATGGCGAGTGTCAACAATGTCCGTTACAAACAGAGAATTGTTATAAATTTCTGGCTGCGGAGAAAGAAAATGTGGTGAACATTCATAAACGATTGTGCAGTCTACGGAAGTTGTGCAGTCGATAGGAGCACTGTCAGTCGCTGGGTTCAGAGAATTAAATGTAAAGAAAATAGACATATGGGGATGCAGAATTTACAGCGCTCTGAACGTTCTGCCACGGCTTCACAGAGTCTCGACATGTTGAACCGCGCTGATGCCATTATTCTTGAGGATAGACGTATCACCAGCCAACAATTGACCTTGCAACTTTCAATAGACTGACAAAACTCAAGAGACTGTTCTGCATAGTTCATCCTAACAAGAAATCATCTGATTTGTTGCTCCAACACGACAATGCACGCCCTCACACAAGTCTGGCAACACGGGAAGCAATCAACAAACTTGGTTGGACTGTGCTACCCCATCCACCATATAGTCCCGATCTGGCTCCATCTGATTTTCATCTGTCCAGTCCCCTAAAAATTCACTGCGTGGACACGGTTTGACAACGACGAGGATGTGATTCGCGCAGTTAAGAAATGGCTACGTGAGCAAGACAAAACTTGGTACAGACTAAGCATCCATGGCCTTGTTCCGCGCTGGCGTAAAGCCGTAAACTTGGATGGAGATTATGTGGAAAAATAGGTAGTATTAAGGATATGTTCAGCTATAATCTGTGAAAATTTCACACCATTTTTTCCAATAGTTTATTTTTTAAAAATTGTTGTGCATTACTTTCTGACCTCCCTTGTATATATAGTAGCATATGAATGTTCATAATTGAAAGTTGGATCAAATTAAGTTTTTCAAATGAACAATCATCTCATGGTTGTGCTAAAATAGGGGAAAATAACAACTGTACTAAACGTATAAGATAGTGAAACAATTCACATACAAAACTGACATATTGACTAACATGCCATCATCAGGGTACAGCAACAGACAACACTCATCTAAAACATGTAGGTAATTGTTGTCAGGATCACAAGTACATTCTAGATTAACCACACAACATCCAGAAATTTAAACAAAATGTTGTCAGGATCACATGTACATTCTAGATAAACCACACACAACATCCAGAAATTTAAACAAAATGTTGTCAGGATCACATGTACATTCTAGATAAACCACACACAACATCCAGTAATTTAAACAAATTGGCTAATCTACACCATCATCATTATTAGTATTGTAACTGTCTATTATATGCATCACTCATTTGTCTCTTGTTGCACCCTCACTCACTTTACATATGGTGTCTATTGTTACATCCTCACTCACTCTACATATGGTGTCTATTGTTACATCCTCACTCACTCTACATATGGTGTCTCTTGTTGCACTCCTCACTCACTCTACATATGGTGTCTTTGTTCACCCTCACTCACTCCTCTACATATGGTGTCTCTTGTTGCACCTCACTCACTTACATATGGTGTCTCTTGTTGCACCCTCACTCTACATATGGTGTATCTTGTTGCACCCTCACTCTACATATGGGGTCTCTTGTTGCACCCTCACTCTACATATGGGGTCTCTTGTTGCACCCTCACTCACTCACTCTACATATGGGGTCTCTTGTTGCACCCTCACTCTACATATGGGGTCTCTTGTTGCACCCTCACTCTACATATGGGGTCTCTTGTTGCACCCTCATTCACTCACTCTACATATGGTGTCTCTTGTTGCACCCTCACTCTACATATGGGGTCTCTTGTTGCACCCTCACTCTACATATGGGGTCTCTTGTTGCACCCTCATTCACACTACATATGGGGTCTCTTGTTGCACCCTCACCTGGTGCAGTGACAGGAAACCTATGGAAACCTTGCAGTGACAGGGACAAATCTATATGGGGAAACCTGGTGCAGTGACAGGGACAAAGCCATATGGGGAAAACCTACTGCAATGACAGGGACAAATCTATATGGCAAAACCTGGTGCAGTGACAGGGACAAATCTATATGGGGAAAACCTGGTGCAGTGACAAACTCATATGGCAAAACCTGGTGTAGTGACAGGGACAAATCTATATGGGGAAAACCTGGTGCAGTGACAGGGACAAAGCTATATGGGGGAAAACCTGGTGTAATGACAGGGACAAAACTATATGGGGAAAACCTGGTGCAATGACAGGGACAAAGCCATATGGGGAAAACCTAATGCAATGACAGGGACAAAGCCATATGGGGAAAACCTGGTGCAATGACAGGGACAAACTATATGGCAAAACCTGGTGCAGTGACAGGACAAAGCCATATGGGGAAAACCTGGTGCAATGACAGGACAAGCCATATGGGGAAAACCTGATGCAGTGAAGTCAATTCTTCACCTTTAGACCCTATTGTTAGACCCTGCAAGGATTCACATATGATGCTACCACCTATTTTTGTTGCCCCTCCCCATACATCCTACAAATACTCACAAAGCACAGCATCCAGATATCTGTTGTTGACACCTAACATGTATAGTAAATTGAGTTACCTGCAAACACCTAACATGTATAGTAAAATGAGTTACCTGTAAACACCTAACATGTATAGTAAAATGAGTTACCTGCAAACCCCTAACATGTATAGTAAAATGAGTTACCTGTAAACACCTAACATGTATAGTAAAATGAGTTACCTGCAAACACCTAACATGTATAGTAAAATGAGCTACCTGTAAACACCTAACATGTATAGTAAATTGAGTTACCTGCAAACACCTAACATGTATAGTAAAATGAGTTACCTGTAAACACCTAACATGTATAGTAAAATGAGTTACCTGTAAACCTGGTTGATGTGAGAAAAATGAATGAAGCACCTCCACACTGCTTCGTATTTTGACTGAAGTTCTTTCCGCTGGAAAGTTAGGATTAACCAGATCATGAAATGGTTCAATTGTTACATCATTACCAAACAATGAGTAGTAAAAGAAGAAGCCATTGTTGGAACTAGGCAGGGACACTGTACTGGATATCAACTGAAAATTAAGAGATGTATATTAACATTTATATATACCTCGGTAAGTGTTTCATATACCTCGGTAAGTGTTTCATATACCTCAGTAAGTGTTTCATATACCTCAGTAAGTGTTTCATATACCTCAGTAAGTGTTTCATATACCTCAGTAAGTGTTTCATATACCTCAGTAAGTGTTTCATATACCTCAGTAAGTGTTTCATATACCTCGGTAAGTGTTTCATATACCTCAGTAAGTGTTTCATATACCTCAGTAAGTGTTTCATATACCTCAGTAAGTGTTTCATATACCTCAGTAAGTGTTTCATATACCTCAGTAAGTGTTTCATATACCTCAGTAAGTGTTTCATATACCTCAGTAAGTGTTTCATATACCTCAGTAAGTGTTGAATACCTGTATATGTAGTCATACTCATTATCTCTGAGAGTATTGCAAGTCTCTATATCTACACAGTATCTATTGCAAGTCTCTATATCTACACAGTATCTATTGCAAGTCTCTATATCTACACAGTATCTATTGCAAGTCTCTATATCTACACAGTATCTATTGCAAGTCTCTATATCTACACAGTATCTATTGCAAGTCTCTATATCTACACAGTATCTATTGGAAATCTCTATATCTACACAGTATCTATTGCAAGTCTCTATATCTACACAGTATCTATTGCAAGTCTCTATATCTACTCAGTATCTATTGCAAGTCTCAAGTAATCAAATCAAGAAGAAAAATTAACATGCTTAGCTCTAATGTTAAAGCAGTTCTGTAGTTCTGCTGTATGGATCAGAAACATGGAGAACGACTAAAATAATAACGCATAAATTGCAAACATTCATCATCTGGTGTCTACTCAGAATAGAGGGACTGAGATGGTATGATATGGTCGTAAATGAGGAACTTATGGAGAGAACAAGACAGATTCCAGTGAACCAAGAGAGGAACTGAGATGGTATGATAGGGTCACAAATGGGGAACTTATGGAGAGAACAAGACAGATATCAGCGAACCAAGAGATGGTATGATAGGGTCACAAATGGGGAACTTATGGAGAGAACAAGACAGATGTCAGCGAACCAAGAGATGGTATGATAGGGTCACAAATGGGGAACTTATGGAGAGAACAAGACAGATTTCAGCAAACCAAGAGAAGAACTGAGTTGGTATGATAGGGTCACAAATGGGGAACTTATGGAGAGAACAAGACAGATGTCAGCAAACCAAGAGATGGTATGATAGGGTCACAAATGGGAACTTATGGAGAGAACAAGACAGATGTCAGCGAACCAAGAGATGGTATGATAGGGTCACAAATGGGAACTTATGGAGAGAACAAGACAGATTTCAGCAAACCAAGAAGTTAAAAAAAAGAAGTGGGATAGAACACACTTTGAGAAAGTCTGAAGGAATTTAACAAGAAGGGCTCTTTCCTGGAATCTACAGGGACAGCGGAAGAGAGAGAGAGGTCTAGAAATATCTGGAGACAGAGATCAATAATATAAAGAAGAGCTGAAAGGAGCTGCAGGAGATAGAGATAGGAAGACTTGGCATGAGTTGGATGAGGGACTATGCCCCAATCGAGGTTAAAAAGCTCATAAGAGAGAGCATCATAAAATTTATTTGTCATTTTTATGGCTTATTCTTGTTAATATTGTATACATTTTATATTATAAATTTATTGTGCATTAAATGATATATATATACTGCGATATTATTATTTTATAATTATATTACTATTATTACAATATTACGTCTAAATGATTTCAGAAATATCTCATTAAGTATTATTCCAAATGTCCAACAATGACTATGTAACGATTAAGTAACATGTACTAAGTAGCGAGTATTTACTGAACAAGTAACGAATAGTTAAATTACTTTAAAATAACAGAAACACATTTTAATTAGTACCAATGTGGGCAGGAGTGCTACTGGCAGATGCAATGGTGACAGAAACACACATGATTAGTACATACGTGGGGCAGGTTACTGGCAGATGCAATGGTGACAGAAACACACATGATTAGTACATACGTGGGGCAGATTACTGGCAGATGCAATGGTGACAGAGAATATAAACTGCTCAAAACAAGATTTTGCTGGTCCTATTTGATAATGTCCGTCTGCTTCATTCAAGACTGGGACAAGTGATTTCCTGTCAATATGTCCTTGCTTGAGATATGGTTCTGTAAAATAACATATATACAATGTATGTGTGTTTGTGGTATGTGTAGACAATGAACACATCATAAGATCCATAGAAGATATGCCAGGAATAGTAGTTGAGATACAACATAACCAGCTTCAGATGCAATGATGATGACTTAACTGATTCGTTATGAAGTTACTTTAGCCTCTGGAGGAATTCGTTTTATAGTTCCCTACAAAATTGCACTCATAGTTTAGCAAAACTAAGTTATTGTTTCAAAATATGATTTATAATATGACTTATTATATATATAAAATTGAAGATAAATGGATGTAGTGTGACAATAAGAGACAAAATTAGAAATGAAGAAATCAGGAGGAGACTGGATGTAAAACCAGTTATGCAATTCATAAAAGAACAACAGATTAAATGGTTTGGACACCTGACCAGAATGCCCTGGTATCGCCTACCACAGAGAGCCACACAGAAAAAGTATAATGAGTACAAAGCAAGAGGAAGACCCGCAAAGATGGAGCGACGGCATCAAGAACAGCCTTACGAACATGAATATCAGCTTACAAAGTGCCTTAAAAAAGCACACACAAGATCACTACGTTTCACCCTCAACACTTCCATAAAGAAGTAAATGGTGGAAGAGAAGAAGAAGAAGTATGATTTATTATATATATATAAAATTGAAGATAAATGGATGTTGTTTCACCAAATATGATTTACAATATGGCATATCATATATCAAATTGAAGATAAATGGATTTTGTATGACTTATTATATATCAAATTGAAGATAAATGGATTTTGTATGACTTATTATATATCAAATTGAAGATAAATGGATTTTGTATGACTTATTATATATCAAATTGAAGATAAATGGATGTTGTTTCACCAAATATTGATTGTATTAGCAAATTTAATGCAGTGTTAATTATATAGGAAACATATTAGCATTCAATCAAAATTGATAGAATAAAAATTTGGCTTAGCGAACAATGGGTTAAATAAACAAGTTTGACTGCTCTCTTTATATTGGTAATCCATTTATGAATACATAAACATTCAGATAATTGTGAATGGATGTATGGTTTATTCACAATTAACATTATGAAAAATCTCTAGTTTTTTTGGTCATAGGGTCCTTGATTGAATGGTAAACTCTGTTTCACTTCTATTTCTAGCATAAGCTACGATGATATGTATTCGGTTTCATTTATACTTTACTCTTCACTAGTTTTCAATTACTATAAAAACCAAATAGGAATGGAAAGTAATAGAAAAGCCACGAACATCTTTCCAGCAACATTTTGTCCCTGCAATAAACCATTTGTATCTTTAAGAAGATATCTTGTACGCAATCAGTTCATAGGAAAATGTCAAAATAGATGTCTTGTATGCAATCAGTTAATAGGAAAATGTCAAAATAGATGTCTTGTATGCAATCAGTTACAGGAAAATGTCAAAATTGATTCCTGTAGCAATCATTAACAGGAAATGTCAAATTGATCTGTATGACGTTAACGGAAAATGTCAAAATTGATAGTATGCAATCACTTCATAGGAAAATGTCAAAATTGATGTCTTGTATGCAATCACTTCATAGGAAAATGTCAAAATTGATGTCTTGTATGCAATCAGTTCACAGGAAAATGTCAAAATAGATGTCCAAGAAATGTTTGAAATTACAATAGACAAAAGTGCAATGAAATGTGACAACTTAAGTAGCAGAAATATGAAAGTAATGGTTAACATAACCACTGTGACAGCAAACATCATCATAGAGGGAATACTATTAAAACAAGTCAAATGTTTTAATATCAAGATGTTCTGACAATCAGATAGCAATTGCAGTGCAGAGATAAGGAATAGGATAATAGCAAAGTAGTTAATGATACAGAGACAAAGTATTGGTTAATGATGATACAGGACAAAGTGTTGGTTAATGATGACACAGAGACAAAGTATTCAATAAAGATAATACAAAGACACAATTACTATGCGACAGATATACAAAACATAGATAGGGGCCTACCAAACCAATGTGCAAAGTATGCACGTTCTTGGCAAAGATCAAACATATCACAAAGAGTGATTAAAATTGGTCGTAAAGAACGAACGCAAAGAAGAAGAAACAAAACATCACCTGGATTAGGTAACGGTGCAGGTGCCACTTGCTGACTGTTTGGATCTTCATCCAAGTAGAGAGCAAGCCTGAGCTCTGCTTTTGTTTTACTATATTTACTGTGGAGTAACTGATACCATTTTCCAACCTGCAATGTCATATATAATATTGTGGGAGGGTTAGAAATAGCAAGAATATCCATAACAAATGTACTAACATTCATATTTGAAAGTTAACAAACAACAAGAGAATGTATTAACATTCATATTTAACATTCATATATGAAAGATTGCAACCAACAAGAGAATGTATTAACATCCATATATGAAAGATTACAACCAACAAGAAAATGTATTAACATTTATATATGAAAGATTACAAAAAAAGAGAATGTATTAACATTTATATATGAAAGATTACAACCAACAAGAGAATGTATTAACATTTATATATGAAAGATTACAAACAACAAGAGAATGTATTAACATTCATATATGAAAGATTACAAACAAGAGAATGTATTAACATTTATATATGAAAGATTACAAACAAGAGAATGTACTAACATTCATATATGAAAGATTGCAAACAACAAGAGAATGTATTAACATTTATATATGAAAGATTACAACCAACAAGAGAATGTATTAACATTTATATATGAAAGATTACAACCAACAAGAGAATGTATTAACATTTATATATGAAAGATTACAAACAACAAGAGAATGTATTAACATTCATATATGAAAGATTACAAACAAGAGAATGTATTAACATTTATATATGAAAGATTACAAACAAGAGAATGTACTAACATTCATATATGAAAGATTGCAAACAACAAGAGAATGTATTAACATTTATATATGAAAGATTACAACCAACAAGAGAATGTATTAACATTCATATATGAAAGATTACAACCAACAAGAGAATGTATTAACATTCATATATGAAAGATTACAACCAACAAGAGAATGTATTAACATCCATATAGAAGATTACAACCAACAAGAGAATGTATTAGAATTCATATATGAAGATTACAACCAACAAGAGAATGTATTAAATTCATATATGAAAGATTACAAACAACAAGAGAATGTATTAACATTCATATATGAAAGATTACAAACAACAAGCGAATGTATTAACATTTATATATGAAAGATTACAAACAACAAGAGAATGTATTAACATTTATATATGAAAGATTACAAACAAGAGAATGTATTAACATTTATATATGAAAGATTACAAACAAGAGAATGTATTAACATTTATATATGAAAGATTACAAACAAGAGAATGTATTAACATCCATATAGGATGGATTGCAACCTAGAGTGCCGTTATATTAGAACCAAATAATCTGGCAAGCCTCCTGAAGTGGTGCATCAATACTATTTGTTTCATTAGAATTTAGTCGACATATGTCGTTGAATAAAAAATATTGATTGGAGCTCAAGATTTGTATGAAACTTTAAGTATTAGGGTAAGAGCATGAAAAATATTCCATTCTTTTCTCTTAAAAATTGTTCTAATGTTTAGTTTAGTTGTTGGATCATCACTGAGCATGGAACCAATTAGTACATAAGTGCTCCTATCAACTCCTCAGTATGTCTCTCAGTGTGTGGTGACTAACAACAGCAGTTTTTTTATTGGTTGACTATTCTTCTTTGGTTACCAGTATAATACTCTTGTCTATACACCACAACAAGATGTAACAAGAAGAGACCGGTTGAGAAATGAAGACATCAGGAAAAAAAGGGGGTACAACATCAGTACTAGACTTCATCATGAAAAAACAAATTAAATGGTTTAGCCACGTAAGCAGATTACCAACAGACAGTGCACCTCAAAGAGCAATGCTGCTCGATACAATGGGTACAAAGCAAAAGGCCGGCCCCACAAAAGATGGACCTCAGAGATAACAGAGGCGATGAAAGCCACTATCTACGAAGCGCACACAAGGGCCCGTTTTAGAAATCTCTTCTTCACCTGACACAGTGAGGCAAACAGTTTCAGAAATCTCTTCTTGACCTGACACAGTGAGGCAAACAGTTTCATAAATCTCTTCTTGACCTGACACAGTGAGGCAAACAGGATTGGAGAAAAGAAAGAAAGATACACCACATTTGACTTAGTATTCTTGCAGTCTGGTTAGGGTTGTAGATTCACTACTATTACTTGAATAATTTACACATTCTAATCTTGTTGTGTCTAATTATTTATGTATTGATATTACTTTTAGTGACCTCCCAAATCTGCATATTTTGAGAAACTATAGAATACATTATTAAAGTTAAAATAACAAATATAGAATACATTATTAAAGTTAAAATAACAAATATAGGATGATATCTGTAAAGTTAGTCAAGCCTCAACATTCTCCCTAAAAGAAACTAGCAAACATCATGTTATTTTGACTGCGTACACAAAAACACTTATGAATGAAAGACTATAAACATTGTGAAATTATAGCGCATGAATGATCAATGTAAACATATAATGTAAATATAAAATTAAAAGTAAACAGAAACTAGCTGTATTTTATGGAACTAAGTGTATGAGAGAGAACTAATCATACATGCATTCATAAATTACCTGTTTATTCGGTCCAACTGACCGAAGATCAAGCACTACATAGCCAACAGACTCTTTCATAGTTGTTTCACTGTCACAAGCATAACACTGGATTTTGATAGTACTCCTCTGCAGGCGATGTTGTTGCAGCGCCTTTCTATCCAACTCCCATGCTAGCTCTTGATTGAAATCAGGCACTTCAGAATGGGCAACTGGATCAGTTGCCAAAAGTTCCCCATCAAATTTTGCTTCAACAATTAATTTATGTTTGGGTCTTTTAGGGAAACCTCGACCTAATTGTAACAACATCAAATAACATTTTTTTAATGATTTTACAATCGAGTATAATATATGTTTTAGGAAACACAATAAACCAGGTGAAGTTTCATTATAAGCTATACTGGGGTAGTAATAGTATAGTTCTTTCCACAATTCATGAACACACTAAGGTTTAATTTATACTAAATCTACCGGATAGATAACAATAATTTTTTACAGGCAGTCTTCTATACCTCACAAACATATTCATGTTTAACTAATTGGTAGGTAGCGTAGTTGATGCAAAAAACGTTTTTGTTATATAATTTTGCATAAGCACTACAACATTTTAATCAAAGTTTAGAATTTACAGTAATGCACGAAATGGTGGTGAATGTTTGCAAAGGTGTATCCCTATTACATATTATAAAAGGAAAGGTGACATAGTGAACAAATGATACCTTCCACTTCTATAAATGAAAATAAATGTTTGTGTATATGCCAAGACAATCATTAGGATACATTGTGAACTGATTAATTCCACAGGATTCCCGATTGTCACTTGTGCTGAATTTTCATGTGAAGCACGCAAATGCTTACTTATAGAAAAACTTGACAATCGTACTGTTAAACTTCTACATGTATACCAAATCAACATCGCTGTTATTTTACTAATTATTAGTCTAATAACTATTGTCTATTCCCAGGTGGAAGATGTAGTTGGCGGTCCACTCTTGCCGTTAGCGTAGGGATGGGAGCTTTAATTTGCGTTCTAGGGCTAGATGAGTCGCCCTTCTGTTATATCCGTGTTTATGTAGTGTGGTCTTGATATTGTCTATCCATCTTTTCTTGGTCTTCCTTTAGCTCTAGTCATCATCAAGGTGCGTATCCTTTATAGGACGTTGCTCTCTTTGCAGCACATCTGAAATTCCCTCTGTATCTTGCCAGTTCACCCACTTCGATGATGGTCATGTTCATGGTTTCTTTAATATCTTGTAGCCATCTTCTTCTTGGTCTGCCTCTGCATCCTGGGACCCTGCCTTCTAGTATTGTTCTTTCCAGGCCAATACCCGATCTAGTACTCTAGTACCCGATCTCTAGTACACGATCTCTTTTTATTGTATGCTGTTATTGGTGGTTGGTTGTATTTCATTCTCATTAAATGTCCAAACCACTGCATTTGTCTAATAACATCTAATGACATAAATTGAAAATCTTACAGCACTAAAGGTTTGGGTGGGCAAAACATACTTTAGCAAGGTCGCTACTGTTACCTATATAAAAATGTAAAATCAATCATTTCTGTCAAAGTGGATGATTTTATATAGGTCGGTAAAGATGTTCACGAATTTTGAAGGAACAAACTAGTATAAGTATATATATATATTTATGGCCTTTTTCGTCTTTACAGACGGTCAATTGACAAGTGTTTCATTGTGACAGCGTCTGAGTTTTTGTTTGTCTCTCTTGTCTTTCAGCTCATCCCTAAGTCTCTCTTCAAAAGATTCTGCACCTTTGTGCAATGTTGTTTTCCATATATCTCAATCGTCAGCAAGTTTTTCCCATTTTCTGGGACCGATAGAAAAGTTATTCATTGAGGCCTTGCAGACATCTTTATAGCAAAACATGTACAAACAAAGTACTATAGTTTTACAAAATATAGAAACAGTGACGATAAACAGCAACGTTCCCGAAAGGCCTTATCAAGCACGAACAACAGGAGGGAATACAGAGAACACTACAAATGGATATAGGTTGGGAGCTGGGAAATGATCTAATGAACTTGAAAAAAAAATAACGAAAGAGTGCAACAACAAAAAATAGAAGTGGAAAAGAAGAGAACTCCTGTTGTGTCATTTGCTATGATAAAGCCTTTGGTGAAAGCGTTCTGTTACGCACTGTGTTCTGATGCAAAACTATAGTACAGTTGTTGTGATGTTTCACTATGTTACCAAGCTTTTACTGCAGTCTTCCATTGAAATGACATCTTTATATCTGAGCAGTGGTCTGCCTTGGCGCCTTTCTCTGAAGATTGACAGAACAGTGGAATCGCATTGTCCATTCTTCAACATGCCCAAGTCATCTAAGTCTTTCTGCTGAGCATGCCCATGATGAAGGCAAGTTTGCACGCACAGTAATTAGAGATGGTCTTTTCAGTTTCAGTTGGAATATCTTCAGCACTCGACATGTCCATAGGTAGCTCCGATCTCACATCGCAATCTCCAACAGCGTCCAGCATACGACCAGTTCTATTTTGATTGATAGCGATCGATACACTGTTGTACCGCTTTTCTAGCCACAATTTCAATCACCAGTTCTGCAATCTAGTAGTTGACTTGGATTGGTTTAGATGAAGGTCTCTCGGACGCTAGAGGCTTCACGATGTCTGCTCTCATGCTAGACACCATGTGCCGGAACAAAGACAAGTGTAATCTGCAAATTGTTGACGCCTGCAGTGATTCAGTCCATTGCCTGCGCACAACTCGGCTCACTTCGGATCATACCAATGAGTCACTCAGAATGCAGCATGAGTGTAGTTGTGACTCTAGTCAGAGTATGCATTGGTCACCGTAGTAACTTCCATTGTCATGCTGCTTGATTGTCATACTAAAAGGTACCACTGCTTGTTGACCATTCTGCCATGAGCTTGCAGAAGGCTTGAGACTTTAAGATGAATACGACCCATTCAGAAATCCAAAGTCGTCTGATTGCAAGTTCATCGATAATTGCTTTAGACTGCATTCAACGCAACGGATTTCTCTGCAACCTTTGTCAAATTTAATGATGGTTGAAAAGTGTTCCAGTATATTGGAGGCATCGGTATCAATCTTCCATAGTCAATATATGAGCCATACCAGTAAACAGTACATGGTAGGCAACCATGACTTGCCTTAACGATTCACACTGGTGCTAGCTTTCATGCAATGGATCTTGACATTGAGATAGGACGCTCTAGAAAATTTGAGTTATATCCAAAGGTCGAAAATCAGAGAAACCTATCACCAAGGTATCCTTGTTCAAATGAGATGAGTGCAAGTACTGAATTCATCTCCAGTCTTTTGATTGCTTCGACAAAGAGAGTGCCATTGATATTCATGGAGAGACCTAGTGCGATACAGGAGAAAAGCAGTCGTGCTCGATGTTAAACAGGTGACTTCAGTTGCGAAACATTGTGCTGAAATGACATACTCAACATTTCCGAAACAAGGCTGAGTCAACGTCAACCAAATTTATTGATTTATCTATGGGCAAACAATGTTACACAGGGACAGGCTATTGAATTGAGTGAGACCTTCACTGCTGCTTGGTAGGGTTGCAGTGCACTAGACACAACCAGTCTGGATGCGGTTGAGTTCCCTTGATCCACCAGGATGAATCCCTTATTTCCCTTGTACATACACTAGGATGTATAGCAAGATGACAGATTCTACCTCTGACTTCAGCTTGTTGTTCTGTGATTGACACTTATATTGAATAGACGGAAAGAGATCCTGTGGCAATCGAGGAGTCAGTCAGTTCAGAAAACCACCACCACATCGCAGTACAACCTTCCTTTTGAAAGCTGACACTATCCATTTGTATGTATAAAGGATCATCTGGAGTTTGATGAGCTGTGCATAAGATAATCATAAGGCACTCTGTTGTATGTTCCAAGTCACCATTGCTGCACATGTTCCAATACCTGTGAACCTCAGAAACTATCATAGAACAAAAGCACAGAGTGGCACATGCTTTTTTTCCAGATCTGTAACCTAGAGTGTTGGAAGATACAGCTTTGAAGTCCATGCCGTCGAAGTCTATCGATTTCTAAGATTGCCTGTATGTTTGCAATGCAATGATTCTTAGCGTATCTGAAGTGATCTTTGTTGGCTATTTGTCGCACACTGATGTTCATAATCTTGAACATCTACGGTGAAGATGTAAGTCTTCTGGCCTTGAGTAGGCTGTCATGTTTCTGACCATATAGTAAGATTTAATAACGGCTCGATATTTCTTCTTCTTCGCATTCTCACTAGATTGGGTTGATCTCAATAAGCACATCTGTCAGATATAGGCAAAGTTGTCTTGACCTAGGAAATGGGCCACCTCTTTCTTCTAAGTCCTGCATACTGCAGGTGAATATAATTCCCATGATTGATATCCAGTGAAGCCGCTCTCCCATAAGTTTTGCACTGTGATGGTAGGCTGAATTCTTACTGCAGGCTAAATTCTGAGGCAGATTGTGACCTAGAACGTATCCATTCCTCATTGAGGTCGATGCACCATGTAGCACGCTAGGTACATTTTCTCAAGCATTTGTTTGTTAGCATTCTAGCGACGTCATCCGATTTCACAACCCCTTAGTCGTCTTAGACATGTAGGAGGACAGTGTTTATTCTTACACCAAATTGCGACTGAAACACTACGAGTGATTTGAATCTTCAGCTGCAATGTTAATTTGTATTGTCAGCTGTCTTTGATAGTTCCAATGTAGCTAGTCATCCTATTGAGCATTGTTCTTCATCAAGAGAAAAGCTGCATGATTATGGACCCAAGATCAGGAATTGAACTGGATTAGATGGTTACCATTTAAAGTGATATTTGTTGATGTGTTATTTCCTGGCATAAAACCACAGTTTTGGTGACACTTATAGTCAGAGAAAACAGGTTGCATGCCCTGGCCAAATTATTTATTACAGATTGCAGTGTAGCCTCACTGTGTGCAACTAAGACAGCATCGTCATCGAAAATGAGTTCCTTGAGAAGAATTTCTGTTGTTTCTGTTTTGGCTCTTAAGCGAGCCAAGTTGAAGAGTGAGCCATCAGATGCGGATGAAAATATCACCATCATCATCCCCAAAGGCGTGGCGTAACAAGACTGCGAAGAAGATGTCAAAGAGAGTGGGGGCAAGGACACAGCCCTGTTTGACTCCATTCTTAACCTCGAAGCTATCAGATGTGCTACCATCGAACTGTATACTGGCTTTCATGCCCTCATGTAAGGAGACAATCAGTTGGAGCAACTTTGGGGGGCAGCCGATGTGTTTTAATATTTTATCTTCTTCTTCTTCTTTGCGTTGTTCTTTACGACCAATTTTAATCACTCTTTGTGATATGTTTGATCTTTGCCAAGAACGTGTATAATTTGCACATTGGTTTGGTAGCCCCCTAAACGCATAGACTTCTACCGTTTAGGACATGTGCATCCGATTTCAGCCAAACCTCCTTAGTCGCCTTACGACATGCATGGCAGGTAACAGTGGTTCCATTCTTTACACCCCAAATTTGGGCCCGGAACAACTCGGGCGTTAATATTTTATAAAGTCCTGGTCTTCTGACCATGTCAAATGCCTTTGTCAGATCTACGAAAGCAATGAACAATGGCTTTCTCTGCATTTCTCTTGCTGAAGAGTAAATATCATGTCAGTAGTTGACCATCCAGCTCTGAATCCACATTGTGACTCGAATAACACGCTCTGCCAGTTTCTGTAGTCGTTTTGAAAGGACTAGTGCAAAGGCCTTGCCTGTAACATTTAAAAGGGAGATGCCTCTGTAGTTGTTGCAGTACAGTTGTGAAGTATAGTACTATAACTTTAAACTATCGAAGTGGTTATTCAATGACTGTGAATAATGCGAACGTTATTCACAGTCGGATATAAATAAAGCTGATTCGATTGGCTGACGATTAAGAGCAGTCGATTGGTCACGTGATGTTTTTAAAAAAATGGCGATCAAGAAAGGAGCAACATTTTTTAAACAGATTTGAAGCAGCTCTTAAAAGTACGAAGAGGAATGTGGTGTTCTTTTATTAAGAGCAGCTCAAAGAAGGTAAGATTACGTTTTACTTTATTTTAATGATAGTTTCCATTATAATATGTTATAATTATAAGCCAAATCAATAGTCACAATAGTGTAAAAAGAAATCCCACTTCAAGCTTGCAAGAGGTAGAATCATACAATACACATATTTGGGCAGTAATGTAGACTAATAGGGTGGAACAGATAGAAATGTCAAAATAAGAATACAGAAGGCAGGAGGAGCTTTAATTGCACTGGGAAACACGGAAGTCTAAAGAAATCAAATCTAGAACAAAAATTAGGATATTTAATTGTTTTTGTAATTTGTAAAACTACAGTACTTTGTGATTACGTGTTTTGATATTTAACTCCCAATGTTCAAGTTAAAGTAGTTCTGCTGTATGTATGGGTCAGAAACATGAAGAAATATTAAAACAATAACACATAAACTGCAAACATTCATCAACTGATGTCTCGCAGAATAGATGGATAGAGATGAGCTATGAAGAAAGTCACAGATGAGAGGCTTAATGAGAGAGAACAAGACATATTCCAGTGTACCAAGAGATGGTATGATAGGGTTACAAATGAGGAACTTATGGAGAGAACAAGACAGATTCAAGTGTACCAAGAGATGGTATGATAGGGTTACAAATGAGGAACTTATGGAGAGAACAAGACAGATTCCAGTGTACCAAGAGATGGTATGACAGGGTTACAAATGAGGAACTTATGGAGAGAACAAGACAGATTCCAGTGTACCAAGAGATGGTATGATAGGTTACAAATGAGAACTTATGGAGAGAACAGACATATTCCAGTGTACCAAGAGATGGTATGACAGGTTACAAATGAGGAACTTATGGAGAGAACAAGACAGATTCCAGTGTACCAAGAGATGGTATGACAGGGTTACAAATGAGGAACTTATGGAGAGAACAAGACAGAATAGTGTACCAAGAGATGGTATGACAGGGTACAAATGAGAAACTTATGGAGAGAACAAGACAGATTCAAGTGTACCAAGAGATGGTATGATAGGGTTACAAATGAGGAATTTATGGAGAGAACAAGACAGATTCCAGTGTAACAAGAGATGGTATGACAGGGTTACAAATGAGGAATTTATGGAGAGAACAAGACAGATTCCAGTGTACCAAGAGATGGTATGACAGGGTTACAAATGAGGAACTTATGGAGAGAACAGACAGATTCCAGTGAACCAAGAGATGGTATGATAGGGTTACAAATGAGGAACTTATGGAGAGAACAGGACAGATTCCAGTGAACCAAGAGATGGTATGATAGGGTTACAAATGAGGAACTTATGGAGAGAACAGAAGATTCCAGTGTACCAAGAGATGGTATGACAGGGTTACAAATGAGGAATATGGAGAGAACACGACATATTCCAGTGTACCAAGAGATGGTATGACAGGGTTACAAATGAGGAACTTATGGAGAGAACAGACAGATTCCAGTGTACCAAGAGATGGTATGACAGGGTTACAAATGAGGAACTTATGGAGAGAACAAGACAGAATCCAGTGTACCAAGAGATGGTATGACAGGGTTACAAATGAGGAACTTATGGAGAGAACAAGACAGATTCCAGTGTACCAAGAGATGGTATGATAGGGTTACAAATGAGGAACTTATGGAGAGAACAAGACAGATTCCAGTGTAACAAGAGATGGTATGATAGGGTTACAAATGAGGAATTTATGGAGAGAACAAGACAGATTCCAGTGTACCAAGAGATGGTATGACAGGGTTACAAATGAGGAACTTATGGAGAGAACACGACAGATTCCAGTGTACCAAGAGATGGTATGATAGGGTTACAAATGAGGAACTTATGGAGAGAACAGGACAGATTCCAGTGAACCAAGAGATGGTATGACAGGGTTACAAATGAGGAACTTATGGAGAGAACAAGACAGATCCCAGTGTACCAAGAGATGGTATGACAGGGTTACAAATGAGGAACTTATGGAGAGAACAAGACAGATTCCAGTGTACCAAGAGATGGTATGACAGGGTTACAAATGAGGAACTTATGGAGAGAACAAGACAGATTCCAGTGTACCAAGAGATGGTATGACAGGGTTACAAATGAGGAACTTATGGAGAGAACAGACAGATTCCAGTGTACCAGAGATGGTATGACAGGGTTACAAATGAGGAACTTATGGAGAGAACACGACAGATTCCAGTGTACCAAGAGATGGTATGACAGGGTTACAAATGAGGAACTTATGGAGAGAACACGACAGATTCCAGTGTACCAAGAGATGGTATGACAGGGTTACAAATGAGGAATTTATGGAGAGAACATGACAGATTCCAGTGTACCAAGAGATGGTATGACAGCGTTACAAATGAGGAATTTATGGAGAGAACACGACAGATTCCAGTGTACCAAGAGATGGTATGGCAGGGTTACAAATGAGGAACTTATGGAGAGAACACGACAGATTCCAGTGTACCAAGAGATGGTATGACAGGGTTACAAATGAGAACTTATGGAGAGAACAAGACAGATTCCAGTGTACCAAGAGATGGTATGACAGGGTTACAAATGAGGAATTATGGAGAGAACAGACAGATTCCAGTGTACCAAGAGATGGTATGACAGGGTTACAAATGAGGAACTTATGGAGAGAACAAGACAGATTCCAGTGTACCAAGAAATGGTATGATAGGGTTACAAATGAGGAACTTATGGAGAGAACAAAACAGATTCCAGTGGACCAAGAGATGGTATGACAGGGTTACAAATGAGGAATTTATGGAGAGAACAAGACAGATTCCAGTGTACCAAGAGATGGTATGACAGGGTTACAAATGAGGAACTTATGGAGAGAACAAGACAGATTCCAGTGGACCAAGAAATGGTATGACAGGGTTACAAATGAGGAACTTATGGAGAGAACAAGACAGATTCCAGTGGACCCAGAGTTTAAAAAAAGGTGCTGGATAGGATACACTTTGCAAAACCTGGGGAATATAATAGAAGCGTCTTTTCCTGGAACCACGAAAGAGGAGCTCGAGAATACATGGAGACAAGATTTGGAGGCAGAGATAAACAATATAAAGAAGAGCTGGAAGGAGCTGCAGGAGATAGCTAGAGATAGGAAAACTTGGCATGAGTTGGTTGAGGGCCTATGTCCCAATCTGGGTTGGAAAAGCAGAGATATTTTCTAATGTGCTACACAACAATCTGTGTACATATTTTTTAAAAAAGTTTAAAATATATTTATAGATTAATTATAAAACTGTTTTTGAATTTTCTTTCCTTTCAGGTTCACTACCCAAAGAAAAAGAAGCCAGCAATTTCCAATGAATTGGCAACAATTTTTTCCATGAAGTCAGTTGCCATGTAAGACATCAAGGAAATTGTGCGCAAAACTGATGGAAAAATTATCTCTGGGCAAGATGTGCGAAACTGGAAAAGGCAGCTTTTCAACCAGGGAACAGAAGAAGAGGCGCAGACAGTACAAAACACATCGCAATCCAGAGATGCCTCTGCTTGTATACACTCAATGTCATTAAAATACAACACAAAACATAAGTCAGACATTGTCGATGGAGCAATTCAGAATGACCTCACTTCTTTTGAGCAAAGGTTGTCATTGAACAGTAATTTCTCTATAAGAAAACTATCTCTTTCAGTGTTCACTAACTTGTTCTGACACATACATTTTGTCTTCTGCTACTCCTGACTCATCTCAGTTCGATTGCACTAACTATCTCTTTCAGTGTTCCCTAACTTGTTCTGACACATACATTTTGTCTTCTGCTACTCTTGGCTCATCTCAGTACGATTGTGCTAACTATCTCTTTCAGTGTTCCCTAACTTGTTCTGACACATACATTTTGTCTTCTGCTACTCATCTCAGTACGATTGCGCTATTCACTCTTGTTCTTGCGATTTCTTTTTAAATTCCATTTACCTTGTCGACATATATTTGCTCTACGCTCTTAATTATCAAACTATTGGTCTGCAATTTACTTGGTAGTTATATATTTCTTTATATTATTAACATGAATTATAACCAATATCTGAATGCCAATTTGTGTTTTCATTGAACGCTAAGTTGAACTCAGAGTATCCATTTTGTTGTTCTTACTATCTATTTGTGTATATCTCTCACATCACCACTCAGACCGATGTACCAGACATCCCCATAAATTCTATCCATGTGGAAATCTGATTCATGCAGCCTTAGCATTGGTGTGTTTTCGTCACATCTTCAGCACCATTTGGAGCTCTGATGCTTATCCTTCGGCATTGTGTCCGGTTTGAGCCAGCATTTACTTGATTCGCTCTCCGTTCTGTAGCCATCTAGTGCTTCTTACGGTGTGGGTAGCTAGCTCGCGCCCAACCTCCTTAGTCGCCTCTTACGACATGCGTGTCAGATAATAGTGGTTCTATTCTTTACACTATTAAGAATAATTTGGGTGCCGGTAACCACTCAGGCGATTTGTGTATCTTATTGGACTATGTTTATTTATTTAGAATCAACAAATTCAGCAGTATATACATGATATATTTCGGTTTATCTATCGGCAGAAGTTTCCATTGGCTTCAACTGCTCATATTTTTATGATACTTAGTTTGTTTTCTGGCGAGTGTCAACAATGTCCGATACAAACAGAGAATTGTTATAGAATTTCTGGCTGCAGAGAAAGAAAATGTGGTGAACATTCATAAACGATTGTGTAAAGTCGATAGGAGCACTGTCAGTCGCTGGGTTCAGAGAATTAAAGGTAAAGAAAATGGACATATGGGGCTGCAGGATTTACCACGCTCTGGACGTTCTGCCGCAGCTTTGAGTTTGACATGTTGAACAGTGCTGATGCCATTATTCGTGAGGAAAGGCGTATCACCAGCCATCAATTGGCCTTGCAGTTTTCAATCAGCAGGGAAGTGCAATTGCAATGTTCAAAACTCTCAAATATTCAAAGATTTGCGCAAGATGGGTGCCTCGTCTAACAAATGATCACAAATTCCAAAGGAAAACAATCTGATCTGAATTGTTGGAATGTTTCAACGTTGAAGGGGAAAATTTTTTGTCCAATATCATTACCAGTGACGAAAGAGGTGAACCAATCAAGTTTCCATTGGCTTCAACTGCTCATATTTTGATGATACTTTGTTTGTTTTCTTCTTATACAGGTGTTGTCCATATCTTACCAGTTAGTTCAATAACTGCTGTATGTTTAAATAGTCTCATTAAAAATATTATTATAGGTTTTAAGCAAATTGGTTTCAAAATCATTTGTGTAGTTTCTGATAATAATGTCATAAATAAGAAAGCCATTTCCCTCTTTTTAAATCCTGCTAAACTAAATATTCTGTGATACTTTTAACACTTTGCTGACCAATGACCAACCCACACAGATCCTATAAGTGGTAACTGCTATTATATCATTTCATAGTTGAAACTGATCAGTTCAATTGGCACATAAGCAACAACACTGCAAACTCCACAACAAATATCACAGCAAAAAAGTTTAGGCAGGATGTCAGTATTGCTTTTCTTGAACCTGCTATTCTTCAACGAATTATGACGCCTTCATGAATACAAGATCATGATTTAGTGAGTGCCATTTCATTGAAAAATATTTAAACACATGGTACAAACTAGACTTAAATTGTGTACGGCTGCAGTGAAAAGAAGCCTGACTTGCATATGCTGCCCAAATTTCAGTGTTTAACTCTATGCTTGACAACAACCTGCTTCAAGTTATACTACACAGTTGAGGATTATCAACGTTCACTGCAAAGACTCCTTATTTGGGTTTTTATTTTCTTATTTACTCTGACAATATCATGATCTGAGAGTCCAGAGATAACTCATCATTATCACATGTACATATTTTTGTTGACTTATATTGCCTGATTAAATATTCATACTTTTATTGACTTAACAAAAGTAAAAACACAGATTGCTCAATTATCTTAATACAGAAAGTTTTAATAAACAGAACTCAAAGAGTAATTTAGTTGTTCTTCTTGTACTGTAACTGTAATCTATCTGTTTTGTTGTTGTCTGTAGTTATAGTTATTTTTGTCCCTGGGCACGCAGGAGTCAGAGGTAATGAATGAACTGACAGATTGGCTGGCATGGCCACTGTATCAGGAGAGCTGCAATGGACCGAAATGACATTCTTAACGCACTGAGAGAGTCCTTTCGAACAGAAGAGTTTCAGGGCTGTGAATCCCACTCGCTGACCAGATTGAGAGAGATAGCGATAGTAGCGTCGCACAATATGAAAGTGTTAATCACGACAATGTTGCCTGATTTGTTGAGATGATCGAGCACTAGACATCAATGCATGATAGTCTCTGATAACTGTAGTTAAGTATTATTAAAATACTAAAAACAATTTGGATGCTATTTTAATATATTAAATGATGACCTAGTAATGCTAGAAGTCAGTCCATGGACAGAAAAGAAATGACTGAAGATAAATGTAAAATGTGATAACAATAATATGAATATGATATTTGGATCAAGCTGATGGGGAAGCAATATAGACTGAGGTCAGGAAGAGACAGAAGAGTGTCAAGATATAAAGAAACCATGAAGATCATGAAATGAGGAACTGCTAGAAACAATGAATTTCAAGTAAGCAACGTCCTCAAGATCGCACCTTTGATGAGACCAGCATTACCAAGGCAAATAGTGTTTAGTGGGGCAAGTAATAGAGTGCCAGAGCTGCCTAGTAGCATTTATGGACAGCTAAGAAATAAGTTGATAGTGCGCAATACATTTACTGTAAGGTTGATTGACAAGTTGCTTAGCGCCTAACGAAACTGTCCTCACTGGAACAACCGAGCAAGGTACTGTTGCATTAACAACTAACATTCCCGGAAAAAATGAGGTGGGTGATGTGGTGAGCGCAAAATTTCAGTTGCATGGCTAGCGCCGATTGAAACGACCCTCTAGAATATCTGTGCGCAGCCCCAGTCCAGTGTTTCCTGGGACAGGAAAATGCACAGTAGACATTGCAAATTGCCAACAAGCGCCTAGAAAAACCTGAGAATGTTCTTATTGCGGAATAAACTAAACAAATCAGAAAAGTAAAGCCGACATTGTCAAGATTTGACAGGCTGTCCAACTCCGAACAATGGCGAAGGCCGACACTTTTCACGGTGTGTTGCACGAGTAAGATGCTCTCCAGACACAAAAGTAATGACGCATGGAGAAAAGTTTCTGAGTATGCCAAGCCACCCAATGGAAAACAGATTCCAAAATCTAGCAATGGGGAGGCTGAAAAGAAGCAGCTTTATTCATCAGGCCAAAAGACTGAATAGGCAAACTTCAAACCTACCAAAAATTGGCATTCCCCTAAAGTCTGTGCCAGAGCAAACCTCTTAGAAGAGGAGACTGAACCAGAAGTATGTATCCAGACAGAAGTTAAATGAATACTCGACAAGGATGAGCAGAACAGCATACAACGCAAGATAGTCACTCATTTTACTTGATGAAAAATACCCACATGATCTCTGGGTCCGGGTATACATGGATGGATCAGCAGAAAATGCAGTAAAGAATGGAGGAGCAGGAGGACATAGAAATACATACAACGTTCGAGATGCGATTAAAGTACCAACGGGAAATTCTGTCACAACTATGATGCAGAAATTCAGGCAATCAAGGTGACAACTGAGAAACAGTTGAATACCAGACTCAATCCTCAACCTTTTGTATTTTTGACTGATGCAAAATCAGCACTCCAGTCTAGAAAATTGCCAGGTCTACAGACCCTACTGTCTAAGCTGTCCAAGCAGCGCAGGGTCATCTTGCAGTGGATACCCTCTCACTGTGAAATACCAGGAAATGAAACAGCAGACCGATTGGCCAATGAAGGTGCTGCAGGAGAGCAACCAGATGTGCCAGTTACCTACCACCAAAAGAAAATGATGATTAAATCAATCAGAAATCCCCAAATACCAACACAAGACGATTACTATAATATGAGCAGATTGGAACAAGTTGTCATTCTGCGCCTTAGAAAAGGATACAATCGACTCTGCAGCCACATGTATACAGAATTCAAGATTGGCATTTCAGCTATGTGTACATGTGGACGGACACACCAGACTGCAGAGCACATACCTCAAGACTGCCCCGAATATGATATACTGAGGCAAATTCACTGGCCTAACGAAACACACTCGACAGAAAACTACACAAACTTCTGTGTGAGCTACAAAAGACAGTGAAGTTCATACAACATTGAATATATAGACAATATTTCAAGCGAACGAAATTAAGGAAGGATACAAGAGATAACATTGAATATATAGACAATAATTCAAGCGGACGAAAGGAAGGAAGATGCTGTCACAGGGCAAGATTATGTGCCCCCAAAAAGATTGAGAAATGTTCCTAATCCGGAACATAGTCAGAAAGGCTGCACAGCTCTTTGGCGTAGATCATAAAGCCCAAATATACGGCAAAAGATGATCGTAAAGGCGCAGATCCAAGCCAAAATATACGACACAACGGATCGTTCTAGGGCAAGCTACCTATAAATATATATATATAGTAAATAAAATGCTGGCTGAAATTGGGTGTGCGGGCCAAGTCACCATGGGCGCATAAAAACAACGTAAAGAAAGCGTGCTCGTCAAAGATCAATACATATCACATTAAGAATGATAATAATGGCGCGAAGAACGACGCAACAACAACAACATACCTTATAGGCAGGCTTACTTATGTAAGCCTAGATCTATATAATCTAATATATTTTACAACGAATTCGTGTAATATGTCATTATAGGCCTATAGTTAGATCGGATAAATTATTAGTTAGGCTTATAGTTTGTCGAGATTATTAAACTATTCGTATCTGTGTAAACGCTCTATATTATGCGGAGATCTCTTTTGATTATATTTTATAGGCATATGGCATAGACATCTTTTTGTATTGACATCTGTCAATAATGCTCTGTTTTAAACTATACGAATAACATTCTTAGTTATTCGCAGCTGATTATGAATAACTATGAACGTTATACACAGCTGACTGTGAATAACGTTCGACGTTATTCACAGTCGACTGTGAATAACTCCAAATGGTATTCACAGTCGACTGTAATAACGTCTCCCTTAACTTAAACTATAGTGATTTTACTTTTAGTATTTAACTACAAAAAAAACCCAGTGAAACGATGTTTGCTCACTAGCTATTTTAAACCAGAAGGGTGCAACTAGGATTCTGTAAAATGAAACAATGAGACACAGTCTGTAGAAAACTAACGGGAAAAAAATAATAAACATAAAAAAGTTTATTTTAAATTGTTGGCATGTTTTCTTGATTCTTTGGCAAGAACGGACAAGTTTAATCAGGTCGACGTCAAAGCAAAGTTTATCAGATCATGAAGCAATCATATTTTGCAGTAATGTTTCATAAAGATTTACTTTACAGATATGTACCTTCAAGAACAGATATTACAGCAAGAAATCTGTTATCGTTCCCCATGTTTAGTTAATAGGGTGCAGCTTTAAACCAAACATAAAAAACGATAGCTGTTTTCAAATGTCTTGACTAGACAACATCCGCCATGTTTGTTGATACGGAAATGACGTCAGAACATCAGCTGATTAATATTTACTTTCGAAGGAGTAAATTTATAAAATTTACAGAAACTCATATCACTAATGAATTTTCTATTGTCAATAAATGCATAAGCTACAATTATCGGCATATGCTAAAGCCAATAAGTCATTAAAAACGATGTAAACCATGGCTGTTCGGTCCGCCTAGCTACAATATGTTCCGACCTGCGCAATGGATCTCTTCCTCGACTAGCAACATGTACATACGAGCATGAAAAGTAGTTCCACCGCTCTCTTCAATGTATACGCATTTCACGCAGAAACATTATCTCTTTTCTATATTATTATTGTAACAAATGTTTTAGTAATGTCACATTTATGACGAGATTAACTCTGTTTCTACGAAGCAAAGTGGCGTATGTATTAATCCCGGCTTGTCTGTGTGTTATTAGGCGCTGTATGTTGGTGGTCAACAAGAGCAGAGGAATCCCGGTTTCTCTTAGTCGAGAAAACGTCGTCCTACAAGCCCAAATCGGGCGCAATATGATATGTGCTCTTTCTCACCAGCGGGTACACGGCCGCATTGCTGAACGTATAATTTTGATGAATATGTTAGTCCATCAGGTGCCGCTGAGTAAAAGTTTAGATGACACATTGCGACATGATTGTGAAATTTTGAGACTGGAAGGAATTGACTTCTTCGTTCTGACGGTTCTGTTATCACTTTATAATACTACTGTCAGTGTCCCCGGTGCACAAGGGGTCGAGTATGCGATATCTCTTCCCAGATGAGTAAATTATGGTTTGATCAGTTCAAATATAGCCATTTTATTATTTTTAAGCTGTATTAAATGACTACACCGAAAAAGGATTACGAGCAAGAGGACGTCTTAGCTGGCGGAAGAAAAACTGGGGCTACACGAAGCATGCAGAACCCTCAGCGACCAAGTTCATCCAGTAATCCTGGAGTCATGATGGTAGGGCCAAACTTCAAAGTAGGCAAGAAGATAGGATGTGGCAACTTTGGAGAGCTGCGAGTAGGTGAGTAGTTTAAGTACTAATGTAAATGTCGGGATGATAGTTGACACTGATTATCAATTGTTGTGGTATCTGATTGATCATCTAATGATTAGACTAATCTAGTGATCTACTTGTCTCCTGTAGCTGGACACAGAACATTAGGCGATTGGTCACTTTCAATAAGTTAACTTTCTAAGAATTGTCCTTTCGTTGTGCTCTGTGGTGTAAGTGTAAGAGCTTCTGTCTACGCTTTCAAATGTTCACTTGAGCATTTTGTAAACAGAAAATGGTACTAAGTCTAAGTAGTCTAAGAACTGCCAGTAAAACTCAGTTGAGTAGACTAGATCATGGTTCTGGTAGTGGCTGTAGTTTAAGAATGTTTAAACATTCTGTGGTCCATGGAGTTTTGTCTTCTTACCTTCTTTTTTCGAATTATCTTTTGCCTCACAGTGCCAGGATAAAAAGTGATCTCTAGAGCAAGCTTTTGGGTTTGCTTCATAAATAGTATTTTTTCACTACCTCTGTTTTTTCTGTTGTCCACCTTTTGCATGGGGACCTTTTGCTTTGTGTCCACTGTATCGAAATAAGTTTTGTCCTTTAAGGGTATACTGCAATATAGTATATAATTTTACTAATTATATTATGATGGAATCAGACAGTTTTTACTTGTTCTCTTTTGCTGTTATTGTTGTAGAAATCATTTTTATGTTTATTACTTAGCTGTTTACCTGTCCTATCTGATTAGTTTTGATCTCACTTGTCCAGTGTATAATAAACCTTCTTAGCTCTGCTTGCACTTCTCTCCAAATTTTCCATTTCAACCAATTATCCAGAAGAGAAAAATCACATTAGATTAGACCTAGCTGGTGAGAAAAGTAAAAATTGCAACACTTAACATGGGCAATGGCACACTGAAAATACGGTAGACAGAAAAATGTCTTAATAAAAGATAGAAAACCTCGGAGAAAGTATCATTATTGAAGGAAAAAGAAAGATATTACACTAGCTCAGAAAAGCTGCTAGCGTTGTGGAAAGTTTCTACATTGTATAAAACAAAAATGAAGATGATAACTGCTGACATTAGACAAACAATATTCTCCTAATTTAGCAGTCACTTCCCGGCTAAGTGACTTCCCTTTTTTTAGCTAATTACAAAATTTAGAATCTCAAATGCTGCGCGTTGGACGCGTGACAAGCCCTCTGTGAGTGTGGGTTCAATTCCGTGGGCTGGTAGAAAAGCCACAGGTTCTCCAGATTCACAGTGTTTGTGGCACTGAACCGAAGGGTTACAGTGTCCATGGCACCGAGTCGAAGAGCTGAAAGCTCAAGTGCTTCTGGATCGGAAGAAGAAAAAAAAGGAATCTCAAATAGTAGAAGGCCAAGGAAAAGGCAGAATCACTAACAAAATGATGAATTAATTTGAAATAATTAATTTGCTTTAATGAGTTCATTTCTTAATTGTTAAATCGACATGGTAAACAATTAGTATACGGTCTCTAGAACGACAGCAATAGAAATCTCTTGTGGAAGCCTTATGTGTCAAACAGGATACGGAGAGGATTTAGATAATAGAAAGTGATCAAACATGACATTAAATGCTATGGCTTCTCTCCCACTCAAGTGGAGAATACTGCTTGGATCAAGTTGTATATGTCATCTGTTGACAAGTAGTACCCATTACTGTACAAAGAAACTCCTACTACATTTGAAAAGTAAACAATATGCACCAACACCACACTCCTACCACTTTAGTGGTCAAGAATTCTCAACTTATTACCATGACTAGTGAGTCATCAAGAAACCCTTCAACACCACTCCTATTGCATTAGCTATCAAGGACAGATTACATCAACCTGACATGCTCATCACCTTTATTTGGAATGACCATTTATGTCGACATCAAAAACTATAAATGGACTAAAGCTTTGTTGACATCATTTACTTTTAAAATGTGTATGCTTATGGTAATAAAGTGCACATTTTTCCTCTATTCTTTTATTGTTGATTCTTAGCAATCATCAAATTGACATGTAGCAATAGTTAGCCAGTCAACTATTTGCTGCCAGGAATATTACTCCACATCGTGTAACTCTTATCAAGAAACACTTGTCATTAGCATAAATACATAATGGTTGCTTGTTTCTATAGACTTGCTGCCTGTAAAGTGTTCCCAACATGCTTATCTCTTGCTGATTATCAAAGCCAAGTCTAGCTGCTGTGGGAACTTTTAACAGAAAGAAGGCTCAGAGGACAGATAACTGACATTTTTAAAAAACCAGTAACTTTGGAAAGATGAGGCCCACTAACGTTGCAAAGTAACTCATGTAGGAATAGAAGACTCTTTCAAGCTGTTACTGTCTAATCGTTATGCCCATTCATGACAAAGACTTGGGGAGTAAACCTCAAGAACAAATCTGAAGCAGGAATCCATAAAGCAGTATGTCAATGTATTCAGTGGCATTTTGACAATTCCTGCTGTGTCGCTGATGCCAAGCTGTGTCAGACTTGCGTCCCTTGTACTTTATCAGCTGCATAGAGAGTGGGAACAGTTGCATGGGCATCATCGATCATCCATATCAGTATGCTTAAATAGTACACTGGAGAGTTCTCCAGTTTCTTCTCACAGTGTTGACACAACAGCGGAAATAATAATTGTTGGTTATATGTCTTCTTGCTCATATTGACTTAGAACTGGTGCCACAAGTTGCTTCTTGTGTTGGGAGGAATCCTCAGATGCAGATGACACTGGACAGCTACCACCCACTTTAACAAGCCGGACAATCCCTGGTCAGTAAGGTTCACTTGACATAAATACAAAAGACTTGGAAGAGCTTGACAGGTTCAGCTGGAAACATGCTGGTGAAGAATCTTGACAATGTGCTGACATAAAAACGTGACAGGAGAAATCAGAAACTACAGAATTCTGTAATGAGCTTGTCTCTAGACTAACTGGATGCTGGGTAGTTAAAGATCATGTGGAACATTAACAGAAATCAAATTGATAAACAGTAAATGGAAATTTATAAGAAAGCGCCGCTGGAACTACATCGGCCACACACTTAGAATGGATGAGAGAAGACTCCTTACCAATCCCTCATATGGACACCAGAGGGAAAAAGAAAACGAGGAAGACCAAGAGAGACTCTGCGAGAACCATCGCCAGAGAAGGCTCAACGATGGGCCTAGTAAACATTAAAGACTTAAAGCAAATAGCAACGAACCACGAGACATGGAGAGCTATGACCTCTGCCCTATGCGCCCACAGGCCCAAGAGGAAAGACTAACTAACTAAATGGAAACACATTATTGCATTAGCAACTGTTAATAAAACTCTTTCTACATGCACAACTCTTAATAGCATGAACTTGACATTCACTACTGTCTCTATTATATATATATACGATGCGCGTTCAAATGAAAACAGGACTTGTTACACCACGCATGCTAGAGTGCACGGATATTGATGACATTTTGCACTAGTAATGAGTATCCAATAATTAACATACGGTCACGTGTTCATCTTCCCAGCATGCATATATGCTGCAGGAGACTGTTAACAATATGGCGGGTGTGATTCTGAACCCGTCCAAAGTAAATCAGCATGCTGTGATCCAGTTTCTTTCATTTGAAGGATGTCAAGCAGTAGACATTCATCGGAGAATGAAGACAGCATATGGTGACAAATGTTTGTCGAGGACAAGAGTGATGGAATGGGCGCATATGTTTAAAGACGGACGTGAGTTAACAGCAGATCTTGCAAGGCCAGGTCAGGCGCATATTGTTGCAACAGAAGAAGCCATAGCCTTTCTTGATAAAGCAGTACTGACTGACCGTCGTCGGAGCATTCGTTCACTTGCAGAAGAATTCCATATGTCAGTTGGGACAGCCCACATGGTTGTTTGGAAGAAATTGAACTATCGGAAGGTGTGTTCACAGTGGGTCCCACGGATGTTCACTGACCACCATAAGGAAGAACGGATTGGGTGGAGTTTGAACCACTTGATGCGTTACAGGACAGATGGTGATGCATTTCTGTTGAGCATTGTGGCAGGTGATGAATCGTGGTGCCACCACTATGAACCGAGCAGCAAAATTGACAGCATGCAATGGAAACATCCAGGTTCACCAAAACCCAAAAATTCAAGACACAGGTTTCTGCTGGGAAGGTTATGGTGACCGCATTTTTGACCATGAAGGGCTTTTGTTGGCCGATTTTAAGGAACCTGGTGTCAACATCAATGCCGCCAATTATAAAGACACTTTAGACAAGCTGCATAAGGCCGTCAAGGCTAAGCGACCAGGCAAGCTTTCTCAAGGTGTGATTCTTCTCCACGACAACGCCTCGCACGTCGCAAAAATTGTGCAGGAAACATTGGCAAAGAAGAATTGGGAAGTTCATCACCCAGCCTATAGTCCCGATTTGTGATTTCCATTTGTTCGGACCGTTGAAGAAAGCACTAAAGGGGCAGCGATTCAACAGCGATGCAGACGTGAAGACAGCTGTGACCACATGGTTCAGTGAGCAGCCACGCACCTTTTTCTCGGACGGCATTCGACGTCTGCCTAAACAGCAAGATGCTTGCCTAAATTCATACGGAGATTTTTTCTGATGAACCCAGGTGCATTCTTATTCACAAGTGGTTGCTTTGTTTAATTCGTTGAAACTGTTAATTTGCATATGATACTTTTAAATAAATCCACAAGTCCCGTTTTCATTTGAACACGCCTCGTATATATATATAAAGACACACAAGTTTGTTAGCACAACATAATTTCACTTTTGTTTATGTTAGTTATAGAAACATGTTTTGGGATGGGAATGATCACTGCATGCATCACATATATAATTTGTATGTTGTCTTTTTGCTGGTGTGCTACAGTCTGCACAGTTGCTGTTTTTATCCATATACTTTATTAAGTACATTGTAGTTTAAGAAATATTTCAAGAGCTCAAAAAGAATTATCATCAACAGTATTTGGAAACATTTCTATATCTTTCTGAACTGCTAAACAGTGGGGAGATTTATATGCAGTATTTACTCTATGAATCAACTACACACATACACAAATGTTAATTTGCTTCTTTGTATGATAAAAATGATCTTGCTGATAAGAGAAACCATGTCTTGTGTGCTAAACTGTTGCCAGTAATGATATTTATGTTGTATTTTGGAAAGTCATTCATTTTTGTCTGTCTGGTTTCAATGCTTATATATCCATTTCTTAATAATAAATATTTCACTAAGGTTGGATCGTTAGCCTCGCTCTGCAATGCCCAACCTGGAGGACCAGAGTGTCTTTCTTAGTCTGTTACCTACAATTTGACCTGTCTGGCTTGTGAGACCCTTCTGGTCTTGGTAGATATTACCACCATCATAGCTCTCAAAATCATTGGGAAACTCAAGCTCGCTCTCCAACATAAGGAAAATGTCAAAATTTGGAATACCACAGAAGTTAATCCTCGTTACCTGGTTATGCATGGACGGTCATACTCGGACAGGAAATCAGAGCCATTTTTTAAAAATTTAAAAACATGTTTGCGTCAAGTCCAGTGCTAAGATTATGTAAAGAAAACTGGTGCAACATATGACACAAGAAGAATATTTAATCAATGAATCTGACATAGATGTAGTAGGAGATAATGAACAAGAAACTATAGAAACAATCAAACACTTGATGAAAATAGCTAAACAGAATGCAACTAAATATCAATCTAGACATGACTGAATATATGACAATAATAAGAGAGGAAAATAGACAAGGAAGATAAATATATTAAAATAGATAATATCACGGAGGGTCTCTGTGGTGGAAATTTACAGTGCTTGTCTTTCGCTCTAATGGTTCTCAGTTCGTTCCAAGCTGGGAGCAATCTGCATTTCTTCCAGAGATCCTTGATCTCAATGTATGTAAGATCTTTAGTTCTATTGATTTCACATTTTCAAAATTACATTGGGAACCTCCTGTGCTACAGAGTTCTGTTGAGATCTTCCTGTGTAAGAAAGAGATCTGGAATACACACGGTTATTCACCAAAATGTAATCATGATTGTCCTCAATCAATCAGCTGATATATTTTAATCAAAAGAACAGAAACATAAGTACTTGGGCATAAACTTCAATAGCTTCAACACAATAAGAGAAGAAATCAAGTCTAGAATACAATTAGGAAATAAGGTGTCCTGAGGGAGCTGCAATGGACCAAAATGACATTCATAACGCACTGAGAGTCTTTTCCAGCAGAGGAGTTTCAGGGTTGCGGGTCTTACTCGCTGACCAGATTGAGAGAGATGGGTGTCAATATTGGTGCAGCTCGTAAAGAACGACATACTAAATATGTAAAGAGACTGATTAATCAACATCCAACTGACATGTTAGGCCACTGGACACTGCTGGATTTGTTGAGGTGGAGATCGGAACACCTATGGACATGTCCGGACTTCTATGATGATAGTCCTCTGATAACATTGTCCTTACTTTCTACAATCCAAGCATCTTTGCCTATACCACCAAGATCACAATATACAACTCTATAATAAGACCAATTCTTCTGTATAGATCAGGAACCTGGAGTAGAATAAAACAAGATGAAACATTATTACACACTTGTCTATGACCAATCAAGGGCAAGCATAACTCTACATTTTCACGCAAGTCTTGAATAACATTGCTTCTACTTTCACTGTGTATCACTACTTGATTCTGTAGTATAAGATAACATCACTGTGTATCACTACTTGATTCTGTAGCATAAGATAACATCACTGTGTATCACTACTTGATTCTGTAGCATAAGATAACTTTCACTGTGTATCACTACTTGATTCTGTAACATAAGATAACATCACTGTGTATCACTACTTGATTCTGTAAGCCACTATAGTGATAACTTTCACTGTGTATCACTACTTGATTCTGTAGCATAAGATAACATCACTGTGTATCACTACTTGATTCTGTAGCATAAGATAACATCACTGTGTATCACTACTTGATTCTGTAGCATAAGATAACATCACTGTGTATCACTACTTGATTCTGTAGCATAAGATAACTTTCACTGTGTATCACTACTTGATTCTGTAGCATAAGATAACTTTCACTGTATCACTACTTGATTCTGTAGCATAAGATAACTTTCACTGTGTATCACTACTTGATTCTGTAGCATAAGATAACTTTCACTGTGTATCACTACTTGATTCTGTAGTATAAGAGAATATTGTTTGTATAAGATAACTTCATTTCTTCCATGATTTGACAGCATGTCCTGCTCTTGAGTGACTCAAGTTGATTTCTAATCTTTGCCTATATTTATATCATGCTATGTGAAGCATTACAATTATGTGTTGTACAATCCAAATACTTGTCATTTCCATTGCAGGCAAGAACTTGTACAACAATGAACATGTAGCCATTAAGTTGGTAGGTACTCATTCTCAAATCATAGATGTTGTTCACGCACCACCCCCTTTCTTCCCAAAGGTATGTTTTTACTCTCTTTTTTCATGTCACGGAATGTGTTTCTATAGCCCTTTTCATAACCAGAGACTAAAGCTCCTAAGGGATATGTTTGTGATGTCTTCACAAACCCTTGACATCTAGACAAGTAGATGCACATAACCAGAAGACTAAAGCTCCTAAAGGGATGTGTGTGTGTATGTCTTCACAACCTTGACATCTAGACAAGTAGATGCACATAACCAGAAGACTAAAGCAACTAAAGGGATGTGTGTGTGTGATGTCTTCACAAACCCTTGGACATCTAGACAAGTAGATGCATATAATAATCACTTGAGAGGGTTGAAATCTTTGATAGATGACATCACAACTTTTCACTTTGGACCTTCTAAAGCGTGGGCTGAGAGTCGTACACAATAATTGAACTAGTAAACAGGGTCTCAGAGATCAATTGGAGGTAGCTGCCTCAATATCCATCCTTATGCTGCAAGTAATTGCTCTGCATGCTCCATTCTACTAGCTAGATGTGATTCAGATTTTTCACTGCAATGCAGACAGATCTGAATACACAACATCATGAAGCCTTTGAAGAATTGTTTGTTCAGTGACCCAACTCAGTTGATGAAGGCATTTTCTAGGCCCATTCTGTTGTACATTGTTTGTGTAGTATTATACTACTGCTTGTGGCAGCTATTTCATTGTTATATCAGTTTGGATCCAGCATTATGGACACTGCTGTTTCTTGACTTTGTGGACTTCTCATGATCTAATCGGGTCTGACCACTTCAGATCTGTAGGTTTCTGCAAGTCACCTTTTTCATACAGGAAGAACTCAGTGACAACGCTGGAATTCCATACAACCAGCGAAAATCCTTGTAATTTTGAGTAATAAAAATTTGTAGGAAATTTCTTTTTAATTAATTTTGATGAATCCTAGCTTTAACTCCTTGTAGACCAAACGTTACACTATGTAGCTTTGTGTTGATGAATCCTAGCTTTAACACCTTGTAGACCAAACGTCACACTATGTAGCTTTGTGTTGATGAATCCTAGCTTTAACTCCTTGTAGACTAAATGTCACACTATGTAGCTTTGTGTTGATGAATCCTAGCTTTAACACCTTGTAGACCAAACGTTACACTATGTAGCTTTGTGTTGATGAATCCTAGCTTTAACTCCTTGTAGACCAAACGTCACACTATGTAGCTTTGTGTTGATAACTAGCTTACACCTGAGACTCTTACACTATGCTGTTGTGTTGAGAACTACTTAACACCTTGTGAAGCACTATGTAGTTTTGTGTTGATAATCCTAGCTTTAACTCCTTGGATGTAGGGTTGAACACAACTTGTAGACGTACACTATGTAGCTTTGTGTTGATGAATCCTAGCTTTAACACCTTGTAGACCAACGTACACTATGTAGTTTGTGTTGATGAATCCTAGCTTTAACTCCTTGTAGACCAAACGTCACACTATGTAGTTTTGTGTTGATAAATCCTAGCTTTAACTCCTTGTAGACCAAACGTCACTATGTAGTTTTTGATGAATCAGAACTTTGTACAGTCGCACTATGTAGCCTTTGTGATGAATCTAGCTTTAACTCCTTGTAGACCAACGTTACACTATGTAGCTTTGTGTTGATGAATCTAGCTTTAACTCCTTGTAGACCAAACGTCACACTATGTAGTTTTGTGTTGATAAATCCTAGCTTTAACTCCTTGTAGACCAAACGTCACACTATGTAGTTTTGTGTTGATGAATCTAGCTTTAACTCTTGTAGACCAAACGTCACACTATGTAGCTTTTGTGTTGATGAATCTAGCTTTAACCCCTTGTAGACCAAACGTCACACTATGTATTTTGGTAATAGAACTTTGTAGAAATCTTGTATTTGTTTGATAACCCTAGCTTTAACTCCTTGTAGACCAAACGTCACACTATGTAGCTTTGTGTTGATAAATCCTAGCTTTAACTCCTTGTAGACCAAACGTCACACTATGTAGCTTTGTGTTGATGAATCTACTTTAACCTTTGACCAAACTGTCACACTATGTAGCTTTGTGTTGATGAATCCTAGCTTTAACTCCTTGTAGACCAAACGTCACACACTATGTAGCTTTGTGTTGATAAATCCTAGCTTTAACTCCTTGTAGACCAAACGTTACACTATGTAGCTTTGTGTTGATAAATCCTAGCTTTAACTCCTTGTAGACCAAACGTTACACTATGTAGCTTTGTGTTGATGAATCCTAGCTTTAACTCCTTGTAGACCAAACGTCACACTATGTAGTTTTGTGTTGATGAATCCTAGCTTTAACTCCTTGTAGACCAAACGTCACACTATGTAGTTTTGTGTTGATGAATCCTAGCTTTAACTCCTTGTAGACCAAACGTTACACTATGTAGCTTTGTGTTGATGAATCCTAGCTTTAACTCCTTGTAGACCAAACGTTACACTATGTAGCTTTGTGTTGATGAATCCTAGCTTTAACTCCTTGTAGACCAAACGTCACACTATGTAGTTTTGTGTTGATAAATCCTAGCTTTAACTCCTTGTAGACCAAACGTCACACTATGTAGTTTTGTGTTGATAAATCTTAGCTTTAACTCCTTGTAGACCAAACGTCACACTATGTAGTTTTGTGTTGATAAATCTTAGCTTTAACTCCTTGTAGACCAAACGTCACACTATGTAGTTTTGTGTTGATAAATCTTAGCTTTAACTCCTTGTAGACCAAACGTCACACTATGTAGTTTTGTGTTGATAAATCTTAGCTTTAACTCCTTGTAGACCAAACGTCACACTATGTAGTTTTGTGTTGATAAATCCTAGCTTTAACTCCTTGTAGACCAAACGTCACACACTATGTAGCTTTGTGTTGGACACCTTTTACCAGGAGCCACGCTAAATGGTGTTTTTTATTCTAAAGACAAATGGCTTGTAAAAACATGACTTTTGCCCTGGTCCACTAAGAGTTAATTCTATTGAAGCATGCTAATTTTGTAGCTGAAGTGCAATATGTTGGATCTGCACACAAGTGCACTGGTATTTAGTGGAGAATGCAGTTCACATTTCATTATCTAGTAGCTTGTCCCTTCCTGAACTTGACTTCCATGACAGTAGTCCTGAAAAGCTCTCTGTTCTGATTGTGTCAGAAATATTTAATTTTCCTTGATGTTATGCTCTTTAATAGCCAACTCTCTCTAATATCAAGCTGTTGCAGAACAGAAGCATTTGTTCTTTTCTCTGACCATGATATTCTAAGTACTCTTCTTTAGAAGTATAACAACAGAGCAAGCTGTTGCAGTTGTTTTGAATGAATCTAAAGATAAAAATTAGATTTAGAATGGGATTATTCTGATAAGGATATAGAAAGTGAATTAGATGATCATTTAGACAATGAAGAATAGTTTTAATCGATTAATATTCAAGCTATATATGTTCAATCTGGAAAAATCTGCATATAAGGGAGTATTAGTGGCCGTGCCCACATATTAAATCAAATAAATGGTAAAGTTAGTATTCTGCAAATAGATAATAAGCAGGAATAACGGAGGTGATGGGGTAAGTCAATAACAAATTATAGATCACTTAAATGTGCTAAATTATCGTGTTTTAATATAACTCTAATATAGGCTGTTTTTGCTCAGGAGCCCAGGGAAGGGATTTTACGGTACATGCGACCAGGGTTCAAAGGGTTAATGATCTTCTCTGTCGCTTTATGAATGGTCCATGTCTCACAACCATATGTTGCCACTTTCACATTTGCCAGTCACTAAAACTGAAGTGTTGAGAAAATATGATGATATGTGCTGCTTGGTGAGTGTTCAGCTGCTGACACCTGCATTCAGCTTCTGAAAGGGACAGAACACATTTGGGGCTGTGAAGAGCACTGACATGTGCTAATGTATGTGTGTCTCATACAACTAGAGTATGTGGCTCTCATATGTGTTGTGTTTGATGATGTGTGTCTCATATTCATGAAACCTTGACTCTCCTTCAGGAACCAATGAAATCTAGAGCTCCACAGCTACACCTGGAGTACAGATTCTATAAACAGCTCGGCCAGTCAGGTACTTGTTGTTGCTGCATTGTTTGTTTTCTCTTTCTTCATATTTACTCCAATTTTTCTCCCTTTTTTCCAACATTTGCTTGACTGTTTATGCATTCATTTTTTTTTAATGTTAGTTATAGTTATGTTTGTTTTAGTTATGTTTGTTGATGTTAGTTATAGTTATGTTTGTTTTAGTTATGTTTGTTGATGTTAGTTATAGTTATGTTTGTTTTAGTTATGTTAGTTATAGTTATGTTTGTTTTAGTTATGTTTGTTAATGTTAGTTATAGTTATGTTTGTTTTAGTTATGTTTGTTGATGTTAGTTATAGTTATGTTTGTTTTAGTTATGTTAGTTATAGTTATGTTTGTTTTAGTTATGTTTGTTAATGTTAGTTATAGTTATGTTTGTTTTAGTTATGTTTGTTAATGTTAGTTATAGTTATGTTTGTTATAGTTCTGTTTGTTGATGTTAGTTATAGTCATGTTTGTTGATGTTAGTTATAGTTATGTTTGTTGATGTTTGTTATAATCATGTTTGTGGATGTTAGTTATAGTTATGTTTGTTTTAACTGAAACTGCTGCATGAAATATTCACTCTTAGTTAGTACCGCTGATGATGTGAGACCTTGTTTATTCAAATTGTTTAATACATGACCCTTCTTACATTTTGTTGTGAGGTCAAGTTGTCCATCGCTGGTCCAATATGTTGTTTGTTGTGAGGTCAAGTTGTCCAACGCTGGTCTAATATGTTGTTTGTTGTGAGGTCAAGTTGTCCATCGCCGGTCTAATATGTTGTTTGTTGTGAGGTCAAGTTGTCCATCGCTGGTCCAATGTTGTTTGTTGTGAGGTCAAGTTGTCCATCGCTGGTCTAATATGTTGTTTGTTGTGAGGTCAAGTTGTCCATCGCCGGTCTAATATGTTGTTTGTTGTGAGGTCAAGTTGTCCATCGTTGGTCTAATATGTTGTTTGTTGTGAGGTCAAGTTGTCCATCGCTGGTCCAATATGTTGTTTGTTGTGAGGTCAAGTTGTCCATCGCTGGTCTAATATGTTGTTTGTTGTGAGGTCAAGTTGTCCAACGCTGGTCTAATATGTTGTTTGTTGTGAGGTCAAGTTGTCCATCGCTGGTCTAATATGTTGTTTGTTGTGAGGTCAAGTTGTCCATCGCTGGTCTAATATGTTGTTTGTTGTGAGGTCAAGTTGTCCATCGCTGGTCCAATGTTGTTTGTTGTGAGGTCAAGTTGTCCATCGCTGGTCTAATATGTTGTTTGTTGTGAGGTCAAGTTGTCCATCGCTGGTCCAATATGTTGTTTGTTGTGAGGTCAAGTTGTCCATCGCTGGTCTAATATGTTGTTTGTTGTGTCTACAGAGGGAGTGCCCAATGTATTCTACTTTGGTCCAGTAGGAAAGTCTAATGCTCTAGTCTTGAGCTTTCTGGGACCAAGCCTGAAGACTTGTTTGATCTCTGTGATAGAAAATTTACTCTCAAGACAGTACTCATGATTGCGATACAGTTGGTGAGTTTAGCATACCACTTACTTGTGATATAGTTGGTGAGTTTAGCATACCACTTACTTGTGATACAGTTGTGAGTTATCATCTGGTACGTTGTGAGTATCTTACTTGTGATACAGTTGGTGAGTTTAGCATACCACTTACTTGTGATACAGTTGGTAAGTTTAGTATACTACTTGTGATACAGTTGGTAAGTTTAGTATCTTACTTGTGATACAGTTGGTGAGTTTAGTATCATATTTGCGATACAGTTGGTGAGTTTAGTATCTTACTTGTGATACAGTTGGTGAGTTTAGCATACCTCTTACTTGTGATACAGTTGGTGAGTTTAGTATATCTTGCGATACAGTTTATATCTGACATATTCAAGTGTAACATGTAATTCTTCACATCCACATGATAAATTCTATCCTATTATTCCATATTGTTCTACTAATGCCGTCTATTTCTGTAGTTAACTACAGTTATTCCTGTATGAATTGTGAACAGGATGATGCACTTTAGGTTCCCCTTCTATCTTTCTCCTTGACTTCTTCCCACACACAATGTATCTAGAAGGGTTTGTTCCCTTAGACTAGACTTTGAAAGACATCCCAAGAGATGTCTATGTCTGTTTGAAACAATTTAAAGATTTTGAGGAAAACCCTTTGATGATTGGGTCAAGCTTTTTAATGAATTTGTTTTTGGTGCCCTATATCTTCATGACTCAACATTCTTTCATCTCCATCTTGATACTACTTTTTGTTTTCCTCCTCATCTTCTACCATTACCTTCATTGTTCATACACAATTGTACAGAAGACATCTAAGCTGTTAGTTGTGTCTCTACCTGAGAAGTTGTGACTTGAATTGTTGTCTAGACTACCTGTATACATATTGTTGACTGACTTTAAACAGTTGATATGTTGATGTCTGTTTCAGTTATCCCGTATGGAGTATGTCCACTCCAAACATCTCATCTACAGGGATGTCAAGCCAGAGAACTTCCTCATAGGCAGACAGTCAACCAAAAAGCAGCACATCATTCATATTATTGACTTTGGTTTAGCCAAGGAATACATTGATCCAGAAACTCACAAACATATACCATACCGAGAACATAAGAGTCTGACTGGAACAGCACGCTACATGAGTATCAACACACATCTGGGGAAAGGTCAGTCATGTAGAAGACGTCTTCCACACAGTCGTATCTTCTTATCTTAACCACATTTGCTGTGAAGTGTCATGTGGAGGTTTAGTTTTCTATCTTGTGCCAAGTGTGTTCCGCTTGACGTTGTAAGTACATGCTTTCGCAGGGACTCTGAGATGTTGTCTATCCATCGTGTTCTTGGCCTACTCTTGCTCTGCGCCCTGAGTGTCGATTATTGTAGGCATGTGATGGCAGTTTCCACACAGTTGATATGATTTATTCCATCAGAGTTGCTCATTTCTGTATGTATAAAGTTCAATCATGTAGTAGGCTTCTACCACACAGTTATGATTTATTCCATCAGAGTTGCTCATTTCTCTATATGTATAAAGTTCAATCATGTAGTAGGCTTCTACCACACAGTTATGATTTATTCCATCAGAGTTGCTCATTTCTCTCTATGTATAAGTATTGATTTGTTCAATCTCACATTGTATGTCTTCCTCTACTTGTACTTCCTTTACCTACATCTGTCATGTCTTTGATTACTATCACACCACTATCACTCTTGACACTATTACTTCCTTGACACTATCACTCGAACTATCACTTTGACACTATCACTATGCATACTTGATACTATCATTTCTTGATACTCACTCTGAACTATCACTTGAACTATCACTCTTGATCATGACACTATCACTTTGACACTATCACTTGACTATCACTCTGATACATATCTTATATCATTTCCCTTGAACTATCACTTCCTTGATCATCACTTGACACTATCACTCTTGATACTATCACTTGACACTATCACTTCCTTGATACTATCACTTGACACTATCACTCTTGACACTTCACTCTGACTATCACTCCTGACACTATCACTTCTTGAACTATCACTTCGATACTATCACTTCCTTGATACTATCACTTTGATACTATCACTTCCTTGATACTATCACTTGATCACTATCCATCCTTGATACTACTTCACTTGACACTATCACTTCCTTGATACTATCACTTCCTTGACACTATCACTTCCTTGACACTATCACTTCCTTGACACTATCACTTCTTGATACTATCACTCTTGATACTATCACTCTTGAACTATCACTTCCTTGATACTATCACTTGACACTATCACTCTTGACACTATCACTTCCTTGACACTATCACTTTGACACTATCACTTCCTTGACACTATCACTTCCTTGATACTATCACATTGACACTATCACTTCCTTGACACTATCACTTCTTGAACTATCACTTCCTTGATACTATCATTTCCCTGAACTCATCACTCCTTGAACTATCACTTTGACACTATACTTCCTTGACACTATCACTTCCTTGACACTATCACTTTGACACTATCACTTCCTGATACATCGACACTATCACTTCCCTTGACACTATCACTTTGACACTATCACTTCCTTGACACTATCACTTCCTTGATACTATCACTTTGACACTATCACTTCCTTGACACTATCACTTCCTTGACATTATCACTTGACACTACATCTTGATACTATCACTTGACACTATCACTTTGCAGAGTCCAACAACTTATCTCACACATATGAATCACATAATGTCTCCATTGTTCTATCTCAGTTGAAATACTACAAATTGAATGACAGATAGAATTCTACTAGAAAAATCCATGTTCTATAACATCAGTTATATTTCAATTAGATATCATTAGTTAGCCAACTTGAAATTCTAAAGTCTTAACTAGAAGAAGACCTGGTCAGTGTTACCGTAGACATGAGTACAAATGTGGATAGAAAGACGTGTCAGATAATATGACAACTAATTGTGTCAGACATTTGTAATCCCTCAAATTCTCAATATATGTTTCTCAATAGAACAAAGTCGTAGAGATGACCTTGAGGCACTAGGTCACATGTTTATGTACTTCCTGCGTGGTAGTTTGCCCTGGCAAGGTCTGAAAGCTGACACTTTGAAAGAACGATACCAGAAGATAGGAGATACTAAATGTGCTACAGCCGTAGAAGTTCTCTGTGAGAACTATCCAGGTTTGTTATTGTGCATGCTGGTCACGTGTCAGAGGGTGTCTTTGTTTGCTGTCAGTCTCATGTTATATATGTTTATTTTTGGTTTTTCATATATTAACTAAACAGTTGCAATTCCCTGTACATTGTCAGTCTAAAATTAGAGTTTCTAGACTATTGGAGCTAAGGAGGGGGTGGGTGGCTATGTACATTGTGAGCTTAAGATCAGAAAAACCTCCAGAATGTGGTGGCTAGACGATGGTTCTGAGCCTAAGAAGATATGACACTAGAGAAGAGTTGTGAGTGAGGTCGACAACTTCTTATTGTCAAACTAAAATATGACAACTAGAGAACAGTTGTGAGTGAGGTCAACAACTTCTTATTGTCAAACTAAAATATGACGACTAGAGTAGAGTTGTGAGTCAGGTAGACAACTTCTTATTGTCAAACTAAAATATGACGACTAGAGTAGAGTTGTGAGTCAGGTAGACAACTTCTTATTGTCAAACTAAAATATGACGACTAGAGTAGAGTTGTGAGTCAGGTGACAACTCTTATTGTCAAACTAAAATATGACTGACTAGAGTAGAGTTGTGAGTCAGGCGACAACTTCTTATTGTCAAACAAATTGTTATGAGATTAACAACTTAAGAAAGTTTTGAGTCACTATAACCACAGCTTTGATGCATAAATTGTTACAAGACTATACTATAATCACAGCTTGATGGCATAAAGTTACACAGACTGTACTATAAACACAGCTTGATGGACAATTTAGCACAGACTAGTACTATAACACAGCTTGATGCAATGTTACACAGACTAGTACTATAACATAGATTTGATGGCAAATTTTAACAGACTAGTACTATAAAACAGATTTGATAAGAGACTAGCACTAAGAATAACTGTAACACTTAGCTTTGTTTCATCCACACATCATTTGTTAATTTGTGTATCCACACATTTAGTGTTACTTTATGTATCACACATTTGTTACATTTATGTATCACATACATTAACTGTACATTTATGTATCACACATACATTACTGTTACATTATGTTATCCACATACATTAGCTGTTACATTTTGTATCAGCATACATTAACTGATTGTTATCCACATACATTAACTGTTACATTATTATCACACATACATTACTGTAATTTGTTTCATCCAATACATTAGCTGTACATTGTTTCATCACATTTATGTTATCCAATTAACTGTTACATTTGTTTCATCCACATACATTAGCTGTTACATTTGTTTCATCCACATACATTACTGTTACATTGTTCATCCACATACATTAGCTGTTCATTGTTTCATCCACACATACATTAGCTGTTACATTTGTTTCATCCACATACTTACTTTACATTGTTCATCCACTACATTAGCTGTTATATTTGTTTCATCCACACATACATTAAGCTGTTACATTTGTTTCATCCACACATACATTAACTGTTACATTTGTTTCATCCACACATACATTAGCTGTTACATTTGTTTCATCCACACATACATTAGCTGTTACATTTGTTTCATCCACACATACATTAGCTGTTACATTTGTTTCATCCACACATACATTAGCTGTTACATTTGTTTCATCCACACATACATTAACTGTTACATTTGTTTCATCCACACATACATTAACTGTTACATTTGTTTCATCCACACATACATTAACTGTTACATTTGTTTCATCCACACATACATTAGCTGTTACATTTGTTTCATCCACACATACATTAGCTGTTACATTTGTTATCCACATACATTAGCTGTTACATTTGTTTCATCCACATACATTTTTTATTTGTTATCTACATTAGCTGTTACATTTGTTTCATCCACACATACATTAACTGTTACATTTGTTTCATCCACACATTATTACATTTGTTTATCCACACATACATTAACTGTTACATTTGTGTCAATATTGATTTTGAGATTTTATGTTTATATGTTTGTGATTGTATATAATTTATGTTGTTTGACGAAGAATAGCACATACTTAGTATGTTCGAGCTGATTTATTGACTAATTTATGTTTGTTTGACAGAAGAACTAGCCACATACTTACGCTATGTTCGGAAGCTGGATTTTTTTGAAACCCCAGACTACAATTATTTGCGTAGACTGTTCTCAGATCTGATGGACAAAATGTCTTACATCTGTGACTGCCAGTTTGACTGGGTTGGGAGACAAGTGGTTAGTATTTATTTCATATTTGTCTCTAGGTTTTACATTTCTACATGTTTACTTGTGATGCTGTCTGTTTGTGTTGTTGGAATATCTGGTTTTTGGTTGGTAGAACGTCTGTTTGTGTTGTTGGGATGTCTGGTTTTTGGTTGGTAGAATGTGTGTTTGTGTTGTTGGGATAACTGCTTTTTCGTTGGTAGAATGTGTGTTTGTGTTGGTAGAATGTCCGCTTATGTTGGTAGAACGTCTGTTTGTGTTGTTGGGATAACTGCTTTTTCGTTGGTAGAATGTGTTTGTGTTGGTAGAATGTCCGCATGTTGAGACTCTGTTTGTGTTGTTGGGATATCTGGTTTTGGTTGGTAGAATGGGTTTCTGTAATGTCTGTTGTAGAATGTCTGTTTGCATTGGTAGAGTGCTTGTTTATGTTGGTAGCTTGTCTGTTTATTTTGGTGGATTGTCTTGCTTATTGGTTGGTAGAATGTCTTGTTTATGTTGGTAGAATGTCTGTTTATGTTTGTAGAATGTGTTTATGTTGGTAGAATGTCTATGTTGTGCATGTCTGTTTATGTTTCATGTCTGTTTATGTTGGTAGAACGTCTGTTTGTGTTGTTGGGATATCTGGTTTTTGGTTGGTAGAATGTCTATGTTGGTAGAATGTTGTTTATTGGTGTCTGTCTGTTTATTGGTATCATGTCTGTTTATGTTGGTAGAATGTCTGTTTATGTTGGTAGAATATCTGTGTGTTTGAAATAAGTTTAAAATGAAGTAAAACATTTCACTATTTGCAATGTTGAGTTGACTGTGCCAATCCTGTGCTACCTGTGTTGTTTTATCTGGTGTGTTCAGTGTGTGCTCACATTGTTGTTTTTTCTGGTGTGTTCAGTGTGTGCTCACATTGTTGTTGTATCTAGTGTGTAGAATTGTGTCATATAGTTCATATACATATCATTATGGTAGCCATTATTTGCATCAAAAGTGCATGCACCCAAATGTGCTTACTATATAACAGTAGTAGGCCACAGAATAATAAAACAATATTTGATAAAGAAGGCCAACAAATCTTGCTATATAAAAAGTCAGTAAGGATATTTGATGAAATGTTGGACTGCATGCATCTCATTTGCAGAAGTTGTTAGTTGTAAATAAATGCCACGCTCTCTTTAAGCAAGGAAACACTTTTATAGCAAACCCAGGCCTGCTTGGCTAGCTCCAGGGTTATTTAATTGTTTGATCCTTCACTCGCAACAGTCAACCCCACAGAGTACCATAGAGAGCATACACACACAACAACAACGAGAGAGTCATCAGGCAAGAGAGACAATGGGTTAGTCAAGGTAATTCATATATACTGGAAGTTTGACTGTGCTATTACTGTGATGCACCATATACATTTAATCACATGTTTGCAATCATCTCAATTCTATCTGAATGCACATATATACATTCTCTCAACAGATGTTCTCTCAATTTCATGTAGACTGTTAGTCATACCTCACAAACTAAATGTTTCAAGAAATGTGTACCATCTCGTGTCAACATCAGACAATCCCTTAATTAGTTAGAAGTGGAAAGCATTCAACATCACACAGACACACATTGGATTGAGTTAGATGGAAAAGCTAATACAACAAGCACACAAACACATTGGTAGGTTAGATGGAATACTAATATACACACACACACATTGGATTAGTTAGATGGAAAAGCTTAATACAACAAGCACACACACACACATTGGATTAGTTTTTGCAACCATATTTTTAATTTATTTTTGCTTTTTATATTTTTTTAAACTCTTGGCCTTTCTCACATTTTAATATTGTAATGAATTCAGGAGAAGTGATGAAATCAGAGAAATGTCTGGTCAACCACTAGTGACAACTTTAGGAGATGGAGATATGTTGGACACACCTTGAGAAGAAAGGATCAACGAATATCAAAGCAGGCATTCTCTCTCGCGATCACTGCCCAGACCGATGTACCAGATTTCCCATAAATCTCATTCATGTGGAAATCTGATTCATGCAGCCTTAGCATGGGTGTGTTTTATGTCACATCTTCAGCTCCATTTGGAGCTCTGGTACTGATCCTTCGGCGATGTGTCCGGTTTTAGCCAGCATTTACTGGGTTCACTCTCCGTCAGCATTTGACTCCCCAGTCGACTTGCAAGGCAGCAGGTTGCTATTTTTTTTAGGGTAGCTATCCTTAGACAACCTTCCCTCCCGGGTTGTTGAGCCTCATCTGCCCAGGTTACCAGTCTTTTGTTGGACTACTTGGTTTGCCTTTGATTGTCCCCAATCAAACTACAAAGCAGTAGTAGTAGCACTGGCCTCTGCTGGACTTTCCATATTTTCTGCACATTTGGGTGGTCCGCTCACCTTACGTTGTCACGTCTTTTCGCTTCCATCATTTCGTGGGTCCACCTGTGTGTCGTCCTTATACGTGTTCACTCTACCTTGCTGCCTGCTCACCTTGTTTATCAGGTTTCTCACTGTGCTCACATTTACTATGCCTCTAGACTGTCAGGACACACAACTCAATTCAGACCCCCACCTTAGGGCTCTGAGTTTCGTCCCACGTCTCTTCCCTTTAAGTTTATTTATTTTGCTTTTCCCATTGGCCGGGAGAGATGTACAGAGACAGTCACTCGGGGATTCTTCTCGTTTATCTTGCGAGTAGATCTCGTATAACGTAACTTCTCTTGCATCACTGCTTATACCAGAGTAGCTCTTCCTCGATCCCTACCCACTTAGCTAGACAGGATCCTCTCTGTTTCCCAGGTCACCACGTGGAGGTGAGGTAGGATCTTGATTAGTGCCAGCTCACTAATCCTGGCGCGCCGTTGTCCCTAGGATTACGCCTTTGACCCCAGAAGCAGACATTGAAGTGGAATGCATAGGGTTCAAGAAAGAGAGGACGACCTAAGGAGACCCTGAAATGAACTTTGCTGAGAGAGGCAAGAATTATCGGTCTCAATTCAATGGAGGAGATTGAGCAAGTTGCCCAGGATAGAGTGGTATGGAGAAATTGCTTGCAGGCCCTATGTAACGAATAACGGTACGAGAGGAATTATTATTATCATGAATAACATTGAACATCATCATTATGATGTTGATTGCCATAATCTAGCTCTCATAAGCATGGATAACACATCATTGCTCAAGTTTGATGGAATGCTTGTTTAGAAGTAGCAAGTAGACTCCGTAGTGTCATTTGATATAATGCCAGCCCATGTTCTTGTCTGTTTACGTCTCACGTCATTGATATGATGTAAGCCCATGTTCTTGTCTGTCTACATGTCTCAAGCCATTGATATGATGTAAGCCTATGTTCTTGTCTGTCTACATGTCTCAAGCTATTGATATGATGCCATGTTCTTGCTGTCAAATCTAGCTATGTATGATTGCCATGTTCTTGTCTGTCTACATGTCTCAAGCTATTGATATGATGTAAGCCCATGTTCTTGTCTGTCTACATGTAAGCCATTGTTCACTTACCAGTTTTGCTATTCACATTGATAAAGTGAACTCCATGTTCTTGACTGTTCACAAATGTCAAGCCAGTATGGCTGGCTGGTCCTGCATTCTTGTAGCAGAGACATTTATTCTCTTCATATCATCATCATCATAGCTTCCATTCATATCTAGTCTTTCCTTTGTTGATTCTATTCTCAAATACCATCAGTAGGTTTTCCTCTGTATATCTAGTCTTTCCTTGTTGATTCTATTCTCAAATACCATCAGTAGGTTTTCCTCTGTATATCTACTAGTCTTTCCTTGTTGATTCTATTCTCAAATACCATCAGTAGGTTTTCCTCTGTATATCTAGTCTTTCCTTGTTGATTCTATTCTCAAATACCATCAGTAGGTTTTTCTCTGTATATCTAGTCTTTCCTTGTTGATTCTATTCTCAAATACCATCAGTAGGTTTTCCTCTGTATATCTACTAGTCTTTCCTTGTTGATTCTATTCTCAAATACCATCAGTAGGTTTTCCTCTGTATATCTACTAGTCTTTCCTTTGTTGATTCTATTCTCAAATACTATCAGTGGGTTTTTCTCTGTATATCTACTAGTCTTTCCTTTGTTGATTCTATTCTCAAATACCATCAGTGGGTTTTTCTCTGTATATCTACTAGTCTTTCCTTTGTTGATTCTATTCTCAAATACCGTCAGTAGGTTTTTCTCTGTATATCTAGTCTTTCCTTGTTGATTCTATTCTCAAATACCATCAGTAGGTTTTCCTCTGTATATCTACTAGTCTTTCCTTGTTGATTCTATTCTCAAATACCATCAGTAGGTTTTTCTCTGTATATCTAGTCTTTCCTTGTTGATTCTATTCTCAAATACTATCAGTAGGTTTTTCTCTGTATATCTACTAGTCTTTCCTTGTTGATTCTATTCTCAAATACCATCAGTAGGTTTTTCTCTGTATATCTACTAGTCTTTCCTTTGTTGATTCTATTCTCAAATACCATCAGTAGGTTTTTCTCTGTATATCTACTAGTCTTTCCTTTGTTAGATTCTATTCTCAAATACCATCAGTAGGTTTTTCTCTGTATATCTACTAGTCTTTCCTTTGTTGATTCTATTCTCAAATACCATCAGTAGGTTTTTCTCTGTATATCTACTAGTCTTTCCTTTGTTGATTCTATTCTCAAATACTATCAGTAGGTTTTTCTCTGTATATCTAGTCTTTCCTTGGTTGATTCTATTCTCAAATACCGTCAGTAGGTTTTTCTCAAGATTTAATCTGTGAGAGAGAGACAATGAATATCAAACTGATATTACATAGAACAAGTTGCTAAAGATATGGGGGAAATGTCTTGCTGGCAGTGTTTGATGTATAACAGTACAAGATTTCATCTGTGATAGAGAGACAAGGCATATCAAACAAAAGGAAATTAGTTGATATCTCCACTGACAAATTGCATGTAACACTTTGAGTCAGTTAAGCCAATCGATAAACATGTCTTAGATGCTTAGCCAGCTCTTGTCAATCAGAATATATGCAGACATTTGCAACTTCTTGCTCTTAGCTTGCTACATTTATGTCAACAAAACATCAATGTTATTCTAATCAGACTTGATCATATTTTATCTCTCTATCACACACTCTCTCTCTCTCTATCTCTCTCTCTCTCTTTCACACTCTCTCTCTATCTCACTCTCTCTCTATCTCACTCTCTATCACACTCTCTCTGTCTATCTCACTCTCTGTATTCTCTGTCTATCTCACTCTCTCTGTCTATCACACCTCTCTCACTCTTCTCTCACTCTCCTCACTCTCTCTCCTCTATCATCTCTCTCTCACTAACTCATTCTCTCTATCTCACTCTCTATCTAACTCATTCTCTCACTCTCTATCTCTCTCACTAACTCACTCTCTATCTCTCTCTCACTAACTCACTCACTATCTCACTCTCTATCTCTTTTGTTGAAAAATAAGCACTTGTCAACACTGAGATAATTGTTACTTGTGCCCACCAGGATTGTATGTAGTGTATTTGAAGGAATATCATGTTTCCTGCATATTTCTGGTGTTTTCTCAATATCACTTGTATTTCCAGATGATATATCAATGCACTTGCAATTGTTGTCAATAGTGGAAGCTATAGCAATAGAAATAAAACATCAATGTCTTGAGAATAGACTTGAGTAGACAAGTAATAGAGATGATGCATCTAGCTCTACTTTAGTAGTTCAAATGAATGCATGTTGTCCTATAACTGTGTTGTATATACAACATGGCAATGTCACAGACAGCTAATTAGATGTACAGGCACTCTTCCCACTCCAACATAAAGACCCCGCTTCATCCCTTTCCTCCATCCCTACTTGTATCTCTACCACCACACACCCCGCCCCCAGCAAACATTTTGTTTTCACGTTACAACTACGAGGTAGGGCTAATAAATAGATGTATCTCTACCCACCCCCTACAGCAAACATTTTGTTTTCACATGTTGCAACTACAAGGTAGGGCTAATAAATAGCAATGTATGATAGTTTTGTTCGTATTTGATAAATAAAGAATTTGTGACATTTTAAAATACTTATGTTATATTGAAAAAATGAAAATCGTGGCATATCCTTTACAGGACGTAGACATCAACCACAGTAAACGAGTCATTGATTTTCTAGGCACCACTTATACGTCCAGTATTTTGCCATTGCTTTCTGGACAGTGAGGTCTATTTTTACCGGTTGTAAAAATTCAGCTGAAACAAATTTGCTTCCAAACTGTCTGCTGCGGACTGTGAACCAGGTGCGATTGGGTTGTGGTCAAACTCACAACCTCATAAGCTACAGATGCCCACCCTAATATATTATCACAACCACATAAGCTACAGACACCCACACTAATATATTATCGCTTGGGTTGTGGTCAAACTCACAACCGCATAAGCTACAGGCGCCCACCCTAATATATTATCGCTTGGGTTGTGGTCAAACTCCCAACTGCATAAGCTACAGACACCCACACTAATATATTATCGCTGGGTTGTGTCAAACTCCCAACCACATAAGCTACAGGCGCCCACCCTTATATATTATATTAGGATTATCATTATTACTGTCATTATAAGTCAACTTTGCTGTACTGACCAGCCAGGTATTGACCACTGACCAGCCATGACTTGACTCTACTGACCAGCCAGGACTTGACTCTACTGACCAGCCATCAATCATTTACTGGTGCTTATAGTGAGCTGGCTGTCGGACTATAAGGACTTGACTGTAGGACCAGTCAGGACTTGACTGTAGGACCAGTCAGGACTTGACTGTACTGATCAGCCGTCAATCACTTAACAAACGTAATGTTGATTGACAACGAAAACACTTTGTTGTTATAAATATTTGTTTGCTCATCATAAAATAATGCTTGGTCAAGTGTAAAACTAGAACTCTGACAAAGTGATTTGTGTCCTGCTACATTGTATGGCTTGCATGTTCAGCAGCATGTACTACATTCTAGCAGTTTGCTTGTAGTCATAGCTTTCTTACAGGGCTTTGTATGCAGCAGCGACTAATTGCTAATGATTTTCTGTGTTGTCCTCCCCCATATATTTGTGAGTGTGACCACTTAACCATGCTGGTTTAACTTGCAGGCAAGTTCAAATCAAAGGGGTCAGCAAGCTTGGGGTGATCAGCTCCGGCACACATATCTGGGAGACAACCTGGCTAACAGGCACGGGGGCTCTGTGCAGGTAGGCTAACTTCTCAATTCTGAGACAACGTGTCGTCTCTGATAACTTGAAATACACGGGATGATTAGTCTCAGTCTCTTGTACTTATCATCTCACTAACTGTAGAGATATTCTATTTTCATGTCTAGTAGTGTGTAACATAGTTTATATGTAGCTTGCGTGCTAACCTAGCCATGTAACTTACTGTGTTGACAATCAGATTATGTATCTAACTAGCAACACACCCATGTTTCTAACTAGCAACACACCCATGTTTCTAACTAGCAACACACCCATATATCTGCAAGAAATTATATATGACTTGGTGTCTCAAACCGTGAAGATAGCACTTTATCATTTCTCTCCATTATTATCTTTACATCATCAAGCAAAAATAATTTCATCATCTCTAGCACACACACTTATTATAAGTGCTATTTAGGCAGGCTGGTATGCTCTACAACAGATGGTCATTTTCATGTCTGCTCTGTTAGCAAATCCAAACATGGACAATGAGCAGTCACAAAAAATAACTACATGTGAAATGTGATGTCTATGAAAAGTTACCAACATCAGAAAAGACACACCAACATCAGCATAAGAAAGAAAGTTGGCACAGAACCTTGTTTGAATTACATTGAGAAACAAAGTCATCATCATAAGAAAGACAGTTGGCACAGAACCTTGTTTGAATTACATTGAGAAACAAAGTCATCATCATAAGAAAGACAGTTGGCACAGAACCTTGCTTGAATTACATTGAGAAACAGTCATCAGCATAAGAAAGAAAGTTGGCACAGAACCTTGTTTGAATTACATTGAGAAACAAAGTCATCATCATAAGAAAGACAGTTGGCACAGAACCTTGCTTGAATTACATTGAGAAACAGTCATCAGCATAAGAAAGACAGTTGGCACAGAACCTTGTTTGAATTACATTGAGAAACAAAGTCATCATCATAAGAAAGACAGTTGGCACAGAACCTTGTTTGAATTACATTGAGAAACAAAGAAGGAAGTGGTTTGGCCGCTTACTAAGAATACAACCAAACTCGACAGTATACAAAGTCTTCTACAACAGAACATCAGGAAAGATGATGAGAGGAAGAGAACGAAGCAGATAGATAGATCATTATTACTAATGATCACCATTAGTAATTACGCCATCAGCAGGGAAGGTTATGCTGATAGTGTTCTGGGATTGTCAAGGAGTGCTTTTAACCAATTTCAAGAAGAAAGGTGACAATGTGAGTTCTGAAATGTACTGTGTTCTCTCAATGCTTCATGATGCAATTCGTCCAGGACTGCTGACTAGAGGAGTGTTGCTTCTTCATGACAATGCCAGACCACATACGGCTTGATTAACTCAGGAGAAAATTAACCAATTAAGGTGGGAAGATCTGGAACATCCACCTTACAGTCCCTACTTAGCCTCTAGCGATTTCCAACTATTTGGTCCCCTGAAAACCCACCTTGGCGGGAGACATTTCGCGAAGGACGCCAAAGTTGAATGTGAAGTGAAAACATAGCCTGTAGTTCTGTGCAGCCGGTTTGGGAGGACGGATAAAACGATGGGATAAGTGCATCAATGTTGGTAGAAATTATGTTGAGAAATAAAGGGACAATGTATGTATAAAAATAAACTGGTTTCAAGTTGTTATCATGTTTAGTTATTTTTCTACAGCAATTTGTGACTTACTTATTGACTTCTCATAGTATAACCATGTCAAAAGCCATAAAGCAAAAATGTCTTTCCCTCAAGCCACTTGAGCAGCACAAGACATAAAGAGAAAAGCACTCTAGGCAACAACCCGGTAACAGTGTGACAACACAACAAAAGAGAAAAGCACAACACTAGGCAACAACCCGGTAACAGTGTGATGACAAAAGAGAAAAGCACAACACTAGGCAACAACCGGGTAACAATGTGACAACAAAAGAGAAAAGCACACCACTAGGCAGCAACCGGGTAACAGTGTGACAACAAAAGAGAAAAGCACAACACTAGGCAACAACCGGGTAACAGTGTGACAACAAAAGAAAAAAGCACAACACTAGGCAACAACCGGGTAACAGTGTGACAACAAAAGAGAAAAGCACAACACTAGGCAACAACCGGGTAACAGTGTGACAACACAACAAAAGAAAAAGCACACCACTAGGCAACAACCCGGTAACAGTGTGACAACAAAAGAGAAAAGCACAACACTGGGCAACAACCCGGTAACAGTGTGACAACAAAAGAGAAAAGCACAACACTAGGCAACAACCCGGTAACAGTGTGACAACAAAAGAAAAGCACAACACTAGGCAACAACCCGGTAACAGTGTGACAACAAAAGAGAAGAAAAAAGAAGTATACTCTATAATTAGCATTAACACTTCCAGGACAGGACAGTAGATCTACTTGGTTGGACACATGTGATGAGAGTGATTGGCTTCATCCAACAGTAGTTGACTCGATTTGAATGTTACAAATGTTATTATTTTCTTTGTGAGATCTAACCTCCTTGATGATGTTGTAACAGAAAGCATAAATGTTACTGATGTTGTATGTTACAGGTTGTTAGTTCTACAAATGGAGAACTTGCTCCTGAAGATGTCGGTGGACAATCCAATACTCCCATTACTGCGCAGGCAGAGGTTGAAATTAATGATGAAACCAAGTATGTCTCAAATTCATCTTCTCTTCAATTTCTACAAATATCTTGTCACATATTTTCTTCACATTTCACATGAGTAATAGCAATCACCATTATACAACTTACTGACTGATCACCATAATAAGTTTGATATTCCTCTGTGTTGACTGTGTGTATCAAGTTGATATTCCTCTGTGTTGACTGTGTGTCAAGTTGATATTCCTCTGTGTTGACTGTGTGTCTTCTTCGCTTCGTTCTTACGACCAATTTTAATCACTCTGTGATATGTATGATCTTTGCCAAGAACGTGTATACGTTGCACATTGGTTTGGTAGGCCCCTAAACGCATATATTTTTATACATTTAGGACATGTGCATCCGATTTCAGCCAAACCTCCTTAGTCGCCTCTTACGACATGTGTGGCAGGTAACAGTGGTTCTATTCTTTACACCCAAATTTGGGCCCGGTAACCACTCGGGCGACTGTGTGTCAAGTTGATATTCTTCTGTGTTGACTGTGTGTCAAGTTGATATTCCTCTGTGTTGACTGTGTATCAAGTTGATATTCCTCTGTGTTGACTGTCTGAAGTTGATATTCCACTGTGTTGACTGTGTGTCAGCTTGATATTCCTCTGTGTTGACTGTCTGAAGTTGATATTCCTCTGTGTTGACTGTGTGTACATTATGACATATGTTTCACACAATTAATATTGCAGTGCCTTGTTCAACTCATCTCTGTTCAACTCATCTTTGTTCAACTCATCTCTGTTCAAGATTGATATGTGGAAATAATACATGACATGTGTCTATATTAGAGACATGACATAAGAAGGTAGTACATGACATGGAGTTGATATGTTAGAGACTTGACATGGAGTTGATATTTTAGAGACATGACATGGAGTTGATATGTTAGAGACATGACATGGAGTTGATATGTTAGAGACTTGACATGGAGTTGATATGTTAGAGACATGACATGAAGTTGATATGTTAGAGACTTGACATGGAATTGATATGTTAGAGACTTGACATGGAATTGATATGTTAGAGACTTGACATGGAGTTGATATGTTAGAGACTTGACATGGAGTTGATATGTTAGAGATATGACATGGAGTTGATATGTTAGAGACATGACATGGAGTTGATATGTTAGAGACATGACATGGAGTTGATATGTTAGAGATATGACATGGAGTTGATATGTTAGAGACTTGACATGGAGTTGATATGTTAGAGATATGACAGGGAGTTCATATGTATATGTAGCTGGAATGAAGAATTGTAACTTATTTTATTGCAGATGCTGCTTCTTTCTCGTCCAAGAAAAAAAGGGACGTCACAGCTAATACTGGGTCAGTAATTAACATTGGTTATTGTGTTTGTGAAATCAAGTTATACCAAAAGTATGTTCTCACATTGGTAGAGTCTAGTAGTACCAAACAGTGGATAAGCCATGTACTCACATTGGTAGAGTCTAATAGTACCAAACAGTGGATAAGCTATGTACTCACATTTGTTGAGTTTATGAAATATTGTCAGTGTCACTTGCTGGCTTGGTTTTGACTGACAGCCTTGATTATAGATATTTGAATATAAATTTGTCAGTGTGTTGCCAGCCCTCAAGGGGAGCAAAGAATACTAACACTGCGACCTACAAGACAAATCATAAGAGACGACTGATGTACGGGCCTAGGAAAGCTACCCTAGTAAATAAAAAGCGTCACGGAAATCGGATGTGCTGGCCTACTTGTAGGCGCATAACTGGCACAACATAATCGCTCTTAGGCTCAGATCATATACAGATCACAAGGAGTGGTTTAACAAGTGGTCAATATTTAGCTTTCTAAGAATATATATATTATCTCAGTCTGTCCTAGAAATGACCTTGCAAACTTTGTCTTGATATTAGCACAACATACCATAGTGCACTGTTGTTTGACAGTGCAACATGTGATTTGTTAATTGTTATTATAGTTTATTTTGTTTGAGTACCAGTCACACACCCATCACTGATGGTACCAGTCACACACCCATCACTGAGAGCATAACATCTTTGTTATTTCAGATGTTGTTATTGTTTGACCTGGAAGCATGTGATCATAAGGTGTGGCAAGAGTATCAAGTCATCAGGGAGATTAAGACATGTGAACTGCTGGTGTTGCAGGGAGATTAAGACATGGGAACTGCTGGTGTTGCAGGGAGATTAAGACATGTGAACTGCTGGTGTTGCAGGGAGATTAAGACATGTACACTACTATCGTTTGAAGCAGCCAAGTACCCTCACACACACACACTGCAGACATTTGTTTAATATGGCGGTAGTGATGTGATCTTATTCTTAAAACAACGGACATAACACTACTGCAACACTCTGATTCCATTCCAAATCAATCCTGAACTCCTCTAGAAGTTTTCTCACTTAACATTAGGGAATCTATGTGTGATACCTGACCAGATCAAACTTTATATGTTTCATGTTGCTAGTGTTTGGTGTGATGATTGGCAGTGACATCAGTCTAGGATTCACTAATTTACTGACACCCAACTTAGTCCAGTAATGTCTGTAACTGAAGATTTGGTCCGGTAATGTCTGTGACTGAAGATTTGGTCCGGTAATGTCTGTGACTGAAGACTTAGTCCAATAATGTCTGTGACTGAAGACTTGATCCAATAATGTATGTGACTGAAGACTTGATCCGGTAATGTCTGTGACTGAAGACTTTTTTGGTCCAGTAATGTCTGTGACTGAAGACTTGGTCCAGTAATGTCTGTGACTGAAGACTTGATCCAGTAATGTCTGTGACTGAAGACTTGATCCGGTAATGTCTGTGACTGAAGACTTGATCCACTGTCTGTGACTGAAGACTTGGTCCAGTAATGTCTGTAACTGAAGACTTGGTCCAGTAATGTCTGGGACTGAAGACTTGATCCAGTAATGTCTGTGACTGAAGACTTGGTCCAGTAATGTCTGTGACTGAAGACTTGATCCAGTAATGTCTGTGACTGAAGACTTGATCCAGTAATGTCTGTGACTGAAGACTTGGTCCAGTAATGTCTGTGACTGAAGACTTGGTCCAGTAATGTCTGTGACTGAAGATTTGATCCAGTAATGTCTGTGACTGAAGACTTGGTCCAGTAATGTCTGTGACTGAAGACTTGATCCGGTAATGTCTGTGACTGAAGACTTGATCCGGTAATGTCTGTGACTGAAGACTTGATCCAGTAATGTCTGTGACTGAAGACTTGGTCCAGTAATGTCTGTGACTGAAGATTTGATCCAGTAATGTCTGTGACTGAAGACTTTTTTGGTCCAGTAATGTCTGTGACTGAAGACTTGGTCCAGTAATGTCTGTGACTGAAGACTTGGTCCTGTAATGTCTGTGACTGAAGATTTGATCCAGTAATGTCTGTGACTGAAGACTTGATCCGGTAATGTCTGTGACTGAAGACTTTTTTGGTCCAGTAATGTCTGTGACTGAAGACTTGGTCCAGTAATGTCTGTGACTGAAGATTTGATCCAGTAATGTCTGTGACTGAAGACTTGGTCCAGTAATGTCTGTGACTGAAGACTTGGTCCAGTAATGTCTGTGACTGAAGACTTGATCCGGTAATGTCTGTGACTGAAGACTTGATCCAGTAATGTCTGTGACTGAAGATTTGATCCAGTAATGTCTGTGACTGAAGACTTCCAACTTACTGCATGCTTAGATGTTGAGAGTGTGAGATGTACTGTTCTTGTATTCCAAAAATGATCTCCCTATGAAGCAAGCAAACTGTGACTCCATGGAGGACCTTCTTCTTAACGTTTGAGAAAATATGCATGTACATAAGCTAGCTCGGCAATTATTGTTTTATTTGTTGTTGGAAAATGTCCATATTGAAATGTTGTACATATTGGAGTCACATGTAAACACATGACTACTTGTATGTTTGTGCTACTGTATGTCCACACTAATTCAGAGGGTTTATTGATGCATGGTATCTTTTTATTGCTTCAACATTCTGTCACTTGTATGCAGCACACACAACATGATATCACTGTTACACTTTGTATGTCAGCACACACAACATGATATCACTGTTACACACAAAGTTCATTTGTTTGTTGTTATTTGTGTGTGTGTGCTCTCTATGGTGTTGCAGCAAACATAGAATACACTCAATACTTGCATCATCAAGACAATGATAGGCAGGCAGTGATATACTGGGCTAATAGTTCACATGTTATGACAGCCAGAAGATATTCAACTCTCATGTTCTGTTAGCTGTTGAATAGAAATATTCAATCCTCATGTTCTGTTAGCTGTTGAAGAGAGATATTCAACTCTCATGTTCTGTTAGCTGTTGAATATTTTTGCTAACACTTCCTTGATATGAGTCTAGTTTACTTCTATCCTTGACACTGTCTGCTAATGCTTCCTTGATATGAGTCTAGTTTACTTCCATCCTTGACACTGTCTGCTAACACTTCCTTGATATGAGGTTAGTTTACTTCCATCCTTGACACTGTCTGCTAACACTTCCTTGATATGAGGTTAGTTTACTTCTATCCTTGACACTGTCTGCTAACGCTTCCTTGATATGAGGTTAGTTTACTTCTATCCTTGACACTGTCTGCTGCTAACACTTCCTTGATATGAGGTTAGTTTACTTCTATCCTTGACACTGTCTGCTAACACTTCCTTGATATGAGGTTAGTTTACTTCTATCCTTGACACTGTCTGCTAACACTTCCTTGATATGAGGTTAGTTTACTTCTATCCTTGACACTGTCTGCTAACACTTCCTTGATATGAGGTTAGTTTACTTCTATCCTTGACACTGTCTGCTGCTAACAAGTGGATTGTGTGAAACAATATTGTTTCCTGCTTTATGGTTTGATCACTGTACACAAATATACACTTCATATGCCGTTCAGTTTCACATCATTTGCATTTCTTCTATGTCCATTTGTTGACAACACTTGTCATGGAGTTGACTGCTCATCTAATTGAACTCATTTGCTTTTGATATTTGACAATGTCCTCAACAAAACATAAGAACTATCTGTATGTTTTAGATGTCAAAAACTATCTGTATATTTGGTGTCTAGATGTCAAGAGCTATCTGTATGTTTGGTGTTGATGAATGAGATTGTCTAGGAACTCCAACAGAAGTAACTGTATGTTTGGTGTTGATGAATGAGATTGTCTAGGAACTCCAACAGAAGTAACTGTATGTTTGGTGTTGATGAGTGAGATTGTCTAGGAACTCCAACAGAAGTAACTGTATGTTTGGTGTTGATGAATGAGATTGTCTAGGAACTCCAACAGAAGTAACTGTATGTTTGGTGTTGATGAATGAGATTGTCTAGGAACTCCAACAGAAGTAACTGTATGTTTGGTGTTGATGAATGAGATTGTCTAGGAACTCCAACAAAAGTAACTGTATGTTTGGTGTTGATGAATGAGATTGTCTAGGAACTCCAACAGAAGTAACTGTATGTTTGGTGTTGATGAATGAGATTGTCTAGGAACTCCAACAGAAGTAACTGTATGTTTGGTGTTGATGAATGAGATTGTCTAGGAACTCCAACAGAAGCAACTGTATGTTTGGTGTTGATGAATGAGATTGTCTAGGAACTCCAACAGAAGTAACTGTATGTTTGGTGTTGATGAATGAGATTGTCTAGCAACCCAACAGAACAACTGTATGTTTGTGTGAGAATGAGATTGTCTAGAACTCCCAAAAGAAACATCTGTATGTTTGGTGTTGATGAATGAGATTGTCTAGGAACTCCAACAGAAACAACTGTATGTTTGGTGTATGATGAGATTGTCTAGGAACTCCAACAAAGCAACTGTATGTTTGGTGTTGATGAATGAGATTGTCTAGGAACTCCAACAGAAGCAACTGTATGTTTGGTGTTGATGAATGAGATTGTCTAGGAACTCCAACAGAAGTAACTGTATGTTTGGTGTTGATGAATGAGATTGTCTAGGAACTCCAACAGAAGCAACTGTATGTTTGGTGTTGATGAATGAGATTGTCTAGGAACTCCAACAGAAACAACTGTATGTTTGGTGTTGATGAATGAGATTGTCTAGGAACTCCAACAGAAGCAACTGTATGTTTGGTGTTGATGAATGAGATTGTCTAGGAACTCCAACAGAAACAACTGTATGTTTGGTGTTGATGAATGAGATTGTCTAGGAACTCCAACAGAAACAACTCTATGTTTGGTGTTGATGAATGAGATTGTCTAGGAACTCCAACAGAAACAACTCTATGTTTGGTGTTGATGAATGAGATTGTCTAGGAACTCCAACAGAAGTAACTGTATGTTTGGTGTTGATGAATGAGATTGTCTAGGAACTCCAACAGAAGCAACTGTGTCTAGATGGGAGATAATCAGCTTGATATGCCTGTCTGTGAACTCATGTTTGAGAAGTTCCCCGAACAGATGTTTCTGTACATAAAGTACAATTTGTATTACTTACCTGTCTCTGCCCTCTAATGTTTCACTTCGAGTTCTTGTATGGGTTTCTGTGGTGTATGCTGTCTAGATGGGGAAGATAAACAAGTCCATGGTTGTGTGAATCTGTGATGTATGCTGAGTCCATGGTTGTGTGAATCTGTGATGTATGCCGAGTCCATGGTTGTGTGAATCTGGGGTGTATACTGTCTGGAGGTGATAACTACATTCATGTGACCAAATAAAGAATTATTGCTTACAGAACAAGTTTGTCTCTTTAATTTGTTGTGTGCATAATCGTGGGGGTCAGTACTGGACTGACAACTTTGTAAACAATGGATAGTAATGTGTAGACATCAAACTGAAGTGGATGTTGCTTGTCTCCAGATCACATATAAATGCGTTGACTTGGATCAATGCTTATTGTGATATTCCGAAGGTTGAGGGGTCGAATCTCAACCTCGTCATTCGTTCACAAGTATATTTTATCCAGTGGTCCCTAGACTGCTGCTGCATCACTTACATAATTCATGCTTTGTACAATACTCTAGGCTAAATGACTTGACATTTCTGCTGTATGTGACTGAGCCATACATAGTGAAAACCCAGTGACTCGACATTTCTGCTGTATGTGACTGAGCCATACATAGTGAAATGCCAGTGCATGAAATTCTTCGTAGAAGATTCTGTTTTATTGTGATTTTATCAACACTAGATCAAGCATATACTGTAACTTCATCATTATTGTGTCTTTGTGCATAGGCAAAACACGTAATCACAATGTACTGTAGTTTTACAAATTACAAAAACAATGACAAAATGCAGCAACGTTTCAACCAATACGTTTGGTCGAAACATTGCTGTATTTGTCATTGTTCAAACATTGCTGTATTTTGTTTTTGTAAAACTACAGTACTTTGTGATTATGTGTTTTGCCAATCAAAGTTTTACTGCAGTCTCATATATACTTTGTGCATAGCCGTGATTGATATTGGATCAACTAGACAGCCATCTAGGGTGTAGTGTGAGATGGGGATGATATTGGATCAACTAGACAGCCACCTAGGACACATCTGAAAGAGGTGAAGTGAGATGGGGCTAATATTGGATCAACTAAACAGCCACCTAGGATGCAGAGGTGTAGTGTGAGATGCAGTTGATATTGGATCCACTAGACAGCCACCTAGGATGCAGAGGTGTAGTGTGAGATGGGGTTGATATTGGATCAACTAGACAGCCACCTAGGATGCAGAGGTGTAGTGTGAGATGGGGCTGATATTGGATCAACTAGACAGCACATAGGATGTAGAGGTGTGGAGACGGGTTGATATTTGGGGGATCTTATGTGTGCTTGTTTTAAGGCACTTTTGAAGCTGATATTCATTTTCATAAGGCTGTTCTTGATGCCGTCGCTCCATCTTTTGCGTAGTCTTCCTCTTGCTTTGTACTGATTATACTTTTTCTGTGTGGCTCCTGTTCTAGGCGATACCAGGCATTCTTGTCAGGAGTCAAAACCATTTAATCTGTTGTTCTTTTATGAATTGCATGACTGGTTTCACGTCCAGTCTCCTGATTTCTTCATTTCTAATTTTGTCTCTTATTGTCACACCTGCAGTTCTTCTAAGACACCTCATCTCTGTCGTTATGATTTTCCGCTCATTAGCTGCTGTTATTGGCCATGTTTGACACTGGTAACATAGTGTTGGCCAGAAAATCGTTCTTATGAGATTTGTTTTAGTTGTTAGCGGTATCTCTTTATGTGACAACAGTGGTGTTAACTGTCCCAGTACTTGGTTAGCTTTTGTGCAACAATTGTTGATTTCGCTATCGATACTTCCATCTGCTGTAGAAATTGCTCCTAAGTATTTGGTCTCAATTGTTTGCAGGGACGGCTCGTCATTAAGGGCCAGTGGGGCCAGGCCCCCCTAAAAATATTGAGTAACGTGTACTTATTATTTTTGACATTTGTTTATAATTATTCCTTTCAACAGGATACTAAGACAGATCTGCAAACAAACAATTGAATACAATCAAAGTAAACAGCTTATATTTATAGACCAAGAAAAGGCATTTGATAGAGTAAACAGGTGCAAACTATGGAAGATCCTTGAAGAATATGGCGTCCAGGGACAACTATTAGGTAATATCATGGCCTTATATCAAGATAGCCAGAGTACAGTAAGAACAACAGAAGGAATGACCGACTGGTTCTCCATTACATCAGGTGTTAGACAAGGTTGTGTCCTCTCACCACTACTCTTTATTGCATATATGGATAAAATAACTCAAGAGTCAAATTCAGATAATGATGAAATAAATGAACTGTTGTTTGCAGATGATCAGTGCCTGATACATCAAAATGAACAAGATCTCCAACATCATATTGACACCTTGAACAAAAATGGTGTAAAACATGACATGAAAATCAACAACACTAAAACAGAAATAATGAATATGGGAAGAAAACATAATAATCTAGACATCCATGTCAATGGCACTAAAATAAACCAAGTAAAAGAATTTAAATATTAGAAGCATATTCACAGAAGAGGAAAATAGATACGATTAGAGTAAGCATATTCAAACAGTAAGACAGAAAACTAGAATGAGAGATCAAGATTAGACTGAACTTGTATGGCGTCAGTCATAGCAAAAAGCAATTCTATTGCATTGTGTAAACTACGATTACATCAAAAGCTCAGCCTAAACAACATAGAATAAAGTAAGTAAAGCAAAGCTTACCACAACCCATTGTTGCCACAGGCAGCTAAGCAACAGATGATCAACAGCATTTTTATACCTACTCTGTGTTACCAGAGCCAAACATGGACATTGAGCAAAGCGCAGTCACAAAAAATAACTACATGTGAAATGCGTTGCCTGCGAAAAGTTACCAACAACACCAGAAAAGACACGAATCAGCATAAGAAAGAAAGTTGGCACAAAACCGTGCTTGAATTACATAGATAAACAAAGAATGAAGTGGTTTGGCCACTTAATAAAAATGCATCCAAACTCCACAGTATACAGAGCCTTCTACAACAGAACATCGGGAAAGAAGGCAAGACCACGGAAAAGATGTTAGATGGCGTAGCAGAATCCTGTGAAAGAGCAAAGATAACAATCACACAAGCCACAGAACAGCGCAAGACAAAAAAGAAAACCACGACACTGGGCAACAACCCGGTAGCAGTGTGACGACAAAAGAAGAAAGAAGAACAGGATACTGATTAGCTTTGAAAGTTGATATATAGCGCTAATATATCACACACATTCTGAATTCTAAAATTCATTCGCCAACAACGCTGTCCGTGGGCTTTTTCAGCACGCTCAGGAGAAAAATAATAAGAGAGGCCAGTGGGGCCTACGCAACAACCACAAGTAGCTTGACAATGGAGGTTCGGGCGGTTACGGAGGCGGTGAACTGGTTGGCATCTCACAATTACTCTCGTGTTTTCATACTCAGTGACTCCATGAACATGATTCGTAAAGTCGAATCAGGTATGGTGAGACGCAACTGGGTGGAGGTACTGGTACAGACAATGATCAGAGAAATCACCTTCATTTTTGTCCCTGGGCACGCAGGAGTTAGGGGTAATGAACGAGCTGATAGATTGGCTGGCTTGGCTACAATATCAGAGGAGTTGCCATGGATCGAAATAACATTCTTCACGCATTGAGGGAGTCTTTCCGAACAGAGGAGTTTCAGGGCTGTGAATCCCACTCGCTGACCCGATTGAAAGAGATGGGTGTCAATATTGGTGCAGCACGAAAAGAACGACATATCGATTGATTAATCAACATCGAACTGGCGTGTTGGGTCGCTGGACGCTGCTGGATTTGCGGAGATCAGAGCACCTATGGACATGTCCGGAGTGCTATGATGATAGTCCTCATATAACTGATTCTAAAATTCAACATATTTTTCCTCCAATTACTATACACCCATGGTCATTGGGGGCCAGTAAGAACATGCCTACCAAACCAAAATAATTAACGTGTACTTATTATTTAAACAAATTTTGTTCGTAATTATTATTGTTAACTTGACACTGATTAGCTTTGAAAGTTGAATATTTAACACTAAAATATAAATATTATATCATAATAATATAACAATCATAATAATATATAAATATTATTATTTAAAAAACTATTATATATCTTTCTTTCTTTCTTTCTCGAATCCTGTATGCCTCACAGCGTCAGGTCAGGAAGAGATTTCTAAAACGGGCCTAGTATGCGCTTCGTAGATAGTCTCTTTCGTCGCCTCTGTTATCTCTGAGGTTCATCTTTTGCGTGGCCGGCCTTTTGCTTTGTACCCATTGTATCGGAGCAGCATTGCTCTTTGGGTGCACTGTCTGATGGTAATCTGCTTACGTGACCGAACCATTTAATTTGTTGTTTCTTGATGAAGTCTAGTACTGATGTTGTACCCACTTTTTCCTGATGTCTTCATTTCTCAACCGGTCTCTTCTTGTTACACCCAGCATTCTGCGTAGACACTTCATCTCTGTTGTGACTAGTTTTCTTCTATCGTTTGTTGTCAGCGTCCAGGTTTGGCACTGGTAACATAATGTGGGGAGAAAGATTGTGTTGAACATTGCTCTTTTTGTGTTCATGGTGACGTGTTTGCATCTTAAAATTGGCGCCATTTCCCCTATCATTTGATTTGCTTTGTTGCATCTGTGTTGAATTTCATTAGTTATTCTTCCATTTGCTGAAAAAATGCTCCCCAGGTATGTGAAATCTTTACTTGATTTAGTAGGTGATTATCGATGGAGATGTTGGTAGTGTTTTCCTCTCTGGCGAATGTCATTACTTCTGTTTTGTCGATGTTAATTCTCATGTTGTATTCGTTACATGCTAACTGAGTCTGTTGATGTGTTGTTGTAGCTGTTCTTCTGTTGTTGATATGATTGCCTGATCGTCTGCAAAAGAAATTCATTTAAGAGTTCTCCGAGGTTGTTTCCTTCGCTGGTGTTAGCTATTTTACAAATGTGGTCAATGTACGTGATGAATAGTAGCGGGGATAGTACGCAACCTTGTCTTACTCCTGACCCTACGTGAAACTTTTCTGATAATCCTGTATTTGTTCTAATCGTACATTGGCTGTCAGTATAAATGTTCTTGCAAAGGTTGATTAGGTGTTCATTAACCCCATAGGTTGTTAGTATTTTCCACAACTTGTGCCTATCTACGCGGTCGAACGCTTTTTCCTGATCTACAAATGCAACGTGTAAATGTTTGTCGAATTCGATAGTCCTTTCTACTAACTGTCTGAGGGCGAATATTGTGTCTGTACAGCTTTTGTTCTTCCTGAATCCCATTTGGGAGTCATTAAGCTGTGGCTCGATGATGTGGCGGAGCCTTTCTCAAGTATTTTGCAGAATATTTTCCCAGTGTGGCTCAGTAGCGCTATGCCTCTATACTTTGTACAGTCCCTCTTGCTACCTTTCTTCTTCCAGATGGGAACAATTGTAGCATTCCTCCAATCTTCTGGTGTTTCTTGTGTGATCTAGACTTGGTTGAATAGTCTATGGAGCCAGCTGATTCCTACCTCTTTAGTTGCTTTGATTAGGTCGGCCGGATATTGTCTGGGCCTGGTGTTTTATTAGGTGGGGCCATATTTACAGCATTTCTGATCTCTGATAGTGTTATGCTTGGTTCTACTTCTGAAGTTACATTTACTGTGTGTTCTTGAGTGTTCAGTTGGTCCTCTTGTTGTAGGTTGAGAAGTTCACTAAAGTATTGTCGCCAACTGTTCATTATCATTTTGGATCATTAAGAGCTTGGCCGTTTTCATCGTTAATAATTTCAGTTGGGTCATATTGTTCTTGTCTTTCCCGCATAGCTTTAATTTTCTTGTAAAAATGTCTTGTTGAATTTTGTAGTCTGAATTTAATGTTTCGCCATAATCTTGCCATGCTTGTATTTTAGACTTCTTTATTATCTCCTTGGCTTGTTTTCTAGCTGTTCTATACTCAGTGAGGTCATTTTGATGTTTGTTTTTGCCCATAAGTTGTATCTGTGTTTCTTCTCCTTTACCGCTAGTTTTACTTCGTCATTCCACCAAGTTGGGATTTTTGGTCGGGTACCTCTGTATTTTACTGTTCCGCATGTTTCTTTGGCTGCTTCTAATAAAGTTCTCTTAAATACTGTCCATTCTTCTTCTACTGACTTGCTTTCTTCAGTTAGTTTAGCAAAATTATCTGTGACTCTTTGAAGATATGACTCTTGTGTGTTGACATCTGTTAATTTATTGATTTTGATTATTTCTTTTGTAGTCGTGTGTTGCCCTCTGGTACTCTTCTTGTGTGTTCTGATAGTCATAACTACCGCTTTGTGGTCCGTGTCTATGCATAAATTTGGTATAGCTCTAGCGTCTACCACTGACCTTCTTTTTGATCTTTTGACTAGAATGAAATCTATTTGGCTCTTGCAGTCTAAGTTTTTCCATTTGTACCAAGTATAAATGTGTGATTGCCAGTGTTGAAATTGTGTGTTGGTAATAATTAGGTCATGCTGGTTACACAATTCCAGAAGTCTTATGCCGTTTCCATTTCTCTGACTAGTGTTGTCTCCGAAGTGTCCTAGATATGCCTCAACTCCTGTCCTATCAGAACCTAAATGTGCATTAAAATCACCCAATGAAAGTAGTCTTCCCTGATTTGATTCTATTTATAGTATCGCTAATGACGTCATAAAATTCATCGCATTCTTCTATATTGTCAGCACTATTACACGGCGCGTAAATTTGAATGTAGTGAAACACGTACAAACAAAGTACTATAGTTTTACAAAAACAGAAACAGTGACGATAAACAGCAACGTTTCGACCAACAAGGCCTTTATCAAGCAAACGAACAAACAGGAGTGACAAATTAAAATGAAACACAAATGGACGACCAAATACAAACGTATCTAAGGAAAAGCTGGAATAAAAACGAATAACGAAATAAATGTAACACAAAAACACACATAAAAACTAGAAATAGAACGGAAAAGAAACAATGAAACATCTAGTAAATATATAACTTGAATACATGCAACATATACCCATATAGAGTACAAAGCATAGGAAGAGAAAGTACTAAGAAGCATAAGAATGTAATACGTTGAGCCCGCGTGGTCGCAAGGTACCATACAAAGAAATCAACCGATTCTCCAGAGCAAATCGACTACGATCATCAGAGGAACATGATCGGATGGCTGTGACCTGGACATCGCAAGCTCCTGAATGGCCAGTATCATTGAAATGGGTAGCTACAGGGTCACAGAGCATTGGCGTATATCGCGCAAGTGTTGGGCGAATCGGTCACTGAGTCTCCTGCCGGTTTCCCCAATATAGGCCTTGTTGCACCGCTTGCAGATAATGGCATAGATAATATTACGGGACTCGCATGTGAAACTGTCTTCAACAACGAACGTGGCTTTTGGAAAAGACACCGTGCGGGTCTGTATGACATAAGCACAAGTGTTGCAGCGCCGACGGCCACCCTGGATGGTGCCAAAATGACTCTGGATATTAGGCTTGAGGCGACTGCGAACCAACATATCCTTAAGGCTTCTGTCCCGTCTGTACGCCACCAAAGGATAGTGTTGGAAGATTGAACGTGTCTCAGGATCAGACTGAAGAATGTAGGTCGTGTCCATGTCGTTCTCCCGTATTGTGATTGTCATTATTCTTTCTGAGATGTAGTCATATACTCTTGCTTGGATTGGAAGCCTTCATAAACATCATATGCAAACGTGCCAGCATTGTTCCATGTCCCTTTCATTGGCCGGTAGCTACCCAAAGTGTCAGGAAGAATGTGGTCATTCTCCAAGTGACACATTACCTTTCTGGCCACTATCTTCTCTAGTAATTTGCCATATACATTTTGCAAGGTGAGTATGCGGTAGCTGCTGAGCAGTTTAGGATCCTTCCCATGTTTGTGGAGCGGTCGTAAATAACTATGAAGCCAATCCTCAGGTACCACAGCATTCTGTACACTTTTATTAAAATCCACCACAACTGCATTAATAACAGTCTCGTCCAGCTGTTTGATGTGCTGATATTGGACACCATCAGGCCCTGGAGCGGTGTTGTGGCTTGCCTTGAGTGCATTAACAACATCCTCCTTTGTTATTAAGTCAATGTAAGGTTCACCAGAGCTAGTAATATCACGAAGTGCACTTATGATATTATGGCGGTCAGTTTTATCACCTTTTCTGTCTGTTCCACGAAACGATGAAGAAACCCCTGCCCCTTTTCTGCATCTGTTGTCAAGACGGATCCTGACGAGTCACATAAAGTAGGAAAAGACTGGCTGGTATTCCCCCTGTTCATTTTGCGATGAAACTGCCAGAATTGATATAGAGACTTGTCGCCACAGACTTGCGTTATGAAAGTCTCCCATAACCCACTCTTTGCCTCACTAGCCAATACTTTGAAATCCCCAGTGGCTTTGTGGCGAATAGCAGACTTTTCAGCCACATCACACATATTTCTAGGTCGCTTCTTTCGTGCTCTCTGCCATGACTTTGTAGCAGCCTCTTTTCCAGCCATGCTTTTTCAACATTTTCATTCCACCAAGGTGGTTGCAGGAAAGGAGTCCTGGCAGTCTTCTTTCTGGCAGTCTGTCGCAGTATACGTAATGGGTTTTCGTGATCAGAGTGGCATGGCGTGTACTGAAAGACAGATTTGGGTCTTCTGTGTCGCAAATTATTGGCCTTATTAAGAAGAACAACGCATGGGAGATGATCACTATCTTGAGCCCCAAGAACATTCCATCGAGCAAAGTAGCATCAGTTGTGGAGATCAGTGCCAGATCAATGACACCATCAGTGTCCTCAGGTCTAGAAGCTAACCGAGTTGGGCGGCCGTCATTCAATATCGTCAAGTCAGAGTTTAGTAGAGCAGAACTCAAAGCGATGCCTTGTCTATTCTCGGTAGCGTTGCCCCACTCCTTTGATCGTGCATTGAAATCCCTGCATGAGAAACTTTGTGCGTGGTACATCTGAGAGTTTCTCAAGGAAATCCCAGTTATCTTCAATATGGAGTTTGTCCACATGGGCGTACACATTATAGATTCGCCACACCTGATCACGAATTGTTAATTGAATTCCTTGTAATTCCACACCCTCGGTAAGAAGTCAGGCGTGTCAAGGCAGTTGTGAGGAAGGCCATGTTTCACATAGATAGCCTGACCTCGTCCTACTCCGGGTTCACTGGGAGTGAAATAACATTTAAATCCTGGACACTCAAGGGTTTTATCCTGATGCAAGTTGGTTTCCTGAATCATGAAAATGTCGAAGTCGTAGACTAGCTTCTGTAGAATTGGTCCTCTCTGTTTGCCTTCGACAATTCCAGTAGCCAATGCGTAGATATTTCAGAGCAAGTCGGTCTGTCTTTCTTCTAAACCGTCTCTGTCCAGCTCGTCTCTTACGTCCATTTCTCTTCCCTCCTCTACCTCTTCTTTTGTATGAATATTTTCTTGTCCGATCTGCTGGAGGACCAGTCACAGTGCACGAACCCGAGCACCGGCTGGAGCTCATTACATATAATACAAATTAGACAGCAATGTAAACCTGAAAACAAAGAGCATGTAACATTATAATTGGTGAAAACGTATAAATCACAAAATAATACTGTTGCTGTGGCCATCGACTTGGAGGATGCTTATAACAAGGTGAATTATTCAATAATGGTGCGCTCTTTGATTAAATGTAAAGTTAATCCTTGGCTGGTAAACTGGATAGCTGCTTCTTTAATGGAGAGAACCGTTGCACTCCGTTTAGGAACATGGACATCGGATCCTGCTCGTATATGCCGGGATTACCCCAGGGTTCTCCTCTATCACCCGTGTTGTTTAATATTTACACAGCAAATGTAGCTAAAATTCAGCCAACCGGATTGGGTCATAGATTGACATTTGCAGATGATATCTTAATATATAGGACTGGGTCAGATAGACGAGAGATGGTTGACGACATTCAGAAAACATTGCATACCATCTCGGGTTGGTGTAGAGAGTCTCGCTCTCAGGTCAATCCTGAAAAAGCGTGTATGTTGTGGTGCTCGTTGAATAATCACATCGTCAAGGCTGACCTACCCGTGTAATCTTTGATGAACATACCATCGAGCGCAGAGACAGGCTTCGCTATCTTGGAATAACCTTTGATCGTAGTCTATCTTTCAAACACCATATTGAACAGACGATACAACGGTGCAAGCGTGGTCTTGCGTCTCAAAGTTATGATGGCCGCACACCTTGAGCAGGACTACTTGCCCTTTTGTTCGATCGACTGGTAATGTCATTGGTAGATTACGGACTCGGAATTCTTACGATATCAAGATCACAATGTGAACGACTCGAACAGGTTCAGAATGAAGGTATGCGTATAGTTCTGGGCTGCACTAGAGATACCCCATTGTGAAGATGAGATATATGCTTGGCCTTCTGTCACTACGCTCCCGTCATGCAATCGCCCAAACCAAGGCATATATGCGGGTTACTTCGGATAAGAGACATCCACTTCACAAGAACACTAATGATGTTAAGGGCACGAGAATCAAGCGTGGCCTGTCGTGGATGGCCCAGGCTGAGAGAACGATTGGCCAGGTGACTACGGTTGCGACTCTACCAAAGGGGAAGAATGGATCCCAACAGATGGAAGCATGATGAACTATCTCAACGTTATCATTACTCTTGAAGAGAATGTAGAGATTGGGGCAACATGAAGGCTGATCTCGCAGTTAAGCAGCTGATAGAAGATAATGCAAGGGATGATGATGTTGTTGTATATACCGATGGGTCGGTTCAACGTGGTGAGAAATCCGGCTGGGGTTTCTTGGCTAATGCGCATGGTAGGGTTGTTGCAGAGCGAAGTGGGGCATACAGGACAACTACTTCTAGTATGAGGATGGAGGTTGAGGCCGTTACTGCTGCCCTCCATTGGATTTCTGGGACTTCATTTACTGGGGCAGTTGTTGTATCTGACTCTCAGTCGATGCTTCACAAGATCCAGAAGGGCAGGTTTCGGTATGAGTGGATGTCGTCTATAGAAGTTTCTAACCTCCAGCGGCTTACGTGGATATACTGTCCTGGGCATGCGGGTGTTTACGGTAATGAGAGAGCGGACAGGCTTGCATCAACAGCATCGATTGTTGGGGAGTTGAAGATGGATAAGGGGATATTCTTCGGTCTCTTCGAGACTCTCTGTTGGATGAGGACACTAAAATCGATGTTGAATCGATCAAGCGATTTAAGCAGTTTGGAATTACCCTTTGTTCAAGTCGAACTGGATGCCTGAGAGGCAGAGTGAGAGTGTGTTTAATCAGCGAGCCACAGGAACCATCAGTATGCATACCCTTTGATATCTGTTGGGGAGACTGAGCACCTATGGGTTTGCCGGAGTGCAATGACGTCAGTTTAGTAACCAATAACCAATAACCAATAACCAGTCATATACTATTATATATACGGTTTCAAATGTAGCTTCTCTATATAACGTAACAGCGCACCATGTTTTATGGGGTCGTTTTAAAATTCTCTACTGACGATGTAACATTGCGACCTTTGACCGCTACCTAATTGCCCAAACCATTTTATTCACCGAAAGCTGAGTTCCTACGCTATCAACCAATTAACAGTTAAACGACGACTCTTGATAAAATAGTACTTTGTATAATTATCGATTGAATCAAAAATGATATATAAAATAGTAGAAAAGGATATGCATTAATAGAAATATGTAACTAACTATTATTATAATCGTTAACGGTAATCGTCCGTTTCGTATTCAATATACAAATGTCTTCTACAACGTATATCGAAATAGGGGGAAGACTGCAGTAAAACGTGGTAAATAGTGAAACATGTACAAACAAAGTACTATAGTTTTACAAAATACATAAACAGTATACGCCAATGCTCTGTGACCCTGTAGCTACCCATTTCAATGATACTGGCCATTCAGGAGCTTGCGATGTCCAGGTCACAGCCATCCGATCATGTTCCTCTGATGATCGTAGTCGATTTGCTCTGGAGAATCAGTTGATTTCTTTGTATGGTACCTTGCGACCACGCTCAACGTATTACATTCTTATGCTTCTTAGTACTTTCTCTTCCCATGCTTTGTAATCTCTATGGGTATATGTTGCATGTATTACATTCTTAGGCTTCTTAGTACTTTCTCTTCCCATGCTTTATAATCTATATGGGTATATGTTGCATGTATTCAAGTTATATATTTACTAGATGTTTCATTGTTTCTTTTCCGTTCTATTTCTAGTTTTTATGTGTGTTTTTGTGTTACATTTATTTCGTTATTCGTTTTTATTCCAGATTTTCCTTAGATACGTTTGTATTTGGTCGTCCATTTGTGTTTCATTTTAATTTGTCACTCCTGTTTGTTCGTTTGCTGATAAAGGCCTTGTTGGTCGAAACGTTGCTGTTTATCGTCACTGTTTATGTATTTTGTAAAACTATAGTACTTTGTTTGTACATGTTTCACTTCTACAACGTACACTGTTTACGGTTGACAAGCTGTGACCTACTTTTGAAGTTGTAGCACTCGAAATTCAAAAAGAATCAAGTGGATTATTTATTACGAAATCCGTTTCCTTCGTTAAAGATAGAAGAAAAGCTTGAAATTAAATGGCTAGGTGCACATCAGCCAAATAGCTTTGTATATGTGCAACAAGATGACAAGAAAGAAGACTTTCAATAATAAGTGGTTTATTAACAAATCGTGGTTAACTGTCAGTGAAGAAAAGCAAAGTTTTTTGGTTTTTATTGTTTGCTATTTCATGGTGAAGGACTGTGGTCAACGGTAGGTTGTAGGGATCTCTTTTGTACCTTAGTTATATGGTATATATTTTAGTTGTTGTTGAACCCCAGGAATTATGAGTTTTCACCATTTTGCCTATAGTGCGTGTGGGAGAGTGCCCGGCTTTCTTGCAATGAGAGCTGGCAATTATGAGTTGACAATTGATTCAGGAGGAGAGTATACGCTTACACGCGACTCATACGTTCTTACTTTTACATTGCTTTGCATTTATGCAACTTTTCATTAGACATCAGCAGAAGATGCGTGCATTCACTAGTATTTAGGACCCAAGAGGCGTGTCTGCGTTTGCTTTATTACCTATACAAGAGTAGCTCTCTCTCGATCCTTACCCATTTAGCCAGACATGATCTTTTGTCTATTTCCAGGGTCACCACGAGGAGGTGGAGTAGGGTCTTGATCAGTGCCAGCTCACTTACCTGACGTAACGTTGTCCCGTTTGTTATTTGCGCATGCGGCGCCAAATCATTATAGTAAAGGGAGCATAACTTTGCGGAATAGACAAATAATAGTAAATACTAAAATATAAACCTAGCCTAAAAGCCATGATTTTTCCGAAATTTTTGTCTGGCCCCACCACCAAAAATGACCACGAGCCGCCACTGATTGTTTGGTTTATTTCAACGTTCTGGAGTTTTATTCTAAGGTTTTCTGGTTGTCTATTTATTGCCATTGTCTCTGTCTTTAGTATATTCATTTTCATGTTGTACTCCTCATTTTTCGGGCATGTGATGAGGAGGCGAGGTTTAGAACAAATTGTGACAACCGGTAAAATCGAGGGTAGATGAGACAGAGAAGACAGAGAAAGGTTTGGATAACCTGACTTCATGGCACAGTAGAGCGTCAACATCTGAGTTGAAAGCAAACACCAGCGACTGAGATTTGTGGTGATCCATGATCGCCTTCGCCAGCCGGCACGGCACCTGATGATGATGCCTGTTGCTTTTTGTTTTGGTGCCAACTTTATTACATTTTCTACTTCTGCTAGTAGTATTTCTGGTTCTAATTCCTCTATTTCATCCTCTGTATTATAGCAGTTTATTCTCCCATAGGTTTTATCACAATTAATAGCTTCAAAATATTGACACATACTTTAGTTAAATTAAAATATTGTTTCTAAATATGATTTAAAGTTGAACTTATTTTATATCTAATTAAAGATAAATGATTGTACTTTCATAAAATATTTATTGTATGCGAAAATATAATGTTGTGTTGACTGTGCATGACAAATATTAGCATGTAATAAAAAAATTAATTGAAATTGTGAGAACAAAATCCAACTTACCAAGGGCCTTGAGGAACAATATGGTGAATAAGTCAGTGTAACTGCTCTTTTTATATAAGTAATCCATTTATGAATACACAAAAATTAAGAAAATATTGATAGAATATATGGTTTACTAACTGTTCGCAAATTAGCAACACGACCATCTTTGAAGAAATTTCCATTAAAAATTGTCAAATTGAAGATTTCACATACTAAACATTCATGTCTCATAATATATAATCACATACAGTGGAAATTATAGCAATATTTACAGGAATAAAGAACTAAAGTATATGAATAATAGTCCTAACATAGCAACTATATAACTTCTCTCCAAGTAGACTGTGTAGGTTCTGTCTGAATCCTTCTTCTTTTGTTGCAATCCTACTGGAACCTGACTGGGGCAACGCCCTCTCGCAGCTGGTTGGGAAACACTACTAGTATTATTTAAATTATTAATAATCGACGTATTTAAATCACAAACTTCTGTGTCATCAGAAGCTTCACTATCTTCACTATCAGTATCTACATCTTCATGCAACCAATCTCGCGCTTCTGCAGCTGTAAAACGTGCAGAACGAGCTTATAACAAACCATTTCTAGACTCTGAATTGTTAGACATTATTTTTAATCACAGGGTAACTTGAAAACGAAAATTAAACTTGGTTTCACTTCTGATTCTAGTCAAAACCACGATGTTGTGATTTGGTTATCGTTAGTACTTCCTTTCTACTTAGTTTCCGGTTGATATAAAACTACAATCGGTGTGAAAATTAATAAAAACTCAACGCAATAGTAGCCGTCTTTTAAAAGACGCTTGGGCCACACAGATAAGAAATATGTGCACTACAGTGTTCCACGGGACTGAATCAGTTAAGTAGCTCTTCAAAGTAGTTTTTCCATCTTTCTAATATTAATTTTGGCCCTAAGATAGGTTGTCCTTTTTCGTCATTTAAGATTTCTGTTGGGTTGTATTCTTCATTGTGCTGTCTTATTCCTCTTACTTTCCTGTAATATTCTCTTGGTGCTGTTCTTTCTTCTTCTACCAGCATGTTTCCAAATGTTTCCCATACTTTTTCTTTGCTCTTTTATTGCTCTTTGTGTTTCTCCTCTGATTTGTCTATAGATTTCATAATTTACATTAGTTTTGCTTTTTAACCAGCATGTATAGGCTTTCTTTTTGCTATTCACTATTTCTTTTATTTCTTGGTTCCACCATGCTGAAATTTTACACCTCGGTTCCCTTTTTTTGGTGCCACATATTTCTTGGACTATCATTTTAAAAGTGTCTTTCAAATTACTCCATTCATTTCATTACTTTCAAATTACTCCATTCCTTTCATTACATTCAAATTACTCTTAGTTTACCATCCAACAACACAATGGAAAAGATGGGCTGAACATTTTAAAGAGGTATTAAATAGACCCAACCCAACGATAACACCAGTTTTTGAAACAGAAATACAAATGCCATCATCAAATGCACCTATTGACGACTTCTCAATGGAAGAAATTTAAAAAGCCATCAAGAAACTGGGAAAAAAAACAAAGCCAGCGGTAGCGACGATATTTCAGGAGAAACTGACGAGGAATCAATAGGATTCCTACGTACCTTAATGAACGATGTTTGACAGAATGAGACCCCTCCAAAAGATTGGAAAGAAAGAGTGATATTCAAGCTCCCAAAAAGGCGATTTGTCAACTTGCAACAACTGGCGCAGAATAACTCTGCTATCAACACCTGGCAAACTATTCTGCAGTATTTTGATGGAGAGGCTGAAAAAAGCCGTCGACGAAAGGCTAAGAGAAGAACAAGCTGGCTTTCGTCCACATTGTTCTTGTACCGATCATATCTTCACGCTGAGATCTATTATAGAAGAATCAATTGAACTCCAGTCACCACTAGTGATAAATTTTATAGACTTTCAGAAGCGTTGGGTAGTCTTCACCGTTCTACTCTCTGGGAGATTCTTAAGACCTACGGCTTCCAGGAAAAATACATCAACATTATAAAAGCCTTCTATTCTGAAGCATCCTGCTGTGTAAGAACAGATGCAGGAAACTCAGACTGGTTCCATCAATTCAGGTGTGAAGCAGGCTGATTATTCACCTATGCTTTTGGGATGCTATAGACTGGATCATGCGCAAATGCACCAAGATGATCAACTAGGCATCAAATGGCTTAATAACAGCAGACTATTTGATCTTGACTTTGCTGATGACGTGGCCATATTGAATTCAACCACACAAGCAACCCACAAACTAACGAGCAATCTTTGCACACTTGCAGAACAGTTGGTCTCAGATTAATTTTGCCAAGACCAAAATTAGGACCTCACAAACTTGACAGACAACATCGTAATAAATGGCCAAACACTGGAGAAGTTGAACATTTTACATATTTGGGTAGTAAAGTGTCAAACAACGGAAACACGATGAAAGAAATAAACTCTGCATTGCTATGCAGCTAGTGCCTTCACTAAGGTAACAAATATATGACAATCTCAAGACTTTGTATATGCACAAAGTTAAATTATTTAGGTCATGTGATTCCTGACTGACTACGTTGTAAGTTGAAATCAACAAGAAATTGATAAGAAACTGACAGCTTTGAGAATAAATGTCTCGAAAGATTATTAAAAGTAAAAGGGAGGATTTCGTTTCTAACAACACAGTGAGAAGTAGAGATAGAAACACCAACAACCGTATCAAATATTTTAGAAACAAGGTGAAATATGTAGTCATGTTCTTAGATCAGACGAAAAGATCTAAATCGACAGTCCTTATGTGTCACCAGTTGGGAAGAAACATGGAAGACCAAAGACAACTCTTCGAAGAACAATCCTACAAGAAAGTAAACTATTGGGATGTAAACAATACAAGATTCTAACTGTAGCAACGAACCGCATCAATGGAGATCTAAACCCTCTGCCTATGTCGCATGACATGGAGATCTAAAACCTCTGCCCTATGTGCCCCTTTGGCACGAAAGGAACAAATTAACTAATGAGTACTTTCTTCTTCTCGAACCTGTTTGCCTCACAGCGCAGGTCAAGAAGATATTTCTAAAACTGTTTGCCTCACAGCGTCAGGTCAAGAACAGATTTCTAAAACTGTTTGCCTCACAGCGTCAGGTCAAGAAGAGATTTCTAAAACTGTTTGCCTCACAGCTCAGGTCAAGAACAGATTTCTAAAACTGTTTGTCTCACAGCATCAGGTCAAGAACAGATTTCTAAAACTGTTTGTCTCACAACGTCAGGTCAAGAAGAGATTTCTAAAACTGTTTGCCTCACAGCATCAGGTCAAGAACAGATTTCTAAAACTGTTTGTCTCACAGTGTCAGGTCAAGAAGAGATTTATAAAACTGTTTGCCTCACAGCGTCAGGTCAAGAAGAGATTTCTAAAACGGGCGCTTGTATGCGCTTTGTAAATAGTCTCTTTCGTCGCCTCTGTTATCTCTGAGGTCCATCTTTTGCGTGCCGGCCTTTTGCTTTGTACCCATTGTATCGGAGCAGTATTGCTCTTTGAAGTACACTGTCTGATGGTAATCTGCTTACGTGGCCGAACCATTTAATTTGTTGTTTCTTTATGAAGTCTAGTACTGATGTTGTACCCACTTTTTCCTGATGTCTTCATTTCTCAACCGGTCTCTTCTTGTTACACCCAGCGTGACTAGTTTTCTTCTATCGTTTGTTGTCAGCGTCCAGGTCTGGCACTGGTAACATAATGTGGGGAGAAAGATTGTGTTGAACATTGCTCTTTTGTGTTCATGGTGACGTATTTGCATCTTAAAATTGGCGCCATTTGCCCTATTATTTGACTTGCATTGTTGCATCTGTGTTGAATTTCATTAGTTATTCTTCCGTTTGCTGAAAAAATGCTCCCCAGGTATGTGAAGTCTTTTACTTGATTTAGTGGGCGATTGTCGATAGAGATATTGGTAGTGCTTTCCTCTCTGGCGAATGTTATTACTTCTGTTTTGTCGATGTTTATTCTCATGTTGTATTCGTTACATGCTAACTGGAGTATGTTGATGTGTTGTTGTAGCTGTTCTTCTGTTGTTGATATGATTGCTTGATCATAGTAATGAGTACTAAGTAACGATTATTCTTAAGTAATGAGTACTAAGTAACGATTGTTCGTAAGTAATGAGTATTAAGTAAAGGTTACATCGTAAGTAATTAGTATTAAGTGTGCTCTCCCCACTGCTGTTTATAACATACATGGACAACATAAGTAGAGAAGCAGGAATAGAGAAAGAAAATAATATTTCAGAACTTTTATTTGCAGATGACCAAGTACTGATTGCAGAAAATGAAGAATCTCTCCAGAACCATTTGAGCTTAGTTAACATCAAGGGTGAGGAGTACAACATGAAAATAAATATAATAAAGACAGAGACAATGGCAATAAGTAGACAACCAGAAAGCCTTACAATAAAACTCCAGAACGTAGACATAAAACAAAGAATTGAGACCAAATACTTAGGAGCAATTTTCACAGCAGATGGAAGTATCGATAGCGAAATCAGCAATCGTTGCACAAAAGCTAACCAAGTACTGGGACAGTTAACACCACTGTTGTCACATAAGAGATACCGCTAACAACTAAAGCAAATCTCATAAGAACGATTTTCTGGTAAAACACTATGTTACCAGTGTCAAATATGGTCAATAACAGCAGCTAATGAGCGGAAAATCATAACGACAGAGATGAGATGTCTTAGAAGAACTGCAAGTGTGACAATAAGAGACAAAATTAGAAATGAAGAAATCAGAAGGAGACTGGATGTGAAACCAGTCATGCAATTCATAAAAGAACAACAGATTAAATGGTTTGGACACCTGACAAGAATGCCCTGGTATCGCCTACCACAGAGAGCCACACAGAAAAAGTGTAATGAGTACAAGGCAAGAGGAAGACCACGCAAAACATGGAGCGACGGCATCAAGAACAGCCTTACGAACATGAATATCAGCTTACAAAGTGCCTTAAAAAAGCACACACAAGATCACTACATTTCACCCCAACACTTCTATAAAGAAGTCAATGGTGGAAGAGAAGAACAAGCACACACAAGATCACTATGTTTCACCCCAACACTTCTATAAAGAAGTCAATGGTGGAAGAGAACAAGCACACAAGATCACTGAGACTCACTATAGTAAATGGTAAGAAACAAGCACACCAAGATACTACGTTCACCCAACATCTATAAAGAAGTAAATGGTGGAAGAGAAGAACAAGCACACAAGATCACTACGTTTCACCCCAAACACTTCTATAAAGAAGTAATGGTGAAGAGAAGAAGAGATAGAATATAGTATCTAAGTAACGATTATTCGTAAGTACGAGTACTAAATAACGATAATGATGGTATCCTTAGTCTGCACAAAATAGATGAGACTGTAGTCAAACTATTTGATTGGCAAAACACGTAATCACAAAGTATTCACAAAATAGATGAGACTGCAGTCAAACTATTTGATTGGCAAAACACGTAATCACAAAGTACTGTAGTTTTACAAATTACAAAAACAATGACAAAATACAGCAACGTTTCGACCAACAAGGTCTTTATCAACAAACGAACAACAGGAGTGACGAATTAAAAAAAAAACATATGGACGACTACATACAAGCGTTTAATGAAAATATGGGAATTAAAACGAATAACGAAATAAATGTAACACAAAAGTACACATAAAACTAGACATAGAAAAGAAGAGAAACAATGAAAATTAAATAAATAGATAACTTGAATTAGTTAGTTTGTTCCTATCGTGTTTTACTCTGTCAGAGTTAGTAGTCCTATGCTGCTAGTAAGGGCCTGCTGACGAGTGATTTTCTGAACTCGATGCATAGCAGATACAAGCACCTTCTTATTTTAACTTTCCACCCCCATAGTTCACTGGTGAAAAATGTTTTATTCCGTCATCTGTCTATCCTTAAGTCAGATCCTGAGACCGTTCAGTCTTCCCAACTATCCTTTGGTGGCTTACAGACGGGACAGAAGTCTTAATGATATGTTGGTACACAGTCGCCTTAAGTCCAATATCCAGACTCATTTTGGTACTGTCCAGTGTGGCCGTCAGCGTTGCAACACGTGTGCTAATGTGATACAGACCCGTACTGTATCTTTTCCTTTAGCCCCGTTTGTTATTGAAGATGGTTTCACGTGCGAGTCCCGTAATCTTATCTATGCCATTATCTGTAAGCGGTGTAACAATGCTTATATTGGCGAGACAGGCAAGAGGTTCAGTGACCGATTCGCTCAACACTTGCGCGACATACGCCAATGCTATGTGACCCCTGTAGCCATCCATTTCAATGATACTGGCCATTTAGGAGCTCACGATGTCCAGGTCACAGCCATCCGATCATGTTCCTCGGATGATTGCAGTCGATTTGCTCTAGAGAATCGGTTGATTTCGTTGTATGGTACCTTGCGACCACGTGGGCTCAACGTATTCCATTCCTATGCTTCTTAGTACTTTCTCTTCTCATGCCTTGTAATCTATATGGGTTAATGTTGCAAGTATTTAAGTTATATATTTTTTGATTTTTCATTGTTTCTATTCTTTTCCATTTCTAGTTTTTATGTGTGTTTTTTGTGTTACATTTTTTTTGTTATTCGTTTTTATTCCCAGATTTTCATTAGAAACGTTTGTATGTAGTCGTCCATATGTTTTTTTTATTTGTCACTCCTGTTGTTCGTTTGCTTGAACAAGGCCTTGTTGGTCGAAACGTTGCTGTATTTTGTCATTGTTTTTGTAAAACTACAGTACTTTGGGATTATGTGTTTTATCCTTAGTCTGGAGAGAATAAACGTCAAGATCATGGTGGATTGTATTTCTGCTACCTCCTGGCACGTTCTGCAAGTTATCCGACACTGGTTTGACCAGTTCTCATATCAGTTTTCAAAGCTTGTCTCCAGCTGGAGCTGTGATTGGCGTGCTCATCCCAATCTTGTGTACTGCTGTCAAACGTCTTCAAGTCACGTTTGCTTGCATACACATCTGTAACGAAGGAAAGGTCGCCACATTCTTCTATTGCCAGAAGAAAGTTCCCCGTATAAAATATCCAATATCATCTTGCCATCATCCATCCGTGTCATGTGATCCAGCATCTTAGACAGCGGCGTTGGAAGATAAGGGTATAATAATAATAAAACCCATAACCCGTTAACGTCGTGGAGGTGTCACTGTGGAGACATCAGCACAAAAAGCACGCCATGAGTCTCTGTCTTCAGCCCCTCGAGTGAGTGTGGAGAAACTCTGCCCCGACCAGCTCTTGATGTTGTTTAACCAGGATTTTATCTGCCCTCCTTTCCTACTTCCACCCTCAACTGTTCCCTGTAGGATATTCTTGGAAAGTGAGCCATGTCTCATCACATGCACGCAAGTTTACGCCTTTTCACGATTGTCAAGAGTGGTACTTGTCGACCTGCAAGGCTGGTTATTTGGTCTCTTACATAAATGTTCGTCTTATGTTCTATGTAACTAATACGTAGTACCCATCTGTAACACTTATGTTCTATGTAACTAATACGTAGTACCCATCTGTAACACTTATATTCGAAAGCCTGTAATCTCAGTTCCAGTTCTGCATTGAGCGTCCATCTCTCACAACCGTATAAAAGAATTGATATCACCAGCGATCTGTATATATTGATTTTTGCCAGAGTAGGCCTACTGATTTTGCTTTTCCATATCACGTTTAGCCGAGACATAGCAGCTGAAGCCATCTCGTCTTGACTTGATCTCCTTACTAGAGTTACCGTCGTTACATATGTAGGACCCAAGGTATTTACAGGTTTCCACTTCCTCCAGCTTTTGTCCGTTTAGCCAGATATTGGCGTGCTCGTGGTTGTTGATAAGGGTAACTATGATGGAGTCCCAACATATGCAAGCACTTCGATATCAATTAACCAACACCGAACTGGCGTGTTGGGCCGATGCTGCATTTGTTGATGCGAGGATCGGAGCAGCTATGGACAAGTCCTGGGTGCTATGATGATGTTGATCAACATGAAATAGCTTGTCATGAGCAAAACGTTGCCACCCATAGTCCTTCGGAATTTCTCTCTCATAGGCCAGATGTCCCGCCTCTTCAGACGTCATGCTCAAATCGCCAGTTACATTCTAAATCTATCTTTTCCATGTTCTTTCTCTTCTCTTTACTGTGATGGCTCCTTCCATAATTGTCTTCTCCAACCCCTCGTGTCTCTGTATATGTCCATAAAACTAAAATTTACTCATTCTTATTCGGAATGCTTCAGTCAGTTTTCTTCGGTTTCGAGTTCTTTCTGGATAGATCTATTTATTCTCTTCTCTGCTATGATATGATAGTTCTCATATCTTCTCTGCTATGATGATAGTTCTCATATCTTCTCTGATGATAGTTCTCATATCTTCTCTGATGATAGTTCTCATATCTTCTCTGATGATAGTTCTCATATCTTCTCTGATGATAGTTCTCATATCAATGATAGAATTCAGTACCTGCTCATTATTTGTTAGATGATAGTTCTCATATCTCAATATGATAATACAGTACCTCATTATTTGTGATGTAGCACCTGAGGGTAGTTAATGTCAACACCTGAGTGGTAGTTAGATGAGCACCTGGAGTGGTAGTTGATGTCAGCACCTGGAGTGATAGTTAGATGTGAGCACCTGAGCGGTAGTTGATTCAGCACCTGAGGTAGTTAGATGTCAGCACCTGGAGTGGTAGTTAGATGTGAGCACCTGGAGTGTAGTTGATGTCAGCACCTGAGTGTAGTTAGAGTCAGCACCTGATGAGTTAGATTGAGCACCTGAGTGGTAGTTAGATGTCAGCACCTGAGTGGTAGTTAGATTGAGCACCTGGAGTGGTAGTTAGATGTCAGCACCTGGAGTGGTAGTTAGATGTCAGCACCTGGAACGGTAGTTAGATGTGAGCACCTGGAGTGGTAGTTGAGTAGCACCTGGAGGGTAGTTAGATGTCAGTACATGCAGTGGTAGTTAGATGTCACACCTGGATGGTAGTTAGATTGACACCTGGAGGTAGTTAGATAGCACCTGAGTGGTAGTTAGATGTCAACACCTGAGTGGTAGTTAGATGTCAGCACCTGGAGCGGTAGTTAGATGAGCACCTGGAGGGTAGTTGATGTCACACCTGGAGTGGTAGTTAGATGTCAGCACCTGGAACGTAGTTAGATGAGCACCTGAGTGGTAGTTAATGTCTGCACCTGGAGTGGTAGTTAGATGTCAGCACCTGGAGTGGTGTAGCATGTCAGCACCTGAGTGTAGTTGATGTCAGTCTGCAGGTAGTTAGATGTCACACCTGATGTAGTTAGATGTCAGCACCTGGAGTGTATAGATGTCAGCACCTGAGTGTAGTAGATGTCAGTACCTGGAGTGGTAGTACTCAATCAACCTCTAAGCGTACCTGTTCAAATTCACGGCAGGCAGTTTTGAAGCAAATTAGTTTCTTCATTTTTTGAACGTTAAAATAGACCTCGCCGTTCAAGCATGACAACTATGAACTATATGGTGCTTAGAAAATCGACTACTCGTTTCTGGTCGAGGTCATCTCCTGTAAGGAAATGCTACGATTTTCATTCATTTTTGTTAGCTGTAGTCCTACCGATGAGATACATTTTACTGTATCAGGGAATAACCATATTTATTACAAACAGTTGCTATGAAACGGTGAAAGATCATGTTCAAATAGTTCAATATTCTGAATACAATTGGTACTAGAAGGTAATATTACGTTTATTATGCGAAACAAAATCTATATATACAAATTAGATGCTGAAATAAATTGTAATCTACGTTTGTTTATCTTTAATGTATCTAATATTTTACATGTAAGTTTACGATGGAACCACAATTTCAAATACCTGTCTCAGTGTGACGTCTGTAAGTTAAACTTTTAATTTGTCGAAGATCTAAATACTCTCAAATTTAAACATTTGTCATAAATTATGATACAATCATACATACATGTTTTATGTCACAACAAATTACAAAAAACATTGCCTACCGCAGATGTATTAATTCATTGTAAACCAGTACAGATTTCATATATATTTATATTTTCGTAATGGATAGATAACATCTCAGAGTCCCTGCAAAAGCATGGACTGACAACGTCAAGCGCAACACACCTGGCACAAGATAGAAAACTAAATCTCCCCAGACGCTTCACGGCAAATGTGATTAAGATAAGATAAGATAAGATAAGATATTCTCAAAAGAAGACTAGAAAGCTTTTACACTATATAATGTAAGACATCATATAAGACCATCTGTTTGATTCACAACAGGGCAACTATTACTATGAGAGTTAAAAGTTTTGTGTGTGTTTAATAGATGTAGAGTTCGAATCACGCAACGGACAGTTTGGTTGTAAATTGTTTCGCGTGGGTTTTTACAAAAGGACGATGGCACCACCCGCTCAGAAAGCAATGGCAAACTACTAAACGTAATAATGCCTAGAAAAATCACAAACAGCATTAAAAAGCTGGGGTTGATTTGCAAAGTCCTGTAAAGGATATGCAATTAACCAATAGATATAACTGTTGTTTATTTGTGTGTTAGATGTAATAACAACTGTTTATTTCTGTATTATATTTACTCATCAACATGTGCTGTCTCAGCATCGAAGATTGACTGCATGGGCCTCCAACAACATCACCTGTCTGGTTGTTGCACTCTACCAGGCTATAATTTTTCCTTCTCTTGATGTCCACGACCCCAACTTCTATCACAGCCTTTCTCTAGCTCACCATCCTACAGGCATTCCTCTTGCAGCATCCTCCTGCAGCATCTGTCATTTTTTGCTAAGGGCACATTTTACCCAGGTTGCATCACTTTTAAGGGAAATAAAATTGATGAATTAAGAAAACAAGGGAAAGAGAGAGAAATGTACAACGAAATTAATATAATGACACGTGACTTCAGCCCATCAATACAAGTCATAAACGATAACAATGGCAAAAGATTAACAAAAAAGAAAACTGTACTAGAAAGATGGCGTGAGTACTGCAGAAACATGTATGAAGACACATCTAAAAATCCACATAAGATAATAACAGAAAGCGAAGAGACAGAACCAGAGCCCATGTTGGATGAAGTCGCCTGGCAATCAAAAGTCTGAAGAGAGGAAGTCACCAGAGTGCGATGATATACCAGCGAATTGATTCAAGCATGGGGGAGGCCAGTGTTCGGTATATCATAAATTGTGCACAAAGATAAGGAATAGCTCCTCCTGGCCAAAGGAATGGAAAAGATCAGTATTTATACATATTCCAAAGAGGGAAACATGAAACTATGTACCAACTACAGAACTATTGCCCTTATAAGTCACGCCAGCAAAATCCTACTAAGAATCATAATGAAGAGGATGGAACAATAATTAGAAGATGAAATACACGAAACACAAGCAGGTTTCAGAAGAGGTAGAGGCACTAGAGACCAAATTTGTAGCATGAGACTCATTATCGAGAAATGTAGAGAATACAACATAGACCTGCATGCATGTTTCATAACTTATAGCAAGGCTTTCGACCATATACAACACCAGAAAATGTGAACATCATGAAAGACATGCATTTTCCAACACACATAATACAACTCATAGAATCTCTATACCACGAACAACAGGCAACCATTAAAATAGGAGGTGAAATAGCTGAATGGTAAGAGATTCAAAAGGGGGTAAGACAAGGATGTATTTTGTCCCCATACTTATTCAACATATATGCAGAGAACATCATGAGGAATGTAAAAGAAGATGCCAACTATGTGAATTACAACCCTCTCACTATAGGTGGCAAATGCATACCAGAGCTTAGAAATGCAGACGATACAGTATTATTATCCACCAGCAAAAAAGGTTTGGAAAACCTAATCATGACGACCAAGAAACATAGTGAAGACCAACATCTATATTTGAATACACAAAAAAAAGGCATGTCAATTGACAAAGCAAAAGGCTCACCTAAAATCGAAATAAACAATGAAAAACTTCAATGTGTAGAGAGCTATGAATACCTGGGCTCAATAATTAACAATAACGGTGACTGCTCCAAAGAAATCTCAAGAAGATTGGCAATAACAATCAAGAAGTTAAACACAATGAAGAACATGTGGCAAAGCACCAGCAAAATATTAATATTAAAAATATTGAGAACATGCATTTTTCTAGTGGCTACTTAATGGTTGTGAATCATGGACTATTGCACAAAAATTAAGAACGAAAATCCAGTCCTTCGAAACTAAATGCTACAGAAAGATCCTACAAATACCATGGACAGAAAAAGAAAAATACTGATGTCCTGAAAGAACTAAATGTTAAAGAGAATTGGCTGATAAACAACATACTATACAGAAATATTAGATACTTTGGTCACATCAAGCGTCACGATGACCTGGAAAGAACAATATTAGAGGACAGGATCCCAGGACGCAGAGGCAGACCAAGAAGAAGATGGCTACAATATATTAAAGAAACCATGAATATAACCATCGACAAAGTGGGTGAACTGGCTAGAGACAGAGTGAATTTCAGATGTGCTGCAAAGAGAGCAACGTCCTATAAAGGATACGCACCTTGATGATGATATTCAGATGTGCTGCAAAGAGAGCAACGTCTATAAAGGATACACACCTTGATGATGATGATGATGCATTACTTTATTTTCTCTACCATTTTGGGTAGATTGTGTGAAGAGAGCTCTTGAGTTTTGACTGTGGCGGGAGATAGAGAGCTCTTGAGTTTTGACTTGGCTGGAGGCTTTGACTGTGGGTAGGAGAGCTCTTGAGTTTTGACTGTGAGGAGAGAGAGCTCTTGAGTTTTGACTGTGGCGGAGATAGAGGCTCTTGAGTTTGACTGTTGCGGGAGAAGAGAGCTCTTGAGTTTCATCTGTGGCTGGAGAGCTTTGCTTGGGAGAGAGAGGCTCTTGAGTTTCATCTGTGGCTGAGAGAGAGCTCTTGAGTTTCATCTGTGGCTGAGAAGAGGCTCTTGAGTTGGAGGGCCTGAGTTCATCTGTGGCTGGAGAGAGCTTTGACTGTGGGTAGAGAGAGCTCTTGAGTTTCATCTGTGGCTAGAGAGAGAGCTCTTGAGTTTCATCTGTGGCTAGAGAGAGAGAGCTCTTGAGTTTCATCTGTGGTTGGAGAGAGAGCTCTTGAGTTTTGAATGTGGCTAGAGAGAGAGCTCTTGAGTTTTATCTGTGGTTGGAGGGAGAGAGCTCTTGTTTCATCTGTGGCTAGAGAGAGAGCTCTTGAGTTTCATATGTGGCTAGAGAGAGAGCTCTTGAGTTTCATCTGTGGCTGGAGAGAGCTTTGACTGTGGGTAGAGAGAGCTCTTGAGTTTCATCTGTGGCTAGAGAGAGAGCTTTTGAGTTTCATCTGTGGCTAGAGAGAGTGCTCTTGAGTTTCATCTGTGGTTGGAGAGAGAGATCTTGAATTTCATCAAGTCAGTTTGATGTTGGAGAGAGAGCTCTTGAGTTTTGAATGTGGCTAGAGAGAGAGCTCTTGAGTTTCACCTGTGGTTAGAGAAAGTTGAGCAGTTTTCTAAGCTTGGAGCTTTGAAGCTTAAACATAATCTTGTCTGCACTCTACATTTGTTTTCAGAACCAGTAATGAAAATGGACAGAGCAGCTGAAGCAACTATCATGGAAGTTGAGCAGTTCTCTAAGCTTGGAGCTTTGAAGCTTAAACATAATCTTCCACAAAAAGCATTGAAAGCTTACAGACATGCATATCAGAGTGCCTTGCTACTTGGTCAGAATGGTTATATGCAGAGAGCATGTGCCTTCAATTTGGCTGCAATAAACATCTCCATTGGAAGCTACAGTGATGGCTTGATCTATTTAAAACAGGCTGTAAGTATTAGTTCCCATCTCTCTTGTTAATAAATTTATGTTTGTTCTATTTTTGTATTTTAACTCTTCCCGTACGCAGTTATTTCCTCCTCAGTTGTACACGGTTAATTCTTCAATGTAAGAATGTAAGAATAATTCAAGAGAGGCAAAAAGAGCGTTTTTTAAATTACAAAAATCGTAACTACTCATTAATAAATAAACATATATATATATATTCTATTAGATACTAATTTGAAGAAAACTGGACAACCTATTAGAATGAAAATGAAAATCGTGGCATATCCCAAAGGACGTAGCCATCAACCACAGTCCTATTAGAATAGCAAGGTTAAAAAGTAATAGAAGTAAAATGTAGTAGAAGTAAAACTAGAAAGACTTAAATAAGAGGAAACAACTCATATGGCGCAGTGTACAGTGAATGGTGTTCAACTGCAATACGCTGTGAGGCAGTGTTTGCAACAATTGGCATGGAAAGTGTTAATTGTAAGATTCCAGCATACCTCAACTTAAATATTTGAATTTTATAATAATAATATAATAACAGCTGTCCATCACAAGCGATGATGACAACAGTCTCAGACGTGTGCTGCTGCACTTCTCTGGTGTGTGCAGAGATGACTGTAGAGTCCAATCCTAGAACACAATCCCCTACCACAGGTGTGGCATACATTGTCGAGGTTAGACATGTGCGTGTTGTGTGTTCTGTCTTTTCACGCAGCTTGTTTTCTCTGTGCCTCAACAATATGATGATTCTCCGCTATACGGGTTCCTCTTTTGTTGTTACAGTGCCACATTTGGCGATCTTGCACAAGGGATTCCCAGCACGTGATGTCTATATCGAAGAATTTCAGAGACACTTTAAGAGTTTCTTTGAAGCGTTTCCTTTTGTTCACGAGCAGAACGTCTGCCCCCTTCAAGTTTGCCATACATCAACTGTTTGGGGATGCGTTATCAGGCATCCGAGCAATGTGACCGGCCCATCTTACTTGGGCCTTCTGCAACAGGGTGTTGACTCATGGGATCTTTGCTCTTGTGAGAACTTCGGTATCTTGAATTTTAGCCTGTCAGCTTATTTTTAGTATTTTTCATTGACAACTTGTGTGGAAGTGGTTTAGTTTTCTTGCGTATCACTGCCCATGTCTCGTTTGCGTACAGCAGCATGGTGAGTACTATGACCTGGTAAACTTTCAGCTTTGTGGCTACGCTTATCCCCTTCCGCTCCCACACAGTGACACATAGCACCCGAGCGCAGCACTGGCTTTGAATATCCTATTGTTGACCTCAGAGTCTTCTTCTCCTTCTGCGTTCTCACTAGATTGGGATTTCGATTCTCTAATAAAGGCAGCCGTCTGCCTCAGATTATCAGCCACGCCATACAGTTTGTCTTGGGTGCTGGCGTAAGTGGACCACCTCTTCTCAATTCTGCATACTGGGGGCAGTTCTGTAGGATATAATTCATATGATTTCTGCTTCCCGTTTGTGCCGACCTCTTCCCGCAGTAAGTTTTGGCCACCTTCGTGATGGTAGGTCTGACATTCTTACTGCGTGGCTAAATCTCCTAGGCAGATTGGCGACCGTAGAATATGTTATCCCATTCCTCATTGGGATGGGTCGTTGCACCGTGTTATGCATCTTACAGCCTGGTGCATCCGTTTTCTGCAAGCATTCGTTTCGGGTTAGCATTCCTAGCGGACACATGCATCCGATTTCAACCAAACCGCCTTAGTCGCCTCTTATAACATGCGTGGCAGGTAACAGTGGTTCTTTTCTTTACACCCCAAATTTGGGCCCTGGTAGCCAGCGCGTACCTCAGAGTCTATGTTTGCTGATCTGGATAGGAGGCTGCCAAGGTAGGCAAAGTTTTCCGCTGACAGGAGACGCTGGTGTTTAATGTTGATGACTGGATCGTAGTACTTCTTTCTAGGGGCTAGCTGAAACATGACCTCTGTTTTTTTGGTGTTAATGGTGAGAACAAACTTATCACAAGCCATTGAGAACTTGTCCATGTAAGTCTGCATTTCTTCCTCAGAGTTGGTAGCGAGGACGCAGTCATCAGCAAACAACCGGTTTGAGATGGTTGATTCTTTTACCTTTGTGGAGGATTTTAACCTCCGAATATTGAATAGATTACCATCTGTCGTGTATCTAATCTTTACCCCATGTTCGTCGCCTACCCAAAAGATATCCATGAGCATGGCAGCAAACATCATGCTGAAGAGTGTTGGGGCCAGTACACAGCCCTGTTTGACGCCATTGGTGACATGGAAGGCCTCCGACAGCTCCTCTTCGTCAAGTACACGTGCCATCATACCCTTGTGAAACTGTTGGACGATCTTAATGAATTTCACTGGGCATCCAAATTTTTCCATAGACCGCGTTGACCGTGTCGAAAGCCTTCGTCAGATTGACAAAGACCATGTAGAGGTTGCGGTGCTGCTCTTGGAATTTCTTCTGTAGTTGGCGAGCAGCAAATATCATGTCTGCTGTTCCACGATCCGTTCTGAAGCCACGTTGAGTCTCAGGAAGCAATTTTAATTGGGTGATGAGAACATTGGAGCAACTTAAAATGTCATTTCTTTTTTCGCAGGAACCACCAGAGGGTTGCCATGATGGCAGATCAAATGGAGATCTATATTTTAACTATGGTCTGGCTTTTGATGGTCTGAGAAACACATCAGAAGTGAAGAATTATTACATTAAGGCTCTGAAGGAGTACCAGTCTGAGCAGGACAATGTAAAGATGGAAGCAGAAATGATAAATCGTTTAAGAAAAGTTTATGTGGTATCTGGTGAATATTATAAAGCTGAATCCTATGTGAGACAACTAATTCAGACTTATACAAAACATGGAAATCTGACAGGAAAGTTGCAGGTGAGTTGATTTCTTCTCAATTAATCCATCCTTCTATCAGATACAACAATCTTGGTTTGAACAAGAGCTATCAAACAAGTTCTGTGATATTTTTTAATTTAAAAGTGCATTAGAGGCGAAGCATTGACTTTATTGCATCTGTTTTCTTTATATGTCTCCATCTCTCTCTGCAGAAATGTTACACCATCGGCTGTGGGTATTGTACAAACTCTATTGCTCACTCAACGGCTAAGAGTTGTACAAACTCCACTGCTCCACCATCAATTGAGGGTATTGTACAGACTCTATTGCTCCACCATGGGCTGTGGGTATTGTACAAACTCTATTGCTCCACCATGGGCTGAGGGTATTGTACAAACTCTATTGCTCCACCATGGCTGGGGTATTGTACAAACTCTATTGCTCCACCATCGGCTGTGGGTATTGTACAAACTCTATTGCTCCACCATCAATTGTGGGTATTGTACAAACTCTATTGCTCCACCATCAATTGTGGGTATTGTACAAACTCTATTGCACCATCATGTGGTATACAATCATTGTCAATCGGTGTGGGTATTGTACAAACTCTATTGCTCCACCATCAATGTGGGTATTGTACAAACTCTATTGCTCCACCATCGGCTGTGGGTATTGTACAAACTCTATTGCTCCACCATCGGCTGTGGGTATTGTACAAACTCTATTGCTCCACCATCGGCTGTGGGTATTGTACAAAACACTCTGCCCTTGCTCCACCAATAATCCTATGTCTTCAAATGCTGAATGAAGGCTGTCTGATCAACTACAACCTCAAGTCAAGCAAACTGAACACTTCACCATGGCAACCAGTTCTGGATGAATGTCTGAACACCCTCACCATGGATACAACAGTTCGGATCTAATGTCTGAACATCATGGATACAACCATTGGGATGTGAATGTCTGAACACCTCACATGGATACAACAGTTCTGGATGTGAATGTCTGAACACCTTCACCATGATACAACCAGTTCTGGGATGTGAATGTCTGAACACCTTCACCATGGATACAACCAGTTCTGGGATGTGAATGTCTGAACACCTTCACCATGGATACAACCAGTTCTGGGATGTGAATGTCTGAACACCTTCACCATGGATACAACCAGTTCTGGGATGTGAATGTCTGAACACCTTCACCATGGATACAACCAGTTCTGGGATGTGAATGTCTGAACACCTTCACCATGGATACAACCAGTTCTGGGATGGAATGTGAAATTCAATCAAAGTTCTGAATGTTACACCTTCACCATGGATACAACCAGTTCTGGGATGTGAATGTCTGAACACCTTCACCATGGATACAACCAGTTCTGGGATGTGAATGTGAACCATGTACACCATTTGGTTGAATGCTGAACACTCCAGAACCCAGTTTGGATGGAATGTCTAAACCTTACCTGGATACAACACATATGCGAACACCCAAGAGTTGTAATGCTGACACCTACCATGGGAAACCGTCGGAGTGAAGTTGAACACCTTACCATGGATACAACGTTCTGGATGAATGCACAACTGTACCCAGAGAAGTTGAAACTGTAAAACTTGATACATGCAAACCCAAGAAAGCTTGAACATTAAGCTGACATGCAAACCCAAGAGTTGAACTAGCTGACATGCAAACCCAAGAGTTGAACTAGCTGACATGCACAAGTAACGACTCAAACCAAGAGTTGAAAAACATAAAAGGGTTACTGCTGACATGCAAACACAAGAGTTGAACTAATGCTGACATGCAAACCCAAGAGTTGAACTAGCTGACATGCAAACCCAAGAGTTGAACTAGCTGACATGCAAACCCAAGAGTTGAACTAGCTGACATGCAAACCCAAGAGTTGAACTAGCTGACATGCAAACCCAAGAGTTGAACTAGCTGACATGCAAACCCAAGAGTTGAACTAGCTGACATGCAAACCCAAGAGTTGAAATAGCTGACATGCAAACACAAAGTTGAACTAGTTGACATGAATTGTAACAGTAGATGGTAGATTTTCTAGAGAAATTGAAGCAAAAATACCAGATGGTAAATGCATTGAAATACAAACTGATACAATCACTCAAGCGTCCATATATCTGCCTGATACAATCACTCAAGCGTCCATATATCTGACTGATACAATCACTCAAGCGTCCATATATCTGACTGTAAGTTAAAAGGTAAATTATAAAAGCCTAAAAATACTAATACTCTGTTACTATTGTCAAACATGGACGTCCATCTAAGGTGCAATGGAAGAAGATACTAGTGTCAAACATGGACGTCCATCTAAGGTGCAATGGAAGAAGATGACAGTGTCTGAGATACTGTGCTTCATAATAGTCTTCAGTTTCGGTTTGGAATATCTTCATTGCACTCCGGACACGTCCGTAGGTGCTCCGATCTCCTTCGCAATATATCCAATAGCGACTGAACGTATGTTGATTTTGATTGATGAGCCTACTCGTATACCTGTCGTACTATTCTTTTCTTGCCACAACAATCTTCAAACCCAGTTCCTGCAATCTAGTAGTTGACTTGGATTGGTTTAGATGAAGATCTTCTCTGCGGCCACACTCTATGAGGGCGTTCAAGATATCAGCTCTGTCCATTGGCTGGCCCCCCTCTCTCTCTCTCTCTCTCTCTCTCACGATCATTCTTAGGCCGCTTTTATCATTCAATTGTGATATATAAGCAGCCAAACATCAGAACGGATGTACGTGCACAGCCTTCAGTACCTATTGGAGCTCAGGTGCTTATCCTTCGGTGGTGTGTTCGATTTCAACCAGCATTTACTGGGTTCACTCTCCGTTAGCCTTTTACTGTTCCCAGCCAAAACCCACAAGGCAGCAGGCTGTTATTTTCTTTTAGGGCAGTGACCTTTAGACGGCCTGCCCTCCCGGGCTTATGAGCGCCATCTGCTCAGCGAAACCAGTCGTTTGTGGACACTTGTGCATCCAGTTTTGTGTACGGTTTGCTCCGCTAGCCTTTGATTGTCCCCAATCAAACTACAAGGCAGCAGTAGTTCCCTGCGAGCGGAAATGGACACTGGCTTCGCCTCTGCTGGGCTTTCAAGTTTTCCTGCACATTCGGGTGGTCCGCACATCTCTGCCTGCCGTGCCTTCCTTGCATGCCATGCCATGCTCACCTGCCCCTCGGTGGTGCAGCGTGCATGCTGCTCTTCCCTGGTGCCTGGTCACAATCAGTTCTCGCCATTCTCACATTTTCCATACCTTCCGTGCCATGCCGTGCCATGAACGCCTGCCCCTCGGTGGGGTTCACTATGATATCGCCAGCGTGCGTGCTAGCTCTGCCCTGGTGCCTGGTCACAATCAGTTCTCGCCGTGCTCACATTTTCCATACCTTCCTGCCATGCGTGCCATGAATGCCTGCCCTGGTGGGGCTCACTATGATATCGCCAGCTGCGTGCTAGCTCTGCCCTGGTGCCTGGTCACCATCTGTTTTCGTGTGCTCACATTTGCCTGGGTTATCCGACTCCGGCGGGCAACAAACGTATCCCCATCCCTGTGATGGGGGCCCGAGTTTTGCCCCATGTGGACCCACGTGCAGCTCAACTCAACTCCCAACATACTCATCGGCTCAAGAGAGAGGGCTCAAGAGAGAGCATGCGCTGGCTCCGAATTCCGCCCCACGCGGGTCAAAGTCTCTTCAATGGCTTTGAGTTGTGCCCCCATCACTGTGATGGGGGCCAGAGTTTTAACCTATGTGGGCCTACTTGCAGCTCATCGGCTCAACAGAGAGGGCTCAGGAGAGCATGCGCCGCGAGGTCGACGTCTTTCGATCGGTCTATGTGGACCTACGTGCAGTTCAACCCGTCTCCCAGCATACTCATTGGCTCAGAGAGAGGCTCAAGAGAGAGCATGCGCGGGCTCGAGTTTTGCCCACACGGTTCCACGTTTACCCTTCCAGCTTTTCCCATCGGCCAGAGAGGCGAGCTTAATAGCCACTCTGGGAGTTCGCTCATCTGTGTTGTGAGCGGATCCCATCTAGCGTGACTACCTTTGCATCTCTATTTGCCCCAGAGTAGCTCTCCCATGACACCTGCCCTCTTAGCCAGACCGGAACTACCGTCTGTTACCAGGGTCACCACGTGGAGGTGAGGGCAGGCGATTAGTGCCAGCTCACTAATCTGGCGCGCCGTTCTTTCCTTGCGCCTTTGACCCCTGCCATTCTTTCAATATGTCCTAGTCATTATATTCTATAAACCTTTATGATAGTGGTAATACTATATGATTGTCTTACAAATACAACACTTGCTTTGGATATTCTATTGTTGACCTCAGAATCGTAGTGAAGTTAAAACTAGCCCCTCTTTGTTGTTTGACATCCAGTTTATTCCAGATTTTCTGTTACTAGAGTCAGGTACAACAGGCCAGCCTTTTGATCAAGATGGACAATGTGCAAGGATCAGAGACAATAGCAGACAATTGTTTGATGACATGTCAAGGTCAAGGACAATCAGAGAAAATTGGTTTGTTTCGTAGATTATGTTGTAACATCTCTCATGAGCTTAATATTTCAATTGTAATCAGGTGTTTGTTACTGTTGGTGTAAGCATTATTTAATTTGTTACTGTTGATGTAAGCATTATTTAATTTGTTACTGTTGACATAGTTTAATTTCTGTCTGATGTAGCATTGATTAAGTGTACTGTTGATGTAAGCATTATTTAATTGTTTGTGATGTAGGAGCAATGTTTGTTACTGTTATGTAGGGCAGATGTTTGTTACTGTTGATGTAAGCATTATTTAATTTGTTACTGTTGATGTAGGCATGATTTGTTACTGTTGATGTAAGCATTATTTAATTTGTTACTGTTGATGTAAGCATTATTTAATTTGTTACTGTTGATGTAGGGCAGATGTTTGTTACTGTTGATGTAAGCATTATTTAATTTGTTACTGTTGAAGTAAGCATTATTTAATTTGTTACTGTTGATGTAGGGCAGATGTTTGTTACTGTTGATGTAGGGCAGATGTTTGTTACTGTTGATGTAGGACAGATGTTTGTTACTGTTGATGTAAGCATTATTTAATTTGTTACTGTTGATGTAGGGCATTATTTATTTGTTACTGTTGAAGTAAGCATTATTTAATTTGTTACTGTTGATGTAAGCATTATTTAATTTGTTACTGTTGATGTAAGCATTATTTATTTTGTTACTGTTGATGTAGGGCAGTATTGTAATTTGTTCTGTGAGCTAAGCAGGTATTAGTTCTGTTATGCTACAGATATTTTCTTGTTGATGCTAGCAGATGTAGTTCTGATTTGTAGGCAATATAGTAATTTACATGTAGTCCCGATGTCAGTTATTGATATGGGGTTTGTATGTAATACACTTATTTATCCTTTCTTCATAGCAATTTAATTCTTCTCATTATTAGCATCTATTTACATTTTTTCTAATCAGAGAACTTTTAATGTTATCTTGAGAGAGATGTGGTGTAGAGAACTGTGCTTACATGTATTCTTAAAATGTGAGAAGTAGCAGAGATTATCACAGTTTGTAGTCAGAGATATGTTTACATGTGTTCATTTAGCAAATATGTAATACATTGTATCACATAGTGCTAAGATATGCTACATTGTTCCATCCTGCAAGATATGTTTACATTGTTCCATACCTGCTAGATATGTTTACATTGTTCCATACCTGCTAGATATGTTTACATTGTTCCATACCTGCTAGATATGTTCACATTGTTCCATGCCTGCTAGATATGTTTACATTGTTCCATACCTGCTAGATATGTTCACATTGTTCCATGCCTGCTAGATATGTTTACATTGTTCCATACCTGCTAGATATGCTCACATTGTTCCATACCTGCTAGATATGTTCACATTGTTCCATCCTGCTAGATATGTTCACATTGTTCCATGCCTGCTAGATATGTTCACATTGTTCCATACCTGCTAGATATGTTCACATTGTTCCATGCCTGCTAGATATGTTCACATTGTTCCATGCCTGCTAGATATGCTCACATTGTTCCATACCTGCTAGATATGTTCACATTGTTCCATCCTGCTAGATATGTTTACATTGTTCCATCCTGCTAGATATGCTCACATTGTTCCATACCTGCTAGATATGTTCACATTGTTCCATACCTGCTAGATATGCTCACATTGTTCCATACCTGCTAGATATGTTCACATTGTTCCATGCCTGCTAGATATGTTCACATTGTTCCATGCCTGCTAGATATGCTCACATTGTTCCATACCTGCTAGATATGCTCACATTGTTCCATGCCTGCTAGATATGTTCACATTGTTCCATGCCTGCTAGATATGTTTACATTGTTCCATACCTGCTAGATATGTTCACATTGTTCCATGCCTGCTAGATATGCTCACATTGTTCCATGCCTGCTAGATATGCTCACATTGTTCCATACCTGCTAGATATGTTCACATTGTTTCATGCCTGCTAGATATGTTCACATTGTTCCATACCTGCTAGATATGTTCACATTGTTTCATACCTGCTAGATATGCTCACATTGTTTCATGCCTGCTAGATATGTTCACATTGTTCCATGCCTGCTAGATATGCTCACATTGTTTCCATACCTGCTAGATATGTTCACATTGTTCCATACCTGCTAGATATGCTCACATTGTTCCATGCCTGCTAGATATGCTCACATTGTTCCATACCTGCTAGATATGCTCACATTGTTCCATGCCTGCTAGATATGCTCACATTGTTCCATACCTGCTAGATATGCTCACATTGTTCCATGCCTGCTAGATATGCTCACATTGTTCCATACCTGCTAGATATGTTCACATTGTTCCATCCTGCTAGATATGTTCACATTGTTCCATGCCTGCTAGATATGCTCTACATTGTTCATGCCTGCTAGATATGCTCACATTGTTCCATACCTGCTAGATATGTTCACATTGTTTCATGCCTGCTAGATATGCTCACATTGTTCCATACCTGCTAGATATGTTCACATTGTTTCATACCTGCTAGATATGTTCACATTGTTCCATGCCTGCTAGATATGCTCACATTGTTCCATACCTGCTAGATATGCTCACATTGTTCCATACCTGCTAGATATGTTCACATTGTTCCATACCTGCTAGATATGTTCACATTGTTCCATACCTGCTAGATATGCTCACATTGTTCCATACCTGCTAGATATGCTCACATTGTTCCATGCCTGCTAGATATGCTCACATTGTTCCATGCCTGCTAGATATGCTCACATTGTTCCATGCCTGCTAGATATGCTCACATTGTTCCATGCCTGCTAGATATGTTTACATTGTTCCATGCCTGCTAGATATGCTCACATTGTTCCATACCTGCTAGATATGCTCACATTGTTCCATACCTGCTAGATATGTTCACATTGTTTCATGCCTGCTAGATATGCTCACATTGTTTCATGCCTGCTAGATATGTTTACATTGTTCCATGTCTGCTAGATATGTTTACATTGTTCCATGTCTGCTAGATATGCTCACATTGTTCCATACCTGCTAGATATGTCTCACATTGTTCATGCTGCAAGATATGCTCACATTGTTTCATGCCTGCTAAAGCTGATTAATAAATACTTTCAGCAAACATCTTGATAGATCTGAGTTTGGTGTTTACTCAGATATGCAAATATAATAAAGCCTTGCAGTGTTGCCATAGTGCCCTCAACATATTCAGTGGACAAGGGTCAAGTCTGAAGCAGGCTGCTGTACTATATCAGAACCTTGGAGTCATCCATAACTACCTGAAACAATATAAGGATGCCCTTGAATATCATCAGACAGCAGCAAACAAGTTTGGTACGTTCATGGACCATGTTTTTTAATTTATAATTAGCTAGTATTAAATCATTTTAAATGTTAATATCTTCTTATTACAACAACTAGTGCCTACAGGTATTCATTGGCAACTAGGTACAGGTATTCATTGGCAACTAGAGTACAGGTTAATTCAAATTGGATCAACTAGGTACAGGTATTCATTGTGGCAACTAAGGTACAGGTATTCATTGGAAATATATAATAATAATTAATAATAATTCCTATCATACCGTTAAATGTTACATAGTGCCTGCAAGTGATTTCTCACTGCACTTTCCTGGGCAACTTGCTCAATCTCTTCCATGTAATTGAGTCCGATATTTCTTGCCTCTCTCAGCAGTTTGTTTCAGAGTCTTCATAGGGCAACCTCTCTTTCTTGAACCCTTTGCATCCCACTTCAATGCCTGCTTTGGTATTCTTTGATCATTTCTTCTCAAAGTATGCCTAACATATCTCCATCTTCTCTTTCTTATAACAATTGTCACTAGTGGTTGACCAGACATATCTCTGATTTCATCACTTCTCCTGAATTCATTCCATTTTATATTCATTATTTTTATAATCTATTTTCAAATGCATTCAACTTGCTTTCTATATCTTTAGTCATGTTCCAACTCTCGCTGGCATATGTTAGGATTGATACAACATTTGAATTGAAAATTCATAATTTAGTTTTAATACTATATAACTTGCAGTTTCATTAGGAACATATATTAACAAGAAATAAAAGTGGACAGATAGAAATAGAAACTTTTCTACAGATGAAAAGAGTAGTTACTGACAGATAACTTCCTTCTTCAGGTCTGTTCTTTCTGTCCAGTGAACATGTTTGATAGCATTAAGCGTTGTGGGGGTGAGGTAGGGAGGGGGGATGGAATAACTTGAGATATGTAGACAATACCGTCTCAATAGAAAACAATGAAATACAGCTCCAGGAACTAGTTAATAGAATGTTCTTGATTTTCTTTAATTTAAAAAAAAAAGATATTTCTAGAACAGACTATTGTATCGCTCATACATGGTGTCTTTCACCATACTGTTTTCCTAATACTATCCTTAGCATAGCAAAGAATACCAAAGCAGGCATTGAAGTGGGATGCAAATGGTTCAAGAAAATAGAAACGGCCAAGGAAACGCTGACAAAAAAATTTGATTGAGAGAGATATATTGATTGAGAAATATTGGACTCAATTCCATGGAAGAGATTGAGCGAGTTGCCCAGGACAGAGCAGTATGGAGAAATTACTTGCAGGGCCTATGTAGCATATAACGGTACAAGAATGAACGTATATATATATATATATATATTCTTAGCAAACCAATCAAACAATTGAAATGTACTGTTAACTATTTTCAAAATAGGGGAAGACTGCAGTAAAACTTGGTAAATAGGAACAGTCAAACAAAGTACTACGTTTTACAAAATACAGAAACTATGACGATAAACAGCACGTTTTGACCAAAGGCCTTTATCAAGCAACTGCACAAGCAGTTGGTGTGTTTGCGATAAAACCTTTGCAACGTTATTTCGTCACTGTTTTGATTTGTAAAACATATACTGTTATTGTGTAACTATTTCAGCTCGAAATTGAACTTTGTAAATGGAGAAATTGCAACTTTGTAAATGGAGAAAATTGCAACTTTGTAAATGGAGAAAATTGCAACTTTGTAAATGGAAGAATTGCAACTGTAAATGAAAATTGCAACTTTGTAAATGGAGAAAATTGCAACTTTGTAAATGGAGAAAATTGCAACTTTGTAAATGGAGAAAATTGCAACTTTGTAAATGGAGAAAATTGCAACTTTGTAAATGATAGATGTGCTTCAAATATTTAGAGCATTAATGTCCAAAGCAAATCTGATCCAAAATAGAAATAGTAATTCAAACAATTGCAACTTAATTTATTTTTCAGCGGAAATGAAAAACAGAAAAAGTCAATGTCACTGCTTGATCAATCTGGGTTATGCTTACAGCCAAATGCAAGACATTGACCAGGCTGGACAGCAATATCTTTATTCTCTTCATGCCGCTAAGGAATGTGGTAAAAATCGAATTTTATTTCTAAAATTATTATTAGAAGTAATTTTCTGTGAAAATATTTTTAAAATATGCTTAAAGTTTGTAAATCTGTAAGACGGTCTAAGAATATAATTAACTAGCAGACGTATGCATTGATAGTCTCTGTAGCGTAGTGGATAGTGCATTTGCTTTTCCTCTCTCTCTCTTTAGCCTGTTACGCCCCTGGCGTTTATGGCAGCAACAAACGTACACCATTCTTCCCTGTTCATGGCCTTCCTCTGTATTGTGTTCCAGCTATGATTCATTTCCTTCAGCTCTTGCTCTTCGTTCTCCTCCATGTCGTCTTGGGTCTTCCACGCTTTCGCCTACCCTCTGGAGTCCATCTCAGTGCAGTTTTCGTGTCGGAGCCAGTCTCCATGCGCATCACATGTCCAATCCATCTCCAGCGTCGTCTTCGGATGATAGTGCCCATATTCTCTTGTTGGCATCGTGCAAGCAATTCTTGATTCGAGATAGTAGTCGGCCAGTACACGCGTAAGATTTTTTCGCAGACAAGTTGTATGAAAGGCGGAGATTCTGGACATATCCTGTTCTGTCATTCTCCAGCATTCCGATCCGTACAGCAAAGTTGACAGCACACAGCTGTTATAGATACTAGTCTTGGTTCTGATGCTGTATTGGGCAGATTTCAAGGCGGTCTGAAGGGTCATGAATGCACTGCGTGCTTTACTCAGTCTGTTTTTAATGTCAGATCCAGCGCCTCCTTCATTGCTAATAACACTTCCAAGGTATGTGAAAGCGGTTGTATCTCGGAGGGTTTTACCTTCTAGTTTGACTGGTGCTGGGGTTGCTATGTTCAGAGTCATTACTTCAGTTTTCTTCTGATTTATTTTCAGCCCAACCATCTCACTATATTGGTTAAGGCGGCAGGTCTTTTCCTGGATATCTCTATGTGTATGAGATAGGAGTGCGATGTCATCTGCAAAATCTAGGTCTTCCAGAGTGGATGTGAGCGTCCATCTAATACCTCTTGCCTTATCTTCCGTTGTTTTACGCATCACCCAATCTATGACAGTGTTGAATAATAGGGCTGACATAACACATCCTTGTCACACGCCTGTTTTTACTTCAAACTTTAGTTCTGAAGTTTCAACACTGCATGCAAACTTGCTGTAGCAGCTTTTTATAATATTTATAAAACACAGTGGGATTCCATACCATCTTAAGATACGCCATAGACTTTCGCGGTGTATGCTATCAAAAGCCTTTTCAAAATCTACAAAGTTGATATAGAGTTTGCTTTGCCATTCTGTGCATTGTTCTATGATATTTCTAAGAGCAAATATTTGGCCTATACAGCTCCGTCCTCTGCGAAATCATGCTTGTTCCTTTCTCAGTTTCTTATCCACAGCGTCAGTAATACGTTGTACGATGATTTTGCTTAAGATTTTACTTGGGACAGAAAGCAGTGTTATTCCACGCCAATTATTACAATCGGCAAGGGAGCCCTTTTTGGGTATCTTGATGATGACTCCTCTGTTCCATGCATCAGGTATTATTTGGGCATTCCATATAGTAGTAAACAAGGGTTGCAATATATTAGCTGCAAGTTCTGGGTCTATTTTGAATAGTTCTGCGTTTAAGTTATCATTCCTGGTGCCTTGTTATTCTTAAGAGATTTAATTGCTGTAATGATCTCATCCTGCTGGGTGTTTCAATGCCAATTTCTAACTCCTCTGTTGGTTCTGGTATGTCTGCTACTACCGTTGGAGGTGGTCTGTTTAGCAATTCTTTAAAATGCTCTGTCCATCGTATTTCTTGTTCCTTTTCCGTTGTCAATAGTATTCCATTCTTATCCTTTATGAGAGTATTTGATCTTCTGTAATGTTTCCCGCTTATTAGCTTTGTAATTTTGTACACTGTTCCTGATCACACTTATTTGCTGCTTCTTCTGCCTGTACTGCCAGGTCTTCAACATACATTCTTTTGTCGGCTCTCACAGCCCGTTTGATTTCTTTACTTGCGCTTTTGTACTCTTCTTGGTATCTTGCTTTCAGTCTTTCGGACTTTGCTTCTAACAATTTCTTTTTAATATTCTTCGGCTGTCTATTATTTTCCATGTTGTTGGTGTTATCCATTCTTTTCTTTTCTTTGTTGTGTACCCTAGACATGTTTCACTGCTCTTGCTATATATAGATGCTATGTTGTCCCATGTTCTATCTATGTTGTCAGTTTCATCCGTAGTTTCATTACTTTCTAGGGCTTGGAATCTGTTCTTTATCTGCATTATAAACTTATCCTTTACTTCCGTGTCTTTTAGTCTATCCACATCGAACCTCTTTTGGAAGTTTTTCTGTTGTCCTGTTTTTCTTAGTTTAAGTTTGACATAAGCTGTGACTAGGTGGTGGTCACTACCAACATCTGCACCTCTCTTGACTACAACATCTAGCAGCGCGTCTCCAGGTCCATTGATCATTATATGGTCTATTTGGTTTTTATCTCTGCCATTAGGGGAATACCATGTTAATTTGTGGATATCTAAATGTTGAAATAGGGTTCCTCCTATAACGAGATTGTTCATGCTGCAGAAGTTTACTAAACGTTCCCCATTTTCGTTCATCATACCACATCCATATTTTCCCATAGTTCTATAACTATGCGTGTTGTCTTGTCCGACCTTCGCATTTAGATCTCCCATAACAATGATAACATCATGGGATGGTGACTTGTCTAATTCTGCTTGTAGGTTTTCATAGTACGAGTCTTTCTTTGTATCTTCGCTATCATTAGTTGGCGCATAGCATTGTAGGATTGTGATGTTTGTATGCTTCCCCTTTAGCCTGATCTTAATCAAGCGGCTCCTGATAGGTTTCCATTCTAACAGACACTTTTCCATGCCCTTTCTTAGGATTACTGCTACTCCTTCATGGTGTAGGTCATCGTCTCGTCCAGAAAAAGGACTGTTTCACCTGTTGCAGTGGTACTTCTTCCATTTCCTGTCCATCTGCTCTAGCTAACCCCTAGGATATGTAGATTATATCTTCTCATTTCAGCTGTTATTTGTGATAGTTTTCCGGTTTCGTACATTGTTCTTACATTCCAGCATCCAATTCTGGTCTTGGTTTTGGTATTCAGGACTTCCGTCCTCATGAAAGTAGCTTCCTTTCGGCTTTCACCACTTCCAGTCATGTGAGTCAATGACTCTGGTAGCCCTTCATGCCCGTAGATAGGTTGTATGTTTGTTGTTGTTTCGGTAACTTTAATTTTTTTTTAAAGGATGGGATCGTTAGTCCCAAGCCCAACCCCCAACCTGGAGGACCAGGAGACCATGCTTCGTCTGTCCCTCTTCAGTGACCTTTCCGGCTTGGGTAACCTTCCGGGAACATAAGTTCCCGCCGTCATAGCTCACTGTATCATTGGAGCACGCAAGCCTCCCCACCACTACAAGGTAATGGCCTCATGGGGAGGGCATTTGCTTAGTAGGCACATATTCTCGGGTTTCAATTCTATCATCAAAGTGGAATTTTTCTGTGATAGTAACAGCTGTCAGGTTGACCATACCACAGTTGGGTAACAGATAAACAAAGAAAATATAGACATATGGTACCACATAACTCATCGAGTGCAGATAAACAAAGAAAATATAGACATATGGTACCACATAACTCATCGAGTGCAGATAAACAAAGAAAATATAGACATATGGTACCACATAACTCATCGAGTGCAGATAAACAAAGAAAATATAGGCCTAACATTGTATGCCCCAATATATCTCATAGGAGTAAAACTGATTTGTTTACTTTACCATGACTACCATCACATCACTTTATCATGACTACCATCCCATCACTTTACCATGACTACCATCCTATCACTTTACCATGACTACCATCACATCACTTTACCATGACTACCATCCTATCACTTTACCATGACTACCATCCTATCACTTTACCATGACTACCATCACATCACTTTACCATGACTACCATCCCATCACTTTACCATGACTACCATACCATCACTTTATCATGACTACCATCACATCACTTTACCATGACTACCATCCCATCACTTTACCATGACTACCATCCCATCACTTTACTATGACTACCATCCCATCACTTTACCATGACTACCATCACATCACTTTACCATGACTACCATCACATCACTTTACCATGACTACCATCACATCACTTTACCATGACTACCATCCCATCACTTTACCATGACTACCATCCTATCACTTTACCTGGACTACCATCCCATCACTTTACCATGACTACCATCCCATCACTTTACCTGGACTACCATCCCATCACTTTACCATGACTACCATCACATCACTTTACCATGACTACCATCCTATCACTTTACCATGACTACCATCACATCACTTTACCTGGACTACCATCCCATCACTTTACCATGACTACCATCACATCACTTTACCTGGACTACCATCACATAACTTTACCATGACTACCATCACATCACTTTACCTGGACTACCATCCCATCACTTTACCATGACTACCATCACATCACTTTACCTGGACTACCATCCTATCACTTTACCATGACTACCATCCCATCACTTTACCATGACTACCATCACATCACTTTACCATGACTACCATCACATCACTTACCTGGACTACCATCACATCACTTTACCATGACTACCATCCCATCACTTTACCATGACTACCATCACATCACTTTACCTGGACTACCATCCCATCACTTTGAAATGATGTTGCATTAACTTCAAAATTGGATGCGTGACAATCAAGTAAAACAAATAGTTTCTCTATTTTAAAAATTAAAATAAACAAAAAAATAAATCTGAAAAGTATAATGTAGTCTCCTTTAGTGTTGCTGGTATAAACAGTTGACCATATGTCTTACCATCACATCACTTTACCTGGACTACCATCCCATCACTTTACCATGACTACCATCACATCACTTTACCTGGACTACCATCCTATCACTTTACCATGACTACCATCCCATCACTTTACCATGACTACCATCACATCACTTTACCATGACTACCATCCCATCACTTTACCATGACTACCATCCTATCACTTTACCTGGACTACCATCCCATAACTTTACCATGACTACCATCACATCACTTTACCTGGACTACCATCACATCACTTTACCGTGACTACCATCCTATCACTTTACCATGACTACCATCACATCACTTTACCATGACTACCATCCTATCACTTTACCATGACTACCATCCCATCACTTTACCATGACTACCATCCATCACTCTACCATGACTACCATCACATCACTTTACCATGACTACCATCCCATCACTTTACCATGACTACCATCACATAACTTTACCTGGACTACCATCACATCACTTTACCTGGACTACCATCCCATCACTTTACCATGACTACCATCCCATCACTTTACCTGGACTACCATCCCATCACTTTACCATGACTACCATCACATCACTTTACCATGACTACCATCCTATCACTTTACCATGACTACCATCACATCACTTTACCTGGACTACCATCCCATCACTTTACCATGACTACCATCCCATCATTTTACCTGGACTACCATCCCATCACTTTACCATGACTACCATCACATCACTTTACCATGACTACCATCCTATCACTTTACCATGACTACCATCCTATCACTTTACAATGACTACCATCACATCACTTTACCTGGACTACCATCCCATCACTTTACCATGACTACCATCACATCACTTTACCATGACTATCATCACATCACTTTACCTGGACTACCATCACATAACTTTACCATGACTACCATCCCATCACTTTACCATGACTACCATCCTATCACTTTACCATGACTACCATCCTATCACTTTACCATGACTACCATCACATCACTTTACCATGACTACCATCACATCACTTTACCATGACTACCATCACATCACTTTACCTGGACTACCATCCCATCACTTTACCATGACTACCATCACATCACTTTACCTGGACTACCATCCTATCACTTTACCATGACTACCATCACATCACTTTACCATGACTACCATCCTATCACTTTACCATGACTACCATCCTATCACTTTACAATGACTACCATCCCATCACTTTACCATGACTACCATCACATCACTTTACCTGGACTACCATCACATAACTTTACCATGACTACCATCACATCACTTTACCTGGACTACCATCCCATCACTTTACCATGACTACCATCACATCACTTTACCTGGACTACCATCCTATCACTTTACCATGACTACCATCCCATCACTTTACCATGACTACCATCACATCACTTTACCATGACTACCATCACATCACTTTACCTGGACTACCATCACATCACTTTACCATGACTACCATCCCATCACTTTACCATGACTACCATCACATCACTTTACCTGGACTACCATCCCATCACTTTGAAATGATGTTGCATTAACTTCAAAATTGGATGCGTGACAATCAAGTAAAACAAATAGTTTCTCTATTTTAAAAATTAAAATAAACAAAAAAATAAATCTGAAAAGTATAATGTAGTCTCCTTTAGTGTTGCTGGTATAAACAGTTGACCATATGTCTTACCATCACATCACTTTACCTGGACTACCATCCCATCACTTTACCATGACTACCATCCTATCACTTTACCTGGACTACCATCCTATCACTTTACCATGACTACCATCCCATCACTTTACCATGACTACCATCACATCACTTTACCATGACTACCATCCCATCACTTTACCATGACTACCATCCTATCACTTTACCTGGACTACCATCCCATAACTTTACCATGACTACCATCACATCACTTTACCTGGACTACCATCACATCACTTTACCGTGACTACCATCCTATCACTTTACCATGACTACCATCACATCACTTTATCATGACTACCATCCTATCACTTTACCATGACTACCATCCCATCACTTTACCATGACTACCATCACATCACTCTACCATGACTACCATCACATCACTTTACCATGACTACCATCCCATCACTTTACCATGACTACCATCACATAACTTTACCTGGACTACCATCACATCACTTTACCTGGACTACCATCCCATCACTTTACCATGACTACCATCCCATCACTTTACCTGGACTACCATCCCATCACTTTACCATGACTACCATCACATCACTTTACCATGACTACCATCCTATCACTTTACCATGACTACCATCACATCACTTTACCTGGACTACCATCACATAACTTTACCATGACTACCATCACATCACTTTACCTGGACTACCATCCCATCACTTTACCATGACTACCATCACATCACTTTACCTGGACTACCATCCTATCACTTTACCATGACTACCATCCCATCACTTTACCATGACTACCATCACATCACTTTACCATGACTACCATCACATCACTTTACCTGGACTACCATCACATCACTTTACCATGACTACCATCCCATCACTTTACCATGACTACCATCACATCACTTTACCTGGACTACCATCCCATCACTTTGAAATGATGTTGCATTAACTTCAAAATTGGATGCGTGACAATCAAGTAAAACAAATAGTTTCTCTATTTTAAAAATTAAAATAAACAAAAAAATAAATCTGAAAAGTATAATGTAGTCTCCTTTAGTGTTGCTGGTATAAACAGTTGACCATATGTCTTCCCATCACATCACTTTACCTGGACTACCATCCCATCACTTTACCATGACTACCATCACATCACTTTACCTGGACTACCATCCTATCACTTTACCATGACTACCATCCCATCACTTTACCATGACTACCATCACATCACTTTACCATGACTACCATCCCATCACTTTACCATGACTACCATCCTATCACTTTACCTGGACTACCATCCCATAACTTTACCATGACTACCATCACATCACTTTACCTGGACTACCATCACATCACTTTACCGTGACTACCATCCTATCACTTTACCATGACTACCATCACATCACTTTACCATGACTACCATCCTATCACTTTACCATGACTACCATCCCATCACTTTACCATGACTACCATCACATCACTCTACCATGACTACCATCACATCACTTTACCATGACTACCATCCCATCACTTTACCATGACTACCATCACATAACTTTACCTGGACTACCATCACATCACTTTACCTGGACTACCATCCCATCACTTTACCATGACTACCATCCCATCACTTTACCTGGACTACCATCCCATCACTTTACCATGACTACCATCACATCACTTTACCATGACTACCATCCTATCACTTTACCATGACTACCATCACATCACTTTACCTGGACTACCATCCCATCACTTTACCATGACTACCATCCCATCATTTTACCTGGACTACCATCCCATCACTTTACCATGACTACCATCACATCACTTTACCATGACTACCATCCTATCACTTTACCATGACTACCATCCTATCACTTTACAATGACTACCATCACATCACTTTACCTGGACTACCATCCCATCACTTTACCATGACTACCATCACATCACTTTACCATGACTATCATCACATCACTTTACCTGGACTACCATCACATAACTTTACCATGACTACCATCCCATCACTTTACCATGACTACCATCCTATCACTTTACCATGACTACCATCCTATCACTTTACCATGACTACCATCACATCACTTTACCATGACTACCATCACATCACTTTACCATGACTACCATCACATCACTTTACCTGGACTACCATCCCATCACTTTACCATGACTACCATCACATCACTTTACCTGGACTACCATCCTATCACTTTACCATGACTACCATCACATCACTTTACCTGGACTACCATCACATCACTTTACCATGACTACCATCACATCACTTTACCATGACTACCATCACATCACTTTACCTGGACTACCATCCAATCACTTTACCATGACTACCATCACATCACTTTACCTGGACTACCATCCCATCACTTTGAAATGATGTTGCATTAACTTCAAAATTGGATGCGTGACAATCAAGTAAAACAAATAGTTTCTCTATTTTAAAAATTAAAATAAACAAAAAAATAAATCTGAAAAGTATAATGTAGTCTCCTTTAGTGTTGCTGGTATAAACAGTTGACCATATGTCTTGTATAGAAGACTGGACATATATGTACATGTAGAAGACTGGACATATATCTACATGTAGAAGACTGGACATATATGTACATGTAGAAGACTGGACATATATGTACATGTAGAAGACTAGACATATTTCCTTCAACAATAAAAGGATACTTGAATATATGAATTTCAACTCTTCTGCTTCATATAAATATATCTGCCGAAAAAATCTGGCCAGCAATGGTGGAATGCGGGAAGGCCATTCAGAATCAAGACTGTTTGATTCTGGACACAACTTTGCTAGCACATTTCCACCATGTTTGGTCGGGCATTTTCCGGCTTCATTTGCCGAGCTACAGAGTTAGTGCTTGAGCAACGCTGTGAGTTATGAATGTTACACGGAATGCTTTTTGCTGTGTCAACCGTGCGTTTGTTGTGTGTATTCAGAAAATGGCGGACAGCGGTTATGACAAACCGACTCAATCTGTCATGTGCAGTAATATTGCGTGTGCAGAAAGCTGGATTTTGTCGTGATTGATGTTCCTTCAACAAGAATTGCAATTCAAGTGATGAACAGTTTTGTGTTGACACTTTAGCGGCCGCCATGCATTTATACGGTGCAGGTTGCTTTTTGTGGAGATACGGCTGTTTTATTCTGGAATTAGTTCACACAGGAGACAGTTCACAGTTGTTAGCATTTCGTGTGATTTTTGTTGACACAGGAATGGAGCAATTATGGGGTGACCTGTTGCAGTGAAGTTGGAACCGTACATATGAACTATAAATATATGATTTTAATTAAATTGTGTTGGTAAACATCATGACACAATGTTGCTATGACATAATGTTGCTAGGACACAATGTTGCTAGGAGACAATGTTGCTATGACACAATGTTGCTATGACATAATGTTGCTAGAACACAATGTTGCTATGAAGCAGTGTTGTATGATTACTCTGTAAGATTATGAGATGATGGTACTAAGACAACACAATATCATGACACAGTGAGATCACTACATCATTATGCTAGGACAATGAGATCCAGATATCATTATGCAATTGAACATCATGATGTTAGAACATCATAGAAAAATGATATTTTTGTTAAAGAAAATTTAATTAAAATGTCCATGACAGGTGACAAGAAGTCAGAGTGGCAAAGTCTAGAAGCTTTGGGCTCTGTGGAGTTTCATCGTGGGAACTTGAAACGCTCACAAGATTATTATAAATCAGCTCTTACAGTCTTAGCCAAGTCACAGGATGCTGATGACACAAATGATCACAACCGCATACTTGAGAAGCTGACCAAAGTTATTGAGTTGCAGGTTCACAAACCAGAAATAAAATTAGACATGACCAAACAGGTCAGTTAACTATTTGTCTGATATTATTTGTCTGATATTATTTGTCTGATATTATTTGTCTTATATTATTTGTCTGATATTATTTGTCTTGTATTACTTGTCTTATATTATTTGTCTGATATTATTTGTCTGATATTATTTGTCTGATATTATTTGTCTGATATTATTTGTCTGATATTATTTGTCTGATATTATTTGTCTTGTATTACTTGTCTGATATTATTTGTCTGATATTATTTGTCTTGTATTACTTGTCTTATATTATTTGTCTTGTATTACTTGTCTTATATTCCTTGTCTTGTATTATTTGTCTTGTATTCATCATCAAGGTGTGTATCCTTTATAGGACGTTGCTCTCTTTGCAGTGCATCTGAAATTCACTCTGTCTCTAGCCAGTTCACCCACTTGTCAATGGTCATGTTCATGGTTTATTTAATATCTTGTAGCCATCTTCTTCTTGGTCTGCCTCTGCGTCCTGGGACCCTGCCCTCTAGTATTGTTCTTTCCAGGCCATCGTGACACTTGATGTGACCAAAGTATGTAATTTTTCTGTATAGTATGTTGTTTATCAGCCAATTCTCTTTAACATTTAGTTCTTTCAGGACATCAGTGTTCTTTCTTTTTCTGTCCATGGTATTGTAGGATCTTTCTGTAGCATTTAGTTTCGAAGGACTGGATTTTCGTTCTTAATTTCTGTGTAATAGTCCATGATTCACAACCATAAGTAGCCACTGGGAAAATGCATGCTCGCAATATTTTTAATATTTTGCTGGTGCTTTGCCACATGTTCTTCATTGTGTTTCTTGATTGCTATTGCCAATCTTCTTGAGATCTCTTTGGAGCAGTCACCGTTGTTGTTAATTATTGAGCCAAGGTATTCGTAGTTCTCTACACCTTTAAGTTCTTCATTGTTTATTTGGATGTTAGGTGAGCCTTTTGCTTTGTCAGTTGACATGATTTTTATTTTTGTGTATTCAAATATAGATGTTGGTCTTCACTGTGTTTCTTGGTCGTCATGATTAGGTTTTCCAAACCTTCTTTGCTGGTGGATAATAATACTGTATCGTCTCCGTATCTAAGCTCTGGTATTGATTTGCCGCCTATAGTGAGAGGGTTGTAATTCACATAGTTGGCATCTTCTTTTACATTCCTCATGATGTTCTCCGCATATATGTTGAATAAATATGGGGACAAAATACATCCTTGTCTTACCCCCTTTTGAATCTCGAACCATTCAGCTATTTCTCCGACTATTTTAATGGTTGCCTATTGTTCGTGGTATTGTCTTATATTATTTGTCTTATATTATTTTTCTTATATTATTTGTCTTATATTACTTGTCTTACTTGTATTATATTATTTGTTCATGATGTTAACACTTTATCAGATATCCTATAGTGTGTTAATATACTGGCAACAAAGTGTAGCCATAAGACTAGAGAATCAGAGTGGAATCTATCAGGAACAATTAGAAGTAAAACAAGGATGCGTACTCTCACCAGACCTGTTCAACATATACAGTGAAAACATCATACGTCATATGGAAGAAAAGGCAGGAATAACAGTTGGCGTACAAAACATGAACAATCTAAGATACACTCATGACACAATTCTCATGGCTACAAATGAACAAGATCTACAAGACTTGATAGATATACTAGTGAGAGAAAGTTAAAAGAAAGGATTAAGCATGAATATAAAGAAAACAGAGGTTATGGTTGTCTCCAAGAAACAGGAAACACCACAATGTAATATTAAAATAAATAACAAGAAACAGGAAACACCACCACAATGTAATATTAAAATAAAAAACAGGAAACAGGAAACAACACCACAATGTAATATTAAAATAAAAACAGGAACAGGAAAACACCACAATGTATATAAAATAAAAACAGGAAACAACACCACAATGTAATATTAAAATAAATAACAAGAAACAGGAAACACCACCACAATGTAATATTAAAATAATAAACAGGAAACAGGAAACAACACCACAATGTAATATTAAAATAAATAACACAACACCACAATGTAATATTAAAATAAATAACACAACACCACAATGTAATATTAAAATAAATAACACAACACCGAAACTAATCTCGCCCATGTGCTGCCGGGGCTCGAAAGGGCAGGAAAGAATATGCAGCAATGTCTACCTGCCAGGCATGTCATAAGATGCGACTAATGAGGGTTGGTCGGTTGGCTACCTCACCCGTAGAAAAATTAAGCCAACATCTTCAACAAACATGGAAAGTACAAATATAAGAAATAACCTACAACCATCCGAACTAGGGAAGTTGCACAACAGGGGGCAAATGATGTATTGCTGGAAAGCCGAAAGGATCTGGTGATGCTGACTAGCCTTCTTTCCTGTTGGAAAACAACCAGAATTGGTTGCTGGAATGTGAGAACATTGCTTGAGCAGGGCAGAACAGCCCAGAAATCTCTGAAACAAGGTGGAAAGGGATAGACAAAATTAAACTACATACAGGCAAAATTCTGTTGTCCTCAGGGCAAAAAGAAGAAAGCATACACCATAGTGGCGCTGTTTTGGAACCCACAGGGAAAGAGGGGTAAGGAAAGGCCTAGACAGACCTGGAGAACGAGAAGAGAGCTGGAGGCTGATATTAAAAGGATAGGTAAAACATGGAAAGAATTGGAAAGGATGACAAGAGAGAGGAAGAGCTGGAATAAGTTTGTTGAAGACCTGTGCTCCATTGGGGGATGAAAGGTGAAGAAGAAGAAGAAACAAATCCATCAGATATCTGGGAACATTCCTAACATCAGATATCTGGGAACATTGCTAACATCAGATATCTGGGAACATTCCTAACATCAGATATCTGGGAATATTCCTAACATCAGATATCTGGGAACATTCCTAACATCAGATATCTGGGAACATTCTTAACATCAGATATCTGGGAACATTCCTAACATCAGATATCTGGGAACATTCCTAATATCAGATATCTGGGAACATTCCTAACATTAGATATCTGGGAACATTGCTAACATCAGATATCTGGGAACATTCCTAACATCAGATATCTGAAACATTCCTAACATCAGATATCTGGAAAATTCTAACATAGATATCTGGGAACATTCCTAACATCAGATATCTGGGAACATTGCTAACATCAGATATCTGGGAACATTCCTAACATCAGATATCTGGGAACATTCCTAACATCAGATATCTGGGAACATTGCTAACATCAGATATCTGGGAACATTCCTAACATCAGATATCTGGAAAATTTCCTAACATTAAATATCTAGGAACATTCCTAACATCAGATATCTGGGAACATTCCTAACATCAGATATCTGGGAACATTCCTAACATCAGATATCTGGGAACATTCTTAACATCAGATATCTGGGAACATTCCTAACATCAGATATCTGGGAACATTCTTAACATCAGATATCTGGGAACATTCCTAACATCAGATATCTGGGAACATTCCTAACATCAGATATCTGGGAACATTGCTAACATCAGATATCTGGGAACATTCCTAACATCAGATATCTGGGAACATTCCTAATATCAGATATCTGGGAACATTCCTAACATTAGATATCTGGGAACATTGCTAACATCAGATATCTGGGAACATTGCTAACATCAGATATCTGGAAACATTCCTAATATAGATATCTGGGAACATTCCTAACATCAGATATCTGGGAACATTCTTAACATCAGATATCTGGGAACATTCCTAACATCATATACCTGGGAACATTCCTAACATAGATATCTGGGAACATTCCTAACATCAGATATCTGGGAACATTACTAACATCAGATATCTGGGAACATTCCTAACATCAGATATCTGGGAACATTCCTAACATCAGATATCTGGGAACATTCTTAACATCAGATATCTGGGAACATTCCTAACATCAGATATCTGGGAACATTCTTAACATCAGATATCTGGGAAACAATCCTAACATCAGATATCTGGGAACATTCTAACATCAGATATCTGGGAACATTCCTAACATCAGATATCTGGGAACATTGCTAACATCAGATATCTGGGAACATTGCTAACATCAGATAGAAGATGCAAACATTACTAACATCAGATAGAAGATGTCAAACATTCTAACATTCAGATAGAAGATGTCAAACATTGCTAATATCAGATAGAAGATGTCAAACATTCAATATCAGATAGAAGATGTCAAACATTCTAACATCAGATAGAAATTCAAACAGAGATAAAGAATAATCAGCAAAAGGCATTTATGAAAAACTCATTTATACAATCTAGCAATCATCTCATTTATACAATCCAGCAATCATCTCATTTATACAATCTAGCAATCTTCTCATTTATACAATCCAACAATCATCTCATTTATACAATCCAACAATCATCTCATTTATACAATCCAACAATCATTTCATTTATACAATCCAGCAATCATTCATTATACAATCCAGCAATCTTTCATTTATACAATCCAGCAATCATCTATTTATACAATCAAGCAATCATCTCATTTATACAATCCAGCAATCATCTCATTTATACAATCAAGCAATCATCTCATTTATACAATCCAGCAATCATCTCATTTATACAATCAGCAATCATTCTATTTATACAATCCAGCAATCATCCATTTATACAATCCAGCAATCATCTCATTTATACAATCCAGCAATCATCTCATTTATACAATCAAGCACATATCACATCTTTATTGTATTAGTAGAAATCAATAAAAGTGAGAAGTATTGTTACATTGTTCTTTCAAAGGAAGAAATGAAAAGTAAAGTTACTAACTTAGACAGCACACATGAGAAGCTACTTGAGAATGCTAGAAGACAAGATGGCAGCACACATGAGAAGCTACTTGAGAATGCTAGAAGACAAGATGGCAGCACACATGAGAAGCTACTTGAGAATGCTAGAAGACAAGATGGCAGCACACATGAGAAGCTACTTGAGAATGCTAGAAGACCAGATTGCACAACACGAGAAGCTACTTGAGAAAGCTATAAGACCAGATGGCAGCACAACGAGAAGCTACTTGAGAAAGCTATAAGACAAGATGGCAGCACACATGAGAAGTCACTGAGAAAGCTAGAAGACAAGATGGACATTATAACAGTTAGGAAAGATGGTCAAGTCAATATGTTTCAAATTTGTTTCAAATATTGTTTGAAGGAACGGTCAAGTTTAACATAAATTTAATCTTGTTGACTTTCACACTATCACAGAAAGATAGCTGTAATGACAATGACAGAAAGATCACCGTAACGATAATGACAGAAAGATCACTGTAATGACAATGACAGAAAGATCACTGTAATGACAATGACAGAAAGATAGCTGTAATGGCAATGACAGAAAGATAGCTGTAATGATAATGACAGAAAGATTGCTGTAATGACAATGACAGAAAGATAGCTGTAATGGCAATGACAGAAAGATAGCTGTAATGACAATGTCAGAAAGATAGCTGTAATGACAATGTCAGAAAGATAGCTGTAATGACAATGTCAGAAAGATAGCTGTAATGATAATGACAGAAAGATAGATGTAATGATAATGACAGAAAGATCGCTAGAAATAAAAACATTTATTCATGTGATTTAGAGATTACACTGAGAGCATTCCACATAAGTAAATCATCCAGACTTTTTACAAATGTTAAAGATCTTCAATACAAACAGCTAAACTCACAAGAGTCAGTAACAATACATATTGGAAACAAACAGCAGTGATAGAAGTAGACAAACAGCAGCCATAGAAGTAGACAAACATCATTCATATAAGTAGACAAACAGCAGCCATAGAAGTAGATAAACAGCAGCCATAGAAGTAGACAAACAGCAGTCATAGGAGTAAACAAACAGCTGCCATAGAAGTAGACAAACAGCAGCCATAGAAGTAGACAAACAGCAGCCATAGAAGTAGACAAACAGCAGCCATAGAAGTAGACAAACAGCAGCCATAGAAGTAGACAAACAGCAGTCATAGAAGTAGACAAACTGCAGCCATAGAAGTAGACAAACATCAGTCATAGAAGTAGACAAACAGCAGTCATAGGAGTAGACAAACATCAGCCATAGAAGTAAACAAACAGCAGTCATAGGAGTAGACAAACAACAGTCATAGGAGTAAACAAACATCAGCCATAGAAGTATAAAACAGCAGTTATAACGAGTAGGCCAACAGCAGTTATAATGAGTAGGCCAACAGCAGCCATAGAAGTAGATAAACAGCAGCCATATGAGTAGACTTACTTCCTGGATTACCACCATGGATTTCCTCTTACTTCACAAAAGTGGTAATCTCGAAACTGATCCTTCAATATGTATTGTATTATCGCTGCAAAATATGTTCATCGATAGATTGCTCTCTCCAAGTCTTCAAGTATTTATTTAGCTCTTTCCTCTCTGTGTAGCTAGTCTCCCACTACTTGTTTCTTCCGCTACTTTATTCTATGTCCGGTGTATTCATTTTTATATTTAAGATTTGGTTTTTTAATACCTGCTAGCAGAACATGTTGGTATCGTGTTAAGCATGGAACCTGTGGGTATCATGTTAAGCATGGAACCTGTGGGTATCATGTTTAGCACGGAACCTGTGGGTATCATGTTAAGCATGGAACCTGTGGGTATCGGGTTTAGCATGGAACCTGTGGGTATCATGTTTAGCATGGAACCTGTGGGTATCATGTTTAGCATGGAACCTGTGGGTATCATGTTAAGCATGGAACCTGTGGGTATCATGTTAAGCATGGAACCTGTGGGTATCATGTTAAGCATGGAACCTGTGGGTATCATGTTTAGCACGGAACCTGTGGGTATCATGTTAAGCATGGAACCTGTGGGTATCGGGTTTAGCATGGAACCTGTGGGTATCATGTTTAGCATGGAACCTGTGGGTATCATGTTTAGCATGGAACCTGTGGGTATCATGTTAAGCATGGAACCTGTGGGTATCATGTTAAGCATGGAACCTGTGGGTATCATGTTAAGCATGGAACCTGTGGGTATCATGTTAAGCATGGAACCTGTGGGTATCGTGTTAAGCATGGAACCTGTGGGTATCGTGTTAAGCATGGAACCTGTGGGTATCGTGTTAAGCATGGAACCTGTGGGTATCATGTTAAGCATGGAACCTGTGGGTATCGTGTTAAGCATGGAACCTGTGGGTATCGTGTTAAGCATGGAACCTGTGGGTATCGTGTTAAGCATCATCATCATTAATCCTCTCCGCTCCTCGTGGAGCATAGGGCCTCAACAGTTGTTCGCCACTCTTCTCGGTCTCTGGCTGTTATTTTTATGGTCTCCCAGGTCAATTGAGCACTCTTCAGCTCCTCAGTAAGACCTCGTCTCCAAGTCTGCTTAGGCGTCCTCTTTTCGTTTCCTGCGGGTTCCACTCGAGCACCTGTCTAGTGACACTCGACTGTGTCTTCCGCAAGGTATGGCCTATCCATCGCCATCTTCTCCTCTTGACCTGTGTCATCATAGGTTCCTGCCCTGTTCCTATCCACAGATCCGTGTTTGTAACTCTATCATACCATTTCAATCTGAGAATCCGCCGCAAACATCCGTTGACAAAGGTCTGGATCTTATTTGTATTTGCCTAGTGACTCGCCAAGTTTCCGAGCCATACAGCAACACCGACTTCACATTTGAGCTGAAAATCCTGAGCTTTGTTTTCGTGGAGATGGCAGCGGACTTCCACACCATGTGCAGGATCGCAAAGGCCTGTCGGGCCTTCCTAATCCTAGCCTTAATGTCCTCATCTGTACCTCCTGATCTGCTGATCTTACTTCCAAGGTAGACAAATTCATCCACATCTTCTATCTCCTTCCCCCAATCAGTATTGGATCTTGCTGTATGTTGTTGCTACGCATTACTTTAGTCTTCTCTTGACTGATTTTAAGGCCGACTCGTTGTGCAGTTTGTGCCAGAGCATCCACTTTTCCTGCATGTCTTGTAGTCTATGCGAAAGCAAGGCGAGATCGTCCGCAAAATCCAGGTCTTCTAACTTTGACATAAGTGTCCACTGTATGCCTTTTCCAGACCTGGCGTAGGCTGTGCGTGTGACCCAATCAAGTAGCACCAAGAAGAGGAGGGGGACAGCAGGCATCCCTGTCTAACACCAGTAGTGACCTGGAACTCCTCTGACAGTCTTCCATCATGAATAACCTGGCAGGCAAACCCTCATACAGCTGCCTGATGATGTCGACAGTCTTCTCCGCACCCCATAGTTTCTTAGGATCCCCACATTGATTTCCTATCTATGCTGTCAAATGCCTTCTCAAAATCAACAAAGCACACGTAGAGCGGAGCCTGCCACTCCATTGTTTGTTCCACTATGATTCTCAAGGTGGCTATCTGGTCATTGCAAGATCTATCTTTCCGGAATCCCGCCTGTTCGTCCCTAAGCCTCTGGTCTATAGCGTCTTTCATCCTGTCCAGAATAACCCTAGTGAGGACTTTGCTGGGAATGGAGAGCAGCATGATCCCTCTCCACTTGTCACAATTTGACAAATTGCCATTCTTTGGCAGTTTCACGAGGAGGCCTTTCTTCCAATCTGCTGGTATCTCCTCCCTGTCCCACACCAAGTTGAACAATATGTGGAGTTGGTTTACCATCTCTTCTCCTCCCTCCCTCAGAGCTTCCGCTGGGATATTATCAACTCCTGCCGCCTTGCCCTTTTCAAGTTTTTCAAGGCATTGCGGATTTCCTGTTTTGTGATCTCCCCTACGTTTATGTCCAGCGGGTCTCCTTGCCCTAAATCTAGTGGGTTTAGTGGGGAGGTCTATTTAACACTTCCTGGAAATGCTCTCTCCAGCGCCCCAGTTGTTCATCAATTTTAGTCAAAAGTTTTCCAGTCTTATCTCTCACTGGCCTGCTCTGATTATTTCTCCTCCCACTCAACAATCTGGTTGAATCTGATGGAACCTGTGGGTATCGTGTTAAGCATGGAACCTGTGGGTATCGTGTTAAGCATGGAACCTGTGGGTATCATGTTAAGCATGGAACCTTTGTAATTGAGAACTAAACTAGAGAAGCTTGTTTTGTTTAAGTCCTTGACCTCTCAACCTTGGGGTGAACACCTTCTACTAACAGACATACTTGGTTACACACTTCTCCTCTGCAATCTTCTCTCTTCTCCTCTGCAATCTTCTCTCTTCTCCTCTGCAATCTTCTCTCTTCTCCTCTGCAATCTTCTCTCTTCTCCTCTGCAATCTTCTCTCTTCTCCTCTGCAATCTTCTCTCTTCTCCTCTGCAATCTTCTCTCTTCTCCTCTGCAATCTTCTCTCTTCTCCTCTGCAATCTTCTCTCTAACCTTGGTCCCTTTTTATGACCAGTTACATCTTAACTCTGTCACACTAGAAGCTTGATCTCAACCACATTGAGATCAGGTTAAACTAAAACCTAGTCCAGATAGCTGCACATGGAATGTGATAACTAAAACCTAGTCCTGATAGCTGCACATGGAATGTGATAACTAAAACCTGGTCCTGATAGTTGCACATGGAATGTGATAACTAAAACCTGGTCCTGATAGTTGCACATGGAATGTGATAACTAAAACCTGGTCCTGATAGTTGCACATGGAATGTGATAACTAAAACCTAGTCCTGATAGCTGCACATGGAATGTGATAACTAAAACCTGGTCCTGATAGTTGCACATGGAATGTGATAACTAAAACCTAGTCCTGATAGCTGCACATGGAATGTGATAACTAAAACCTGGTCCTGATAGTTGCACATGGAATGTGAACACAAAAGTTTTGAAGAAAGAAGAGAGACATTATTTCTACTTCAATGTGACGTCTGAACATTATATACATGACATTGTCTGTTGTATGCAAGATGTTATTGTCTGTTGTATGCAAGATGTTGTTGTATGTTGTATGCAAGATGTTGTTGTATGCAAGATGTTGTTGTCTGTTGTATGCAAGATGTTGTATGCAAGATGTTGTATGCAAGATGTTGTTGTATGCAAGATGTTGTTGTATGCAAGATGTTGTTGTATGCAAGATGTTGTTGTGTGCAAGATGTTGTTGTATGCAAGATGTTGTATGCACGATGTTGTTGTATGCAAGATGTTGTTGTATGCACGATGTTGTATGCACAATGTTGTTGTATGCAAGATGTTGTTTGTTGTATGCAAGATGTTGTTGTATGCAAGATGTTGTTGTATGCAGCATGTTGTTGTTCATTGTGGTTAGAGACATTTTAAATGTTAAATACAGACAGTACTGACATAAGCATGTGAGTCATGAACAATAAATAAACAGATAGCAAAATATCTACTAACCACCGAGAAGTAGTCTTACAAAGTAATACACAGAGAATCTGACAGACTGCTGAAAAGTCAAACGTTGATGTGCTGAAAGAAGTCTGGTCACATAGAAAACATATTATCAACATAAGGAAAAGTCTAGTCAGATAGAAAACATATTATCAACATAAGGAAAAGTCTAGTCACATAGAAAACATATTATCAACATAAGGAAGAAACAATCATTATTTTTCTAATATGAAATACAGAAGAGGAATTTAGAATGCATAGTGACAACTGGCAAAATCAGTGAGAATTGAGACAGAGGATGACACAGAGAGAAAGAGAATTCTGGACAACCAAGCCACATGGTTTGGAAGAGTGTCAACATCAGTACTGATAGTCAGAACTCAAGAGAGATCTATCATCACTTACAATGATACTGACACTTGATGATGATGGCTCTCACACACAAAGTATTCTTGTCTATGACTTTAACTTACAAATACAGTTTCTCTTACAGCTATAATATGTCTCTTTACTATTTGATTTGTCTGGGGCCTCCGATAACATACAGCTGGTGGGCTCCTGTAAAAATTCTCAGAAATCAGACTACAACTGTCGCGTGACCTTGCATTTCAGTATTGTTAGATAAAGACATATTCAGTTTAAAAACAACACAACACTCTAAATCAAGGTTAGAATTGGGTACAATTTTCAGAGAGACAATTAGCCAGATGACCACAGTTGGACTCTACCAAAATGGGAAGAATGGATATCCCAATAGATGTTAACATGACCAACTACTGCAACATTATCATTACTTTTGCAACAAAATGTAGAGATTGGGGCAACATGAAGATAGAGCTCACAATTAAGCAGCTGATAGAAGATAATGCAAGTGATGATGATGATGTTGTTTATACCGATGGATCTGTGCATCATGGTGAAAAGTCAGACTGGGATTTATTGGCTAGCTCGCATGGTAGGGTTGTTGCAGAGCGAAATGGAGCATACAGGACAACTACTTCCAGTATGAGAATGAAGGTTGAGGCTCTTACTGTTGCCCTCCACTGGCTCTCTAAAACTCAATTAACTGGAACCGTTGTGGTTCATGACTCTCAGTTGATGCTTTGGAAGATCCAGAATGGCAGTTTGAAGTTTGAAAGGATGTTGTCTATAGAGGTTTTTCTAGCTTCAGAGACCCTCGTGGATCTACTGTCCTAATCATGAGGGTGTTCGTGACAACGAGAGAGCGGACATGCTTGCAACAAAAACATCAATTATTGAAGAGTTTAGGATGGATAAGGGGGATGTTCTTTGGTCACTTGGCCACCTACTGTTGGGTGAGGACACTAAAATAGGCATTGAATCAATAACCACGCCCTAGTGGTTCCCGGGCCAAATTGGGGTGTAAAGGATAGAACCCTGTTACCTGTCACGCATGTCATAAGAGGCGACTAAGGAGGTTGGGCATGGGGCTAGCTATCCCACACTGTAAAAAACACTAGATGACTACAGAACGGAGAGCGAACCGAGTAAACGCTGAACGCTGGCTGAAACCGGACACATCGCCAAAGGATAAGCACCAGAGATCCAAATGGTGCTGAAGATGTGACGTAGAACACACTAATGCTAAGGCTGCATGAATCAGATTTTCACATGAATAAGATTTATGGAGGTCTGGTACATCAGTCTAAGCGGTGATCGCAAGAGAGAGAGAAAGAATCAATAAAGTGATTTAGGGCATTTGGAATTACATGTTGTACTAGTAGTGCTGGATGCTTGAGGAGTAGACAGCAAAGTGTATTTAATCAGCGAGCTATAGGAACCATCAGCATTCATATATTTCAAAATCTGTTAAGGGAGACTGAGCAGATATGGGTCTGCCTGTAGTGCTGTGGCGAGACTGAGCAGATATGGGTCTGCCTGGAGTGCTGTGACGAGACTTAGCAGATATGGGACTGCCTGGGTGCTGTGGACGAGACTTAGCAGATATGGGACTGCCTGTAGTGCTGTGGCGAGACTGAGCAGATATGGGACTGCCTGAAGTGCTGTGATGAGACTGAGCAGATATGGGACTGCCTGGAGTGCTGTGATGAGACTGCACAGATATGGGTCTGCCTGGAGTGCTGTGATGAGACTGCACAGATATTGGTCTGCCTGGAGTGCTGTGACGAGACTTAGCAGATATGGGACTGCCTGGAGTGCTGTGACGAGACTTAGCAGATATGGGACTGCCTGAAGTGCTGTGATGAGACTGAGTAGATATGGGTCTGCATGGAGTGCTGTGACAAGACAGCAGATCAGATATGGGTCTGCCTGGAGTGCTAGGACATAATTCCAGTAATCCATAACCAATAATGTGTGTTTTTAAAGGTATCTAAATGTGAGAAGATCTGGCACTCTGCAAAAGTTTAACAAAGTTGCTCTTGGTCTAGATGTCAGCATGTCCCCTCTACCCATTCAGAGATCTACCAGACAGGCTAACTTTAACTTTGATCCAGGTGATGATGACGACATTTTCTCTGCATGCACCACAGATTTCTCTGACTTGGATGAAGAGAAAGATAAGACTAATGCTGCAGACAGAGAGATAGATAACAGACGGTACATGTTACTTTTAGTTCTAGTTAATGTTGTTGCTTCTCATAATGAAATCATTGCTATCAACTGGAGACTTGCATGGTAGAATAAAGAATGTATTTAACAAGCGAATCAAGGCAACTATCAGTATTCAGGCTTATTCCATACCCTCCAACATCTGCTAGTGGACCTTTTGGATCTTTAGAGCCTTTGGTATTCAGGCTTATTCCATACCCTCCAACATCTGCTAGTGGATATATTGTTAATGAAGAAGAGGTTTTTTTTGTGACCTTCAGAGCTTATGTTGTATGGGGTATTGTGAGTTTCAGAGCTTTTGTTGTATGGAGTATTGTGACTTTCAGAGCTTATGTTGTATGGAGTATTGTGACTTTCAGAACTAATGTTGTATGGGGTATTGTGACTTTCAGAGCTAATGTTGTATGGAGTATTGTTAGTTTCAGAGCTTATGTTGTATGGAGTATTGTGACTTTCAGAACTAATGTTGTATGGGGTATTGTGACTTTCAGAGCTAATGTTGTATGGGGTATTGTTAGTTTCAGAGCTTATGTTGTATGGAGTATTGTGACTTTCAGAGCTAATGTTGTATGGGGTATTGTGAGTTTCAGAGCTTATGTTGTATGGAGTATTGTGACTTTCAGAGCTTATGTTGTATGGGGTATTGTGAGTTTCAGAGCTTATGTTGTATGGGGTATTGTGAGTTTCAGAGCTTATGTTGTATGGGGTATATTTTGTAATGAAGAAGAAGGGTTTTATTGTGATATCAAGTAGTCAAACTGTGAATGTCATTGCATTAAATAATGTAGCTGCCTGGCTGGAGTCAGACCCATACATGCTTTGCTTGTGACTCAATTAGTATGCTCAGGAACATGGAGATGGGTTGAGCTTAAAGACAATGATTGGCCTCTGAAGAGGTTAGGACTGAAAGAAGTCAGTTTGTTTTTTTGTGTGCCAGGAAATGCAGGTGTAAAGAGCAATGAAGAAAACACAGGTGTAAAATGGAATCAAAGAAACGATAAACTTGTAGAAAGCAGATAAGCAATGGACTTGTAAACGATTCAGGGAATGAGGCGACAGTCTGCAACCTTAACCAGACTGCAAGAATATAAAATCAAATGGAACTTAGGCATACAAGTGCACTATGCTTGAAGCCAAAGAAAAATAATAAACCAACTCAGAGAGACATGACAAAGAGATCTGAAAAGTTATAGACTAAATGATTTCATGAGCAGTGATGATGTTTTGTTGAGCAGTCGATGATGTTTGTTGAGCAGCGTATGATGTTTTGTTGAGCAGCGATGATGTTTTGTTGACTTAACTAAACTATTCTCTCTAGAATGAATTGTGACATATTTTCTCTACTTTAACTATTGTCTATTACACATCTACTTTACACATCTACTTTACACATCTACTTTAACTATTGTCTATTACACATCTACTTTAACTATTGTCTATTACACATCTCATCATCATCAAATAGCTTGTCCTGAGCAGAACTTTGCCACCCCAACAGTCCTCCAGAATTTCTCTCTCTCATAGACCAGATGTCCTGCCCCTGCAGCTGTCATGTTCAAACCATCAGTTACATCCTGAATCCATCTTCTCCGTGGTCTTCCTCTTCTTCTCTTTGCCGGTATGCCTCCTTCCATGATGGTTGTCTCAAGTCCTTCATGTCATTTTATATTTCCAAAATATCTCAATTTTCTCTTTCTTATTTGTAGCATCAGCCAGTTTTCTTTGATTTTGAGTTCTTTCTGGATAGATCTATTTGTTCTCTTCTCTGTCCAAGATATACGGAAGACTCTTCTGTAACACTTATATTCAAAAGTACATATATGTTTTTCCACTTCTTCTTCTTCTTCTCTTCCAGCATTGACTTCTTTATAGAAGTGTTGGGGATGAAACATAGTGATCTTGTGTGTGCTTGTTCTTCTCTTCCAACATTGACGTCTTTATAGAAGTGTTGGGGATGAAACGTAGCGATCTTGTGTGTGCTTGTTCTTCTCTTCCAACATTTACTTCTTTATAGAAGTGTTGGGGGTGAAACATAGTGATCTTGTGTGTACTTGTTCTTCTCTTCCAACATTGACGTCTTTATAGAAGTGTTGGGGGTGAAACGTAGTGATCTTGTGTGTGCTTGTTCTTCTCTTCCACCATTTACTTTTTATAGAAGTGTTGGGGTGAAACGTAGTGATCTTGTGTGTGCTTGTTCTTCTTTCCAACATTTACTTCTTTATAGAAGTGTTGGGGGTGAAACGTAGTGATCTTGTGTGTGCTTGTTCTTCTCTTCCAACATTTACTTCTTTATAGAAGTGTTGGGGTGAAACGTAGTGATCTTGTGTGTGCTTGTTCTTTTTCTCTTCCACCATTGACTTCTTTATAGAAGTGTTGGGGTGAAACATAGTGATCTTGTGTGTGCTTGTTCTTCTTTTCCACCATTGACTTCTTTATAGAAGTGTTGGGGTGAAACATAGTGATCTTGTGTGTGCTTGTTCTTCTTCTCTTCAACCATTTACTTCTTTATGGAAGTGTTTGGGGTGAAACGTAGTGATCTTGTGTGTGCTTTTTTAAGGCAATTTGTAAGCTGATGTTCATGTTCGTAAGGCTGTTCTTGATGCCGTCGCTCCATCTTTGCGTGGTCTTCCTCTTGCCTTGTACTCATTATACTTTTTTTTCTGTGTGGCTCTCTGTGGTAGGCGATACCAGGGCATTCTGGTCAGGTGTCCAAACCATTTAATCTGTTGTTGTTTTATGAATTGCATAACTGGTTTCACATCCAGTCTCCTAATTTCTTCATTTCTAATTTTGTCTCTTATTGTCACACCTGCAGCTCTTCTAAGACACCTCATCTCTGTCGTTATGATTTTCCGCTCATTGGCTGCTGTTATTGATCATGTTTGACACTGGTAACATAGTGTTGGCCAGAAAATCGTTCTTATGAGATTTGCTTTAGTTGTTAGCAGTATCTCTTTGTGTGACAACAGTGGTGTTAACTGTCCCAGTACTTGGTTAGCTTTTTTGTGCATGGACATTTAATAAAGCAGTGGAAGTTTTTCCACTGCTTTATTAAATGTCCATGTTTCACACCCATACTTTGCTACTGGGAAGATGCATGCGCTTAGTATTCTGATCTTTGTTTTCTTATCAGTTCCGTTCCATACTGTTTTTAGTTGTTTAATGTTTTGCAAAGCCATGCTTGTTTTTCTTTAATTTCCTTCATCCCATTTCCATCTGTTGTTTGCAGTGAACCAAGATATTCAAAACTGTTCACATTTTCTACTTTCTCTCCACCGATAAAAATATAATTTGTCATGTTCGTTTTATCTGTTGTCATTATTTTTGTTTTGCCACATTGAGATATAGATTTTGGTTTTTGCTTTTATCTTTCACTTCTAATAATTTCTCAATCCCTTTTTGTGATGTTGACAGTAACACTGTATCTCCGATTATAAAAAGATTGTATTGTTCTTTTCCACTATCTTCTGTAACATTTCTCATGATGTTTTCTGCATATATGTTCAACAGACAAGACAACAAAATGCAGCCTTGTCTGACTTCCTGCACATCTACTTTACACATCTATTTTAACTATTGTCTATTACACATCTACTTTACACATCTACTTTACACATCTACTTTACACATCTACTGCTTTAGAATGATTATAATTTACTACATCAATTTGTTGCCATATTTTTCATGTCTTGTAGACAGCGAGACAGAACGTTTTGTAAGAAAATACAAATAGATTAGACATTCAACAAAAACATTATTACCTGGCTAATTTGTTGATATGAAGGTGGTGGTATTACATGAAGGTGGTGGTATTACATGAAGGTGGTGGTATTACATGAAGGTGGTGGTATTACATGAAGATGGTGGTGGTATTACATGAAGGTGGTGGTTGTATTACATGAAGGTGGTGGTGGTATTACATGAAGGTGGTGGTGGTATTACATGAAGGTGGTGGTGGTATTACATGAAGGTGGTGGTATTACATGAAGATGGTGGTGGTATTACATGAAGGTATTGATGGTATTACATGAAGGTGGTGGTGGTATTACATGAAGGTGGTGGTTGTATTACATGAAGGTGGTGGTGGTATTACATGAAGGTGGTGGTGGTATTACATGAAGGTGGTTGTATTACATAAAGGTGGTGGTATTACATGAAGGTGGTGGTGGTATTACATGAAGGTGGTGGTGGTATTACATGAAGGTGGTGGTGGTATTACATGAAGGTGGTGGTATTACATGAAGGTTGTTGTATTATATGAAGGTGGTGGTATTACATGAAGGTTGTTGTATTATATGAAGGTGGTGGTGGTATTACATGAAGGTGGTGGTGGTATTACATGAAGGTGGTGGTGGTATTACATGAAGGTGGTGGTGGTATTACATGAAGGTGGTGGTGGTATTACATGAAGGTGGTGGTGGTATTACATGAAGGTTGTTGTATTACATGAAGGTGGTGGTGGTATTACATGAAGGTGGTGGTGGTATTACATGAAGGTGGTGGTATTACATGAAGGTTGTTGTATTATATGAAGGTGGTGGTGGTATTACATAAAGGTGGTGATGGTATTACATGAAGGTGGTGGTGGTATTACATGAAGGTGGTGGTGGTATTACATGAAGGTTGTTGTATTACATGAAGGTGGTGGTGGTATTACATGAAGGTGGTGGTGGTATTACATGAAGGTGGTGGTGGTATTACATGAAGGTGGTGGTGGTATTACATAAAGGTGGTGGTTGTATTACATGAAGGTGGTGGTATTACATGAAGGTGGTGGTGGTATTACATGAAGGTGGTGAGTAAGAAATCCTATGAGAGCTAAGGACTTTCCCACTTGGTTTTGCTTTAATATGTGCTAAATATACATATGGCCTTTCTCATCTTTACAGACGATCAATTGGCAAGTGTTTTACTGTGACATCTTCAGGAGTTTGCGCTTGTTTCTCTTGCCTTTTAGCTGATCGCTGTCTTTTCAAAATATTATGTCATCTGTGTGTTGTTGGGGCCCTCATGGGAAGCAAAGAATAGTAACACTGCGACCTTCAAGGCATGTCATGAGAGGCGACTGAGGTAGGGATCTAGGGAAGCTACCCTAGTAAATAAAAAGTGTAGCGGAAATCAGATGTGCTGGTCTACTTGTATTCACATAACTGGCACAACATACAATAGTTCTTAGGCTCGAATCACATACAAGCCACAAAGAGTGGTTAACAAGTGGTCAATATGTAGCGTTCAAAGAAGAAGAAAAGGATTCTGCACCTTTTTTGTAATATTGTTTTTTCATATAACTCTGTCTTCAGCTTGTTTTTCATATAACTCTGTCTTCAGCTTGTTTTTCACATAACTCTGTCTTCAGCTAGTTTTTCACATAACTCTGTCTTCAGCTTGTTTTTTCATATAACTCTGTCTTCAGCTTGTTTTTCATATAACTCTGTCTTCAGCTTGTTTTTCCACATAACTCTTGTCTTCAGCTTGTTTTTCACATAACTCTGTCCTCAGCTTGTTTTTCATATAACTCTGTCTTCAGCTTGTTTTTCACATAACTCTTGTCTTCAGCTTGTTTTTCCACATAACTCTGTCTTCAGTTAGTTTTTCATATAACTCTGTCTTCAGCTTGTTTTTCATATAACTCTGTCCTCAGCTTGTTTTTCATATAACTCTGTCTTCAGCTTGTTTTTCCACATAACTCTGTCTTCAGTTAGTTTTTCATATAACTCTGTCTTCAGCTTGTTTTTCATATAACTCTGTCCTCAGCTTGTTTTTCACATAACTCTGTCCTCAGTTAGTTTTTCACATAACTCTGTCCTCAGCTAGTTTTTCATATAACTCTGTCCTCAGCTAGTTTTTCACATAACTCTGTCCTCAGCTTGTTTTTCCATTATTGAACCACTTATACACTAACCTATGCTTATTGTTGACATTTTTATATACTGTCATTTCTACTACTCATGATGATGTTGAATTTGTTACGTTCTTTTCAGACTAAAAGAGAAAGTAGGTAAAGTGGATAAAGATATGGATAGTGAGGATGTGGATAGTGATAATGTGGATAGTGAGGATGTGGATAGTGATAATGTGGATGAAGCTAGCAGTGAAGAAGATGAGAAGAAACAAGTACGTGATGCTATGCAGAAAGTCTTCAGTCAAGAAAGTATGTAAAATATAGCAATCATGAGCGATATTTTAACGTAACTGATCTGATAGCAACTAGTATTGTGATAGCAATTCTTTATGACAGGCACGGACACATAAACATACAGAGACGGTCATTCAAAAACAGTCACTGATGCACATAGATGCACAGTCACTGACATACACACAGTCATTGACACATATAGACACACATTCACTCACAGACACAAATAGTCACATATTCACATACACACACTTATTTACCAACACACATAGACAAACACATTGACCTACATAAACAATTACTAAAACACATAGACAAACACATTGACCTACATAAACAATTACTAAAACACATAGACAAACACAGAGACATACACTGACATACTTAATAATAATAATAATAATTCCTCTTGTACTGTTATACATTACATAGGGCCTGCAAGTAATTTCTCCATACCACTCTGTCCTGGGCAACTCGCTCAATCTCCTCCATGGAACTGAAACTGATATTTCCTGCCTCTCTCAGCAAAGTTCGTTTCAGGGTCTCCTTAGGTCATCCTCTCTTTCTTGAACTCTTTGCATCCCACTTCAATGCCTGCTTTGATATTCGTTGATCATTTCTCCTCAAGGTGTGCCCAACATATCTCCATCTTCTCTTTCTTATAACAGTTGTCACTAGTGGTTAACCAGACATGTCTCTGATTTCATCACTTCTCTTGAATTCGTTCCATTTTATATTCATTATTTTTCGCAGATATCTATTTTCAAATGCATTCAACTTACTTTCTATATCTTTAGTCATTTTCCAACTCTCGCTGGCATTTGTTAGGATTGATACAACATTTGAAATGAAAATTCGTAATTTAGTTTTAATACTATATAACTTGCAGTTCCATATTTTATTTAGACTTTTAAAAGCTGATGTTACTTTGCCAATTCGTATCATAATTTCTTTTTAACATTTCCTGTGCAATCAAAATTGCTACCTAAATAGGTGAACTGCTCTGTTATTTTTATCATTTTAGATTCCAGTGTGATATCTGCATTACTTGCCAAAGGTGTCTTCAATATATTTGTTTTTTCATAGCTTCTCTGCAGCCCATACTTGCACATACTTGACATACTTGCAGAGATTTTAAAAAAACCATCTCTAATACACTCACAACACATTCACAATGCTGGTCCCAAGCCCGGATGAAAAGGAGGAGGACTTGTGCGTGAGGCCAGCTACCTCATCACAAGAAATTTAAATAGCTACAGAAACTTGTAAGAAAGGACACCATACCGGTAAACCGACCAGCCAGGTGGTGTGTGGTGCACCTAGTGCATCAATGACGGTTGCTGATGAAAGCCGCTTTGCGGAAGTTAGCAATCCGACTCGTACATTATTTGGCTCAAAAACACACACTAAAATTGGATTTTGGAATGTGAGAACGATGGCCACGGCTACAAAATCAGCCCAAATTGCAGAAGAAATGAAGAGATATGAGCTGGACATACTGGGGTTAAGTGAGGTGAGATGGCCTGAAACAGATAGAAGAGTAGTTAGTGGATTAACTTTCATATATTCAGGAGAGAAGATGGTAAGCATTTTAAAGACAGAAAACCCTGGATAAGTGATGACACCTGGAAATGTATTCAAGAAAGATGAAACTAGCGATATTTAATACTAAGGATGCAACAGATGAAATCCAAGCTAAAGAGGAATATAGACTAAAAGACAAGGAAGTGAAAAGAGCAGCTAGAAGAGATAAAAGAGCATATGTCAATCGACTGGCCGAAGAAGGGGAAAAGGCAGCTAAGACTGGAAACAGTAAAATGCTATACAACACACTAAAACAACTTACTGGAACATTTGTTTCAAAGGGTGGCCCCAATCAAGAGTAAAGATGGTAAAGTTCTAACATAGATACCGAGCAGAAGAAAAGATGGGCAGAACATTTTGAAGAAATATTAAATAGACCTGATCCACCAGTACTACTCAAGTTTGACGAAGAGGCAAGAAACAGCTCCCTACCAATTAACGAAGAAATGATAAGTGTAGCTGAGGTCAAGGAAGCAATCCATTCCTTGATAAACAATAAGGCAGCAGGTGATGACAACATTACTGCAGAAATGCTCAAAGCGGCTGATGATACAACTATTAGCCAGGTGCAAGAACTATTTAATAAAGTATGGGAAGAAGAAACTGTCCCAGATCAATGGAAAAAGGGAATAATTGTTAAGATCCCCAAAAAGGTGATCTCAAAGATTGCAACAACTGGAGAGGGATCACCCTATTATCAGTAATGACCAAGACTTTCTGCAAAATCATTCTTAATAGAATCAAAGGAGCAGTGGACACAACCCTGAGAGAAGAACAAGCTGGTTTTAGACCTGGGAGAAGCTGCTTAGACCAAATAATTACCCTACAACTAATTTTGAAGGAACATATTGAGAAGCAACAACCACTTATACTAAATTTAATCGATTTTAAAAAAGCCTTTGATAGTCTACACAGAATCTCCTGTGGAATATTCTGAGATGCTATGGAATACCAGACAAAATAATAAACATTATTAAGAGCCTCTATGATGGTTCACAGTGTGCAGTTCGCACTGATGGTGGACACAGCGACTAGTTTATGGTTGAAACAGGAGTAAAGCAAGGCTGTATTCTATCTCCGCTATTGTTTGGAGTGGCCATTGACTGGGTGATGCGAAAATGTTGCAGAGGCGAAACTGGCATCGATTGGGTAGAAAATAGTCAACTAGAAGATTTGGATTTGCAGATGATATTGCCTTTTTAAGTAGAAACAACCAAGATATGCAAAGAAAAACAGACAACTTGTCATCTATAGCATCAAAAGTTGGACTGCAGATAAACTATGAAAAACAAATATAATGAAGACACCTATGGCAAGTAATGCAGATATCTCCCTGGAATCTAGAATTATAAAAATAACAGAGCAGTTCACCTATTTAGGTAGCAATTTTGATTGCAGGGAAATGTTAAAAAGAAATTATGATACGAATTGGCAAAGCAACATCAGTTTTAAAAGTCTAAATAAAATATGGAACTGCAAGTTATATAGTATTAAAACTAAATTACGAATTTTCAATTCAAATGTTGTATCAATCCTAACATATGCTAGCGAGAGTTGGAAAATGACTAAAGATATAGAAAGCAAGTTGAATGCATTTGAAAATAGATGTCTGCGAAAATAATGAATATAAAATGGAACGAATTCAGGAGAAGTGATGAAATCAGAGAAATGTCTGGTCAACCACTAGTGACAACTGTTATAAGAGAGAGAAGATGGAGATATGTTGGACACACCTTAAGGAGAAATGATCAACGAACATCAAAGCAGGCATTGAAGTGGGATACAAAGGGTTCAAGAAAGAGAGGCGACCTAAGGAGACCCTGAAACGAACTTTGCTGAGAGAGGCAGGAAATATCGGTCTCAGTTCCATGGAGGAGATTGAGCGAGCTGCCCGGGATAGAACGGTATGGAGAAATTACTTGCAGGCCCTATGTAACGTATAACGGTGCGAGAGGAATTATTATTATTATTTATAACACACTCATGCAAACATTATGCTCATGCAAACATCACACTCATGCACACAACACATCCATGCACACAACACATCCATGCACACAACACATCCATGTATACAACACACTCATGCACACAACACATCCATGTATACAACACACTCATGCACACAACACATCCATGTATACAACACACTCATGCACACAACATATCCATGCACACAACACACTCATGCACACAACACACATGCACACAACACACTCATGCACACAACACATACATGCACACAACACACTCATGCACACAACACATACATGCACACAACACACTCATGCACACAACACATACATGCACACAACACACTCATGCACACAACACATACATGCACACAACACACTCATGCACACAACACACTCATGCACACAACACATCGATGCACACAACACATCCATGCACATACATTCATAAACTATACACATCCACACTCACAACCTACTGGTACACTTAAAATACACACACACACTCTCATACCATACATCCATGCACACAACACACTAACACCAACACATTTAAACAACACACATACACACCAATACAATCACACACAGCCACAAACTAAAATATTTACAAACGTTTAATCAGGGACACACACACCAACAGTTTCACAAACACACACACATTAATGTATATGAACAGCCACACATTGATGTATTTATATGAACAGCCACACATTGATGTATTTATATGAACAGCCACACATTGATGTATGTATCTGAATAGCCACACATTGATGTATGTATATGAACAGCCACACATTGATGCATGTATATGAACAGCCACACATTGATGTATATGAACAGCCACACATTGATGTATATATATGAACAGCCACACATTGATGTATGCATATGAACAGCCACACATTGATGTATATGAACAGCCACACATTGATGTATATGAACAGCCACACATTGATGTATATGAACAGCCACACATTGATGTATGTATATGAACAGCCACACATTGATGTATATGAACAGCCACACATTGATGTATATGAACAGCCACACATTGATGTATGTATATGAACAGTATCGCTAACAGAAAGCTCCCCATTGCTTACAGGTGAGATTCAGATGTCATCAAAGACACATGTTACTTCTAGCAGTCATAATGTAAGTACATATGCCTCTGACAATCAACCATTCATTCATCAAGTTAATCAAACAATCAATCATTTAAAATATGATTCTTCTATGTTCTATGTACACACCCACATAAAGTACATGCACCCACACCAACATATAGTACATGCACCCACACCAACATACAGTACATGCACACCCACCCACATACAGTGCATAACCCAAACTTGTCTATGTTCTAAGTACACACCAACATACAATACATGCACACACACCCACATACAGTACATGCACCCACACCAACATACAGTACATGCACACCCACCCACATACAGTACATAACCCAAACTTCTCTATGGTCTATGTACACACCCACATACAGTACATGCACCCACACCCACATACAGTACATGCACACACACCCACATACAGTACATGCACCCACACCAACATACAGTACATGCACCCACACCAACATACAGTACATGCACACCCACCCATATACAGTACATAACCCAAACTTCTCTATGTTCTATGTACACACCCACATACAGTACATGACCCACACCACATACAGTACATGCACCCACACCCACATACAGTACATGCACACACACCCACATACAGTACATGCACCCACACCCACATACAGTGCCTAACCCTAACTTCTCTATGTTAGCTCTAATGAATTATATAGCTACTAGTTTTGATGATATTTGTTCATTTTGATGCCATTTTTTAATACTTTTAAATGTCATGTGTGTGTTCTAATGTCATGTGTGTGTTCTAATGTCGTGTGTGTGTTCTGATGTCATGTGTGTGTTCTGATGCCATCTCTGCCTTACCAAGATTTAAATTCCGTCCCAGAATGCAACATTTGATAAAATTGTGATATAATCTCAGGTTGATAGAGAAGCTGATGCTAGCAGAAATCTTGTAATATCAGATGAGACAGAGAGGAAGAAGAAGAAGAAGAAACAAGGGAGCATGTTCAACAATAGAGACAAGTTAGTCACAATTAAGAATATCAAGCAAGTCACTATGACTAATAGTTTTGCCTGTCATCACTAGTTAGAGAGTTTTGTCTATCAGTCAGTCAGAGAGTTTGTCCATCAGTCAGAGAGTTTGTCCATCAGTCAGAGAGTTTGTCCATCAGTCAGAGAGTTTGTCCATCAGTCAGAGAGTTTGTCTATCAGTCAGAGAATTTGTCTATCAGTCAGAGAATTTGTCCATCAGTCAGAGAGTTTGTCCATCAGTCAGAGAGTTTGTCCATCAGTCAGTCAGAGAGTTTGTCCATCAGTCAGTCAGAGAGTTTGTCCATCCGTCAGTCAGAGAGTTTGTCCATCAGTCAGTCAGAGAGTTTGTCCATCAGTCAGTCAGAGAGTTTGTCCATCAGTCAGTCAGAGAGTTTGTCCATCAGTCAGAGAGTTTGTCCATCAGTCAGAGAGTTTAATCTATCAACCAGTCAGAGAGTTTAATCTATCAACCAGTCAGAGAGTTTAATCTATCAACCAGCCAGAGAGTTTAATCTATCAACCAGTCTGAGAGTTTAATATATCAACCAGTCTGAGAGTTTAATATATCAACCAGTCTGAGAGTTTAATCTATCAACCAGTCTGAGAGTTTAATCTATCAACCTGTCAGAGAGTTTAATCTATCAACCAGTCTGAGAGTTTAATCTATCAACCAGTCTGAGAGTTTAATCTATCAACCTGTCAGAGAGTTTAATCTATCAACCAGTCTGAGAGTTTAATCTATCAACCAGTCTGAATGATTATTCTAGTAAATCTTTATATTTCTCAAAAGAAATCTCATATATTCTGTCAATGTTAGTAGACCCAGGTTGTGCTATCATTTTATCAGTTTATTCTGTCAGTGTTAGTAGACCCAGGTTGTGCTATCATTTTATCAGTTTATTCTGTCAGTGTTAGTAGACCCAGGTTGTGCTATCATTTTATCAGTTTATTCTGTCAGTGTTAGTAGACCCAGGTTGTGCTATCATTTTATCAGTTTATTCTGTCAGTGTTAGTAGACCCAGGTTGTGCTATCATTTTATCAGTTTATTCTGTCAATGTTAGTAGACACAGGTTGTGTTATCATTTTATCAGTTTATTCTGTCAATGTTAGTAGACCCAGGTTGTGCTATCATTTTATCAGTTTATATATGGCCCTTTTCATCTTTACAAACGGTCAGTAGGCAAGTGTTTTACTGTGACAACTTCTGAGTTTTCGCTTTTCTCTCTTGTCGTTCAGCTCGTACATAAGTCTCTTCTCAAAAGACTCTGCGCCTTCCGTAATTTGGCTTTCCACACAACTCTGTCATCAGCTAGTCCCTCCCATGTGCTGGGATCTATAGAAAAGTTTTTCATTGAGGTTTTGCAGACATCTTTATATCTGAGCAGTGGTCTGCCCTGGTGCCTCTTCCCTTCCGAAAGTTCACAGAACAACATTTGTTTTGGTATGTGATAAGTTTCCATTCTTCTCACATGTCCCAACCATCTTAGTCATCTACTGCTGAGCATGCCCATGATGGAAGGCAGATTTGCACGTTGTAGTACTTCAGAGTTGGTTATCTTGTCGTACCACCTGATGTTCATAATCTTGCGGAGACATCGAAGGTGAAAGATGTTAAGTCTCCTCTCGTGTCTTGAGTAGGCTGTCCATGTTTCTGAGCCATATAGTAAAGAAATAATTACACAGGCTCGATATATTTGAGTTTTCGTCTGCAATGTCAATTTTTGTTGTCCCACGCTCGCTTTGATAGTATGCCGAATGTAGTAGCCGCACTCCTATACGAGCGTTGATTTCTTCATCAAGAGAAGGCTGGCAGTGACCGTGGACCCAAGATAGCAGAATTTTTGCACTGGTGTTAGATGGTTACCATTTAAAGTGATATTTGATGTCTTACCTCCTGACATAATACAACTGTTTTGGAGACACTTATTGTCAGAGAAAAGAGGTTGCATGCCTTTGACAAATTATTAATTAGACATTGCAGTGTAGTCTCACTGTGGGCGACTAAGGCAGCATCGTCAGCGAAAGGAGGTCCTTGAGAAGTATTTCCGTCGTTTTGTCTTGGCTCTTAAGCGAGCCAAGTTAAACAGTGAACCATCAGATCTAGTGCGGATGAAAACATCACCATCAGTGTCCCCTAAGGCATGGTTCAAAAGGACTGCAAAGAAGATACCAAAGAGAGTGGGGGCAAGGACACAGCCCTGCTTGACTCAACTCTTAACCTCGAAACTATCAGATGTGCTGCCATCGAACTGTATGCTGGCTTTCATGCCCTCATGGAAGAAAACAATCAATTGGAGCAACTTTGGGGGACAACCAATATACTTCAATATTTTATAAAGACTTGGCCTGCTGACTGTGTCAAATGCCTTAGTCAGATCCACGAAAGCAATACATAGAGGCTTGCTCTGCTCTCTGCACTTCTCTTGTAGCTGTCGAAGGGTAAATATCATGTCAGTTGTTGACCGTCTAGCTCTGAATCCACATTGTGACTCTGGAAGAACACGCTCATCAGTTTATTCTGACACAAACAGTTGTTGTTTTCTTCTTAAGAAGTATCATCAAGTTGGTAACTTTGTGGCATATATTATATGATTATCTTAGTCTGTCATTATCTTAGTCTGTCATTAACTTAGTCTATAATTAATATTAGCCTAGTACCTGGTATAGAAAACTCTAAAAAGAAATATACATTTCAGGCATCTAGCTCCTCCACCCATTCCAAAAATGTTAACTGATTCGACCTACCTTGGTCCAATGAGAACATATGAAGTCCCAGTCAAGAGTAAGGTACAAGCAAATGATCACAGAACTTCAGCTGACCACATCCAAGTTATAACCAGGAACAAACACAATACAGCTGGTCATACAGATGATGGAAATAATTTCTTCCATTCAGAACAGAGAAAAGTTATCAACACTGAAGCTATGAATAACTCCATAGAAAACGATGATGATGATGAAGTTGATGAAAATGAGGAGGAAAACATAAATGGAGGTTTGTAATCTAAAATTTGACACATGTAATAACTAGCAGATGCAGACTGAAATATTTAGTTGAAATCTAAATTAAACCCTTTAGTTGATAAATATAGTCATGAACAAATATATAAATATATATATGATGAAGGCAACACTTTGTTTGCATGTCTGAAAAACAACGTGCGAGGTGACCATGTCGAATAGTCCATGTTTTGTTCATGATTATGCTGTTTATTATTGTTTGATGTGATGGTTTGGGGAAATCTCGGTAGTCCAAAGTGAGACCGGAACCAGTAGTTGAAAATACTTTTTTTTTGCTCTTTGCGACATGTTTGTAACTAATGTTTGATTTTAAAATGTCAAGATAAAACAATAGTCCAGTTTCAAGTATGTTGATAAGTTTTCCAAATAAATGATACACACATACATCGCGAATATCATATCCCGAGAGATGAAATATTTTGGCCACGTTAAACATCACAGTAGTTTGTAGAGAACGGTAATGGAAGGCATGGTTCCTGGAGCACGAGGCAGAGAACCACCAAGACAAAGGTGACAGCAGGACATCAAAGAAACCTTGAACATCATGCTGGAGGAGGTGAGAGAACTTGCTAGAGACCGAGAGTTTCAGGCAGGCAATGATGAGAGCGAAAGAGACCTGCTATTACTTGACCTTTCACATGGGGAGACAACTGTGAAAACAGAAGCTGTTGAAGTTCACTTAGTTAGTTAGTCTTTCCTCTTGGGCCTGTGGGGCGCATAGGGCAGAGGTCATAGCTCTCCATGTCTGCGTTCGTTGCTATTTGCTTTAAGTCTTTAATGTTTACTAGGCCCATCGTTGAGCCTTCTCTGGTGATGGTTCCACGCAGAGTCTCTCTTGGTCTTCCTCGTTTTCTTTTTCCTCTGGTGTCCATATGAGTTCACTTGCAGTGAGAACTTATTTATTGTGGATGTCAGGAAGCCATGTTGATATTATTTAATTTTTCTGTCAAATAAAATAGCTGAATAAAAGTATGAATGAAATAGAATAGCTGGAAGCGTGATAATCATCGACACTTGATCACATTCCAGAATATGGTATACAGACTTTAAGCACAACACAATCAGAGTATAAAAGAAACACTACCTTACACTTACACAAAAAAAGTCAGCACTGTGTAAGCGACAGTGCTAAAGCTCTCTCTACCTAGAGAGCAGCTTCTTATCTCAGTCAGACATGTGTGCATGCACACAACAGTCAAACTGAACTGTGTAAGCGACAGTGCTAGAGAGCATCTTCTTATCTCGGTCAGATATGTGTGCATGCACACAACAGTCAAACTGAACTGTGTAAGCGACAGTGCTAGAGAGCATATTCTTATCTAGGTCAGATATGTGTACATGCACACAACAAGTCAAACTGAACTGTGAAACTCACTTCTTCTTCACCTTTCAGCTCCCAACGGAGCACAGAGGTCTTCAACAAACTTCTTCCAGCTCTTCCTCTCTCTTGCCATTCCTTCCAATTCTTTCCATGTTTTACCTATCCTTTAATATCAGCCTCCAGCTCTCTTCTCCAGGTCTGTCTAGGCCCCCTACTCCTCTTTCCCTGCGGGTTCCAAAACAGTACCTGTCTTGCAATGCTTCCGGTCTTCTCAATGTATGTCCTATCCATCGCTGTGTCTCTTCCTTAGCTCTTTCTCCACTGTTATTTGCTTAGTTCTTTCTCTGAGTTCCTCGTTCGTAATCTTATCATACCATCTCAGTCCTCTATTCTACATAAACATCCATTTATGAAGGTCTGTAGTTTTCTGGTGGTTTCTTTTGTTGTCTTCCATGTTTCGAGCCATAGAACAGCACTGACTTCACATTTGATTGAAAGGTTCTCAGCTTTGTGTTTGTTTTGATCTCATTGGACTTCCATATATTACTCAATGCAATAAAGTTTCCCCCTTGCTTTTGTATTCTTATCTTGACATCTTTATTTGTTCCTCCTTCTGTGTCTATGTTGCTACCAAGGTATGTGTATGATTCTACATCCTGTAGAGCTGTTTCCTCCAGCATAATCTGGTTTACATTTACTGCATTTATTCTCATGACCTTGGTCTTTCCCTGTGTATTTTCAAACCTAGTTGCTGAGACTTATTATTTAGGTTATTCATTTTATCTTTAATCTGTGTTTTATCTGTGCGTGATTATGGAACAGCAATTCCAGATCGTCTGTAAAATCCAGATCCTCTAGTTGTTTCATAAGTATCCATTGTATTCCCCATCTGTTTTCTGTTGTTGATTTCATGATCCAATCTATGGCCAGCAAGAACAGGAATGGTGATAAGAGAAATCCATGTCTCAACCCCGTTCTTATCTCAAAGGATTCCGTCAATTTGCCCTCATGTATGACTCTGCATTTCATTCCTTCATACGTTTCCTATCTTGGGTGGAACTCCATAGTGTTTTAATAGTTTCCACAATGACTCTCTATCTAGGCTATCAAACGCCTTTTCATAGTCCACAAAACTTATGTATAATGGTGAGTTCCACTCTAAGCTTTGTTCTACTATAATGTGCAGTGTAGCTATCTGGTCTGTGCAGGATCTATTCTTGCGAAACCCTGCCTGTTCTTCTTTCAGTTATTTATCTATGGCCTCCTTAAGTCTATCGAGTATAATCCTGTTTAGTATTTTGCCTGGCATTGATAATAGCATTATCCCTCTATAGTTTGAAGCTCACAGTTCCATACACAACTTGTGTCATTGTGTTCAAGAATTAAGAGATTGCTACTGACAATAAGCTTGAGGATTATATAATGTACAATTAAGACTAATTATATTGAATGCTATTGGTAATATCCAGTGAAAATAGAGGGTACTGCAGTTATGCTGTGTCAATCTACGAACAGACACCGGCTAGAACACAACAAACATTATTAAACACTGTTGAAAACACAGTCCAAAAATGAATGCTAGGGCATGACAGGGAGAATAAGGAGTTGCATGACAGGGAGAATAAGGAGTTTTATGACAGGGAGAATAAGGTGTTGTATGACAGGGAGAATAAGGAGTTGTATGACAGGGAGAAAAAGGAGTTGTATGACAGGGAGAATAAGGAGCTGTATGACAGGGAGAATAAGGAGTTGTATGACAGGAGAATAATGAGCTGTATGACAGGGAGAATAATGAGTTGCATGACATGGAGAATAAGGAGCTGCATGACAGGGAGAATAAGGAGTTGTATGACAGGGAGAATAAGGAGCTTGCATGAAAGGGAGAATAAGTGTATGGACAGGAGAATAAGAGTTGTATGACATGGAGAATAAGGAGCTACATGAAAGGAGAATAAGAGTGTATAACAGGGAGAATAAGGAGTTGTATGACAGGAGAATAATGAGTTGTATGACATGGAGAATAAGGAGTTGTATGACAGGGAGAATAAGGAGTTGTATGACAGGGAGAATAAGGAGCTACATGAAAGGGAGAATAAGAGTTGTATGACAGGGAGAATAATGAGTTGCATGACATGGAGAATAAGGAGTTGTATGACAGGGAGAATAAGGAGTTGTATGACAGGGAGAATAATGAGTTGTATGACAGGGAGAATAATGAGTTGCATGACATGGAGAATAATGAGTTGCATGACATGGAGAATAAGGAGTTGATGCAGGGAGAATAATGAGTTGATGACATGGAGAATAAGAGTGTATGACAGGAGAATAATGAGTTGCATGACATGGAGAATAATGAGTTGCATGACATGGAGAATAGGAGTTGCCTGACATGGAGAATAAGAGTTGTATGACAGGAGACAAGAGAGTTTTATTGACAGGGAGATAATGAGTTGGTATGACAGGAAATAATGGTTGCATGACATGGAGAATAATGAGTTGCATGACAGGGAGAATAAGGAGTTGTATGACGGAGAATAATGAGTTGTATGACAGGGAGAATAAGGAGTTGTATGACATGGAGAATAAGGAGTTGTATGACAGGGAGAATAAGGAGTTGTATGACAGACAAAATGAGAGTGTGTTCTTTCTTTCATTTCTTTGAAATAATGTTTATTTAATAAGTATTGTCTGAACATCACTGCTTTTATTGCTCACACAGAGATCTTCATGTCTTTTATTGCTCACACAGAGATCTTCATGTCTTTTATTGCTCACACAGAGATCTTCATGTCTTTTATTGCTCACACAGAGATCTTCATGTCTTTTATTGCTCACACAGAGGTCTTCATGTAGTTTTCTTTACAGTGTTGTTTGATGTGTATCATCATCATCATCATTAAGGTGTGTATCCTTTATAGGACATTGCTCTCTTTGCAGCACATCTGAAATTCTCTCCGTCTCTTGCCAGTTCACCCACTTCGTCGACGGTCATGTTCATGGTTTCTTTAATATCTTGATGTGTATACTGATGTTAATTGTGTTTATTCTGGTGTTGTTACTAGAATCAAATGTAACTGATCCAATTTATGAGTCAATCAAAATATCAACACTTCAAAAACATGAAGTTTCAGAAGATCAAGATTCAAGACAAGCTCAGGACAATGATGCAGTTCATAGTCAATTGCCAAAAGGAAAAAGGTTAAATGCCATTTTCGTATTGACATTTACATCTTAGTTGACATTGTCTGACATCTTAGTTGACATTGTCTGACATCTTAGTTGACATTGTCTGGCATCTTAGTTGACATTGTCTGACATCTTAGTTGACATTGTCTGACATCTTAGTTGACATTGTCTAGTTATATGACATTCACATGTTAGTTTGCATTTAGTGTAATCAAATATTTCTCTGTCCAGGACATGATGCATGTTGTTTACAAGAGAATGTTCCTTGATGTTCACATCTTGTCAGATGTCTATATTGCTCCTCTTTTCTGTCCAGGATGTTCAAAGAATTTGTCTGCAGCAATTTATTTCAAAATAATATATTTTTTCTTTAATATTTGTGTTATTGTCCATGATGGATATCCATATGTTGTCACAGAAAAAATGCATGTCCTGAGAAATATTATTTGTATTTCCTGGTTTGTTTTATGCAATAAGCTCTTCATACTAATTACCAACTGAATTGCTGTCTTATGTCTCATTCTGATTTCTTTGATGCAAACATTCATTCATGTTGATTGTCAAGCCAAGATATTCACAATTTCTAACATTTTCAATGTCTTCATTATTGATGATACATTTGGTTTGACATTTGGTTTTTCTCATGGGAGCTTAGTTTTCTTAGTTATTCTGAAATAAATCTTCTGATCTTCACTGGGTTTGTTTAACAAACAAAAATTTGCTATTCCAGTCCCTTGACATTATTTGAAAGTAGAACTCTGTTATCTGTGTATAACTTGACATTATTTGAAAGTAGAACTCTGTTATCTGTATGTAACTTGACATTATTTGAAAGTAGAACTCTGTTATCTGTATGTAACTTGACATTATTTGAAAGTAGAACTTTGTTATCTGCATGTAACTTGACATTATTTGAAAGTAGAACTCTGTTATCTGTGTGTAACTTGATATTATTTGAAAGTAGAACTCTGTTATCTGTGTGTAACTTGACATTATTTGAAAGTAGAACTCTGTTATCTGTGTAACTTGACATTATTTGAAAGTAGAACTTTGTTATCTGTGTGTAACTTGACATTATTTGAAAGTAGAACTCTATTATCTGTGTGTAACTTGACATTATTTGAAAGTAGAACTCTGTTATCTGTATGTAACTTGACATTATTTGAAAGTAGAACTCTGTTATCTGTGTGTAACTTGACATTATTTGAAAGTAGAACTCTGTTATCTGTGTAACTTGACATTATTTGAAAGTAGAACTTTGTTATCTGTGTGTAACTTGACATTATTTGAAAGTAGAACTCTGTTATCTGTGTGTAACTTGACATTATTTGAAAGTAGAACTCTGTTATCTGTATGTAACTTGACATTATTTGAAAGTAGAACTCTGTTATCTGTATGTAACTTGACATTATTTGAAAGTAGAACTTTGTTATCTGTGTGTAACTTGACATTATTTGAAAGTAGAACTCTGTTATCTGTGTGTAACTTGACATTATTTGAAAGTAGAACTCTGTTATCTGTGTGTAACTTGATATTATCTACAATACCCATTCTGTATTTCTAGTATTTCATTGCCTTCTGTTAGTGAGCCTCCAATTTCGTTCATGTGTTGCATGTAATAGTGATCTGAGTTCATTTATGTTATGATATGTGAGACAAAACACATAACATCTTGATTGTGTATGCCCCACTTGTGGTAGGGGATTGTGTTCAAGGATTGGACATTTCAGTCACCTCTGCACTCACCAGAGAGGTGCAAGACAACATCTAAGACTGTTGTTATCATTGCTTATGATGTATGCTATTATTATTATTTTACGATATCTCCTGTTTGCTTTAGTGTTCTCCTTCTTCTGTAAGTCACGGTGTTTCTTCTGTAAGTCTCAATGTTTCTTCTGTAAGTCACGGTGTTTCTTCTGTAAGTCTCAATGTTTCTTCTGTAAGTCACGGTGTTTCTTCTGTAAGTCTCAATGTTTTCTAAGTCATGTTTTTCTAAGTCTCAATGTTTCTTCTGTAAGTCTCAATGTTTCTTCTGTAAGTCTCAATGTTTCTTCTGTAAGTCTCAATGTTTCTTCTGTAAGTCTCAATGTTTCTTCTGTAAGTCTCAATGTTTCTTCTGTAAGTCTCAATGTTTCTTCTGTAAGTCTCAATGTTTCTTCTGTAAGTTTCAATGTTTCTTCTGTAAGTCTCATGTTTTTCTTCTGTGTAGTCGTTTCTCTGCATGTGTCCATTTCTAGAAGTAATATTTCCTGCAAGATAAGAAATTCTCTTGCATGTGTTACTAATGTCATCCTGTGTCTTTGCCATCTTCTAGAAACATCAGCACTCATGTTTATTCTGTTTCAATGTTATATTGAATTGCATCTCAAGTTTGTTCTCTACTTCAGTGTTATATTCAGCAGTATTTAGCTTAAATCAAAATGTATTGTTCATGCTCCAGTCAACACTTCATTTGTTCATGCTCCAGTCAACACTTTATTTGTTCATGCTCCAGTCAACACTTTATTTGTTCATGCTCCAGTCAACACTTTATTTGTTCATGCTCCAGTCAACAGTTTATTTGTTCATGCTCCAGTCAACACTTTATTTGTTCATGCTCCAGTCAACACTCTATTTATTCATGCTCCAGTCAACACTTTATTTGTTCATGCTCCAGTCAACACTCTATTTGTTCATGCTCCAGTCAACACTTTATTTGTTCATGCTCCAGTCAACACTTTATTTGTTCATGCTCCAGTCAACACTTTATTTGTTCATGCTCCAGTCAACACTTTATTTGTTCATGCTCCAGTCAACACTTTATTTGTTCATGCTCAGTGAACACTTATTTGCTTGCAATGAAAGCTGATGATCTGACTCATAGTCTGCTTCTGGTATTGTCTTTATAAATGATACCCTTGATCTGCATTTTTGCTGAATTTGAATGTAATCTGCTTGATTCCTGGTCTTTACACTTGGTGAAATCTGTAACTGAGAGGTTGAAATCTGTAACTGAGAGGTTGTTTTCATCAATCATTTTCATTCTCTCTCATTTCTGTGTTCTATACGTATAGTTTCTCATACATTTTCATTCTCTCTCATTTATGTGTCTATACGTATAGTTTCTCATCATTTTCTTTCTCTCTCATTTCCGTGTTCTATACGTATAGTTTCTCATACATTTTCATTCTCTCTCTCATTTCTGTGTTCTATACGTATAGTTTCTCATACATTTTCTTCTCTCTCATTTCCGTGTTCTATACGTATAGTTTCTCATACATTTTCATTCTCTCTCTCATTTCTGTGTTCTATACGTATAGTTTCTCATACATTTTCATTCTCTCTCATTTCTGTGTTCTAGACATATAGTTTTCATACATTTTCATTCTCTCTCATTTCTGTGTTCTATACATATAGTTTCTCATACATTTTCTTTCTCTCTCTCATTTCTGTGTTCTATACGTATAGTTTCTCATACATTTTCTTTCTCTCTCATTTCCGTGTTTTATATGTATAGTTTCTCATACATTTTCATTCTCTCTCATTTCTGTGTTCTATACATATAGTTTCTCATACATTTTCTTTCTCTCTCATTTCTGTGTTCTATACGTATAGTTTCTCATACATTTTCTTTCTCTCTCATTTCTGTGTTCTATACATATAGTTTCTCATACATTTTCTTTCTCTCTCATTTCTGTGTTCTATATGTATAGTTCCTCATACATTTTCTTTCTCTCTCATTTCTGTGTTCTATACATATAGTTTCTCATACATTTTCATTCTCTCTCATTTCTGTGTTCTATACGTATAGTTTCTCATACATTTTCTTTCTCTCTCTCATTTCTGTGTTCTATACATATAGTTCTCATACATTTTCTTTCTCTCTCATTTCTGTGTTCTATACGTATAGTTTCTCATACATTTTCTTTCTCTCTCATTTCTGTGTTCTATACATATAGTTCTCATACATTTTCTTTCTCTCTCATTTCTGTGTTCTATACATATAGTTTCTCATACATTTTCTTTCTCTCTCATTTCTGTGTTCTATACATATAGTTTCTCATACATTTTCTTTCTCTCTCATTTCTGTGTTCTATACGTATAGTTTCTCATACATTTTCTTCTCTCTCATTTCTGTGTTCTATACGTACAGTTTCTCATACATTTTCTTTCTCTCTCATTTCTGTGTTCTATACGTATAGTTTCTCATACATTTTCTTTCTCTCTCATTTCTGTGTTCTATACATATAGTTTCTCATACATTTTCTTTCTCTCTCATTTCTGTGTTCTATACGTATAGTTTCTCATACATTTTCTTTCTCTCTCATTTCTGTGTTCTATATGTATAGTTCCTCATACATTTTCTTTCTCTCTCATTTCTGTGTTCTATACGTATAGTTTCTCATACATTTTCTTTCTCTCTCATTTCTGTGTTCTATACGTATAGTTTCTCATACATTTTCTTCTCCTTCTTCTTCAATTTTTCATTGACTAACTTTAATGTTGAAATCACACATAATTATCCGAATGTCTTTTTTTTTCTACTTTAAATTAAAGTCTCATCCAAGTTATTGTAAAATCCTCAACTATCATCATCATGTGCTGCAGATGTGGATTCATAGATTTGTATAATCGTAAAGTTTCTTGTCTTCTTCTTCAATCTGATAGTGAAAATTCTATCATTCATTGGGTTGTTCCCCATTAGCAGCTTGTCATAGTGAAAATTCTATCATTCATTGGGTTGTTCCCCATTAGCAGCTTGTCATAGTGAAAATTCTATCATTGATTGGGTTGTTCCCCATTAGCAGCTTGTCATCTTCAAATCAAACATCTAGGGGAAACAAGAACACACCAAATAAATGATTAATTATGACAATGTATAACAATCTTAGCCTCAAGATTCATATTCTTATTATTTACCTGACTAACCTGCTTCTTCAACTTCCCATCATTCAAAGAAATGTATGAACATGATAGTGATAGTCATGTTACTCATATAATAATCACAACAATGACTGTGTTTTTCATGAGTTGATATGACTTTTAATTCAGGGACAAGATTGAGTTTCAAGCGTTTCAAGCTGACATGAAAGCAAAGCGTGCCAACGAGACAAAGTCAGAGATTGATAACACATCTGTTAAAAAATCAACAAAGGTGTGCATAGTGATGTAGAGTTTGCAGTCACAAGTTGATCATGATGGGAGACATAGCGTGGATAAAGTTTTATTTTTTTGATAATCAAACTGAGTGATGATGTCTTGTTTAGTTGCAATTATGTTTGTTCAGTGCATCATATGTACCGATGTGTTCCCAGAATACAACAACTTGTTCATTCTATGTGTCCCTTATATAACAACATATCCATGCTCTGTATACAATAACATGTGTTCCTGAATGCAAAAACAATGTGTTCAATTGTATAACAAGCACAATTCATGCTCAAATATCTGGTGATGCTGCTGCTGCCAGATTTGAAGTGTCTTTAAGTTGTTCTTGTTTCAATCGAAACTATGTTACCTTATCATGCAAGACAACTCTATGCTTTTGTATAATTTATAACTGACTTTTGTAGTTTTACGTATGTACTGAATGCAAATACTTGCCTATGTTTTAGTTTTTCTGTATGTACTACATACTTGCTTATATTTTAGTTTTACGTTGTATGAATAACACTTGTTTATATTTTATCTATGTCGAATGCACACACTTGTTTTATGTTTTATCTATGTATGAATGACATATTGCTTATGTTTACCTATGTATGAATGTACATATTGCTTACTATGTATTACTGAAAATACTTGCTGAAGTTATACTGGACACATTTCTAGAAAGTAGAGAAGAGGAAGACCAAGAGAAAGATGGATGAAAAATTGATAGATGAGCATGGCAGTGACAGGAGATCTAGCGTATGATAGAGAGAAATTCCAAAGGAACGTTATGCGACAAAATTGTGCACAGAACAAACTACTGGATGATAACATACTGTACAATTTGTGGAAGTTTTCACCATGCATATTCTCAGTACAGGATATGTGTACAATTTGTGAAGTTTTCACCATGCATATTCTCAGTACAGGATATGTGTACAATTTGTGAAGTTTTCACCATGCATATTCTCAGTACAGGATATGTACAATTTGTAAGTTTTCACTGTACATTTCTTCTTCTTTTTGCTTTACTTTCATTAATTTAATCACTCTTTGTGATATGTTTGATCTTGCCAAGAAGGAACGTTGCACATTGGTTTTAGTAGGCCTAAACACATAGACTTCTACACATTTAGACATGCATCCTATTTCAGCTGAACCTCCTTATTGTCTCTTACACATGCGTGGCAGTAAACAGTCGTTCTATTCTTTACACCCAAATTGGCCCAGTAACCACTCAGCGACATGTACATATGGCCATGCATATTCTCTATAAGGATATGTGTTGAACTCAGCATTCTTTACCAAGTCCTCCGAACTGTATGGTTCTGTAAAAAAGTTCTAGTGGTCTGAAAGAAATTGTGAAACATCTGCCATTCATAGAAAGACAACAAATATATTTCTCCAGTTGTCAACAAATTACATGTGTCAGCAACACTTTTCTTATTTAACACATCAGCTACACAGTTATGTAGCAAGCGGCATCTTGTCTGTCTTATTTGGTCATGTGCCAAACATTGTGCTATAATTTGAATTGTCAAATTAGCTAAACATATACATAATGCATTCTGATACCACCATTTCTTTATTTATTCTTTCCTATTCTTGTACTTGTAATAAAGCTACATTCATTGATGTACAAATTTATTTGTTATTTATACAATTGTAGAGTTACAAAATAATAAAACTAACTCATTTGTATATACAATTGTAGGTAACAAAAGAGTGTACACAAATTAATTTGACCACAATGTGTTTTCATTGCAACAAGTAATGTGTGCTAACAAATATAAGAGCATAAGTCAGATATCTTTTCTTTCAGTTAATATGAAATCCATGTGTTTTTATCTACGTCAACCTTAAATTAAGTATTTATATACCCAAAAAGACAAGCACAGGTTTCCATTGAGAATTAAGTTTTATTTTTTAAATTGGTTTCATAAATAACATTTTTGTCTACAAGTATTTATTTAAATGAGATTTTACCATATCATATGTCACTTTAACATTATCATTAAATAATTCAGTTATTGTAGTCGTTATCATCTTTTTGGTATATTTATAGTGTTATATATATATATATATATACATTAATGATTATTTATATGTATTATATATATATATATATACATTAACGATTATTTATATGTGTTATATATATATATATACATTAAAATTATTTATATGTTTATATATATATATATATATTAATAATTATTTATATTTATATATATATATATACATTAACAATTATTTATATATTTATATATATATATACATTAACGATTATTTATATGTGTATATATATATATAATTAATATTATTTATATGATGTTATATATATATATATATATATATATATATATATATATATATATATATATATATATATATATATATATATATATATATATATATATATATATACATATAACGATTATTTATATGTGTTATATATATATATATATATATTATTATATATATATATATATATATATATATATATATATATATATTATATATATATATATATATACATTAACAATTATTTATATATGTTATATATATATATATACATTAACGATTATTTATATGTGTTATATATATACATTAACGATTATTTATATGTGTTATATATATATGAAATGAAAATCGTGGCATATCCCAAAGGCTAGCCATCAACACAGTAACGAGTCATTGATTTTCTAGAGTCACTTTACGTTCAGTAGTTTGCCATTGCTTTCTGAACGATGAGGTCTATTTTACCTTTTGTAAAATCCAGAAACAATTTGCTTCTAAACTTGCCCACCGTGGTTTTGAACCAGATACGCTTGGGTCTGTGTGAGCTCACTACGCTTGGCTACAGCGCTCCTATATATATACATTAATGATTATTTATATGTGATTAATATATATATTAATGATTATTTATACAGGGTGTTCAAGATAATTGCAGCCCCATTGACAAATCGAAAGTTGCCAGATAACCTTGCGTTGTGTAAATTTACTATTTAACGGTTCTGACTAGCTGTCCTATTCACATTTGTTCATCCCCCTTCCCGTACTACAATTACATACCGTCACACAACCTTGATCTATACTACGTCATAGCTGAACCTTCTCATTTTCATACATATATGCCAGATTAGCTCCATTCACAGACCGCTTTTATCTTGAACATCCTGTATGTGTTATATATATATACATTTATGATTATATTTGTGATTTTTTTTCTTATGTGTAACATATATGGGTTCATTTTGTATGTGTCAAAACTGTTGTTGAGATTTCTTGAACATGCAGCTTGATTTCATTTTTTTTAAAAATATTGTCAACAAGTTTAAGAAAAACATAAGTTATGTTTTGCTTAAAATAGCTACAAGAAAAACAATATATATTTCCTTATGAACACTGAGAAACTCTGACCTACTTGATCAAGATATACACTGAGAGAGAGTCAGACGAGTATCCAATCACTGAGAGGTCAGACTAGATCAATCACTGAGAGATCAGAGAGACTAGTATCCAATCACTGAGAGAATCAGAGAGACTAGTATCCAATCACTGAGAGAGTCAGAGAGACTAGTATCCAATCACTAGAGAGTCAGAGGACTAGTATCCAATCACTGAGAGAATCAAGAGACTAGTATCCAATCACTGAGAGAATCAGAGACACTAGTATCAATCTTATACAATCTTAATCACAGATATTTTAACATATTTTTTTATATTTACATATTTTGGTGTGTGATTTGTAAAACGTTTGTACTCAGGTTTTCATGTCTCTATAGCATAGCATGTATGCCTGGAAGCTCTTATAGAAAGCATATTAGCATAGTGTATTGTCTCATAAATGTGCATCAGTTATGGTAACTGTCTATGATTTGTGAATCATGTTGTTTCATTAAGATGAGATATGTCAACTGATAGTGTCTTAACAACAAATAAAGTTTTACAAATGTTTGGAATATTGTTTTCAGGTCATATTCTTTATTTGATTTCTGATCTGTCTAATTAATGTCTGAAATTCTACTCAGGAATCTTATTTTTGCAATTGCAAACTATCTGTATGTCTGCTTGTTTATTTATTGTCCATAATTAACACCCATACTATGTCTCTGAAATATGACATATACCAGCATCAGAGAGAAGATTGAAACAATCCCTTCTTAAATTGCATGCCGCCTGTGTTTTACCATAGCTCTCAAGGGGAGCAAAGAATAGTAACACTGCAACATACAAGGCATGTCATAAGAGGTGACTGACTGAGGTAGGGGTCTAGGGAAGCTACCCTAGTAAATAAGGTGTTGCAGAAATTAGATATGCTGGCCTACTTTTAGGCACATAACTGGCACAACATACAATCTCTGTTGGTCTCGGATCACATACAAATCACAAAGAGTGGTTAATAAGTGGTCGATATGGAACGTTATCCACTCATATTGTTCAGTGTATAACACTGTTTACCTGTTAGCTTTCACAAATTCACCCTTTCTCTCCCATAATTCTTCTTTACTTTGGTTTAATGTTTTCAGTCAAATCATTTCCATGATTTTATGTGATTGTTTTACTATTGATTTTTCACTACTGTTTATTGGAATAAAACTTCACATAAAACTTGTAATGTTTATTGGAATAAAAATTCACATAAAATTTGTAATGTTTATAAATTATAGTTAAGTTGTGTCTATGTTTGTTAACTGATTCGCTACAGAGTATTTGTGCACTCTGAATGGAATTATTCTTTAGCGTCAAAATATTACACACATAGTTGAACTATTTCATCAGAAAACAAGTGGGAACGTGCGGTGCTACAATACATTAAGAAACAACAGGTCAAATGTTTTGGGCACACATCAAGGTTATCACAAGACAGTCTCCCACAAAGAACACTAGCACTCAGATACAACGGCAACAGACCCAGAGGATAACCATGTAAACGATGGATCAACGAAATATCTGAAGCACTAAATTCCACCTTGTACAAAGCGCATAAGGAGGCTCACTGTAGGTGCCTCTTTTTTTTTTACCTGATGCTGAAAGGCAAAACAGGGAAATAGTATAGATAGAGAGATAGTTTAACGAAAGAATTTTTTTTAAATATGATTTTAAAGTATAACTTATTCTTTACTTTGTCTTTTCTCCAATTCTGTTTTGCCTGACAATGTCAGGATAAGAAAAGATTTCTAGAACTGGCTTTTGTGTACCCTTCATAAACAGTGTTTTACGTTGCCTCAGTTATCTCTGAGGTCCACCTCATTTTTGTAAATAATTACATACTAACATTGACAGTTTCAGTTATCATCATCAGCTTGTGTTGTCTCCATCATACTAAAAGTTGGTCCTCCAACATATTCTGGTTTACCAGTGATGGTACATTCTGTTGCATGTTCACCTTTTCATGTTTCCATCTCAGTTATATATCTTGTCTTTCCTTTTGCTGTCAATTTGCCAGGAATGATCGTGAGGATAAACTGTCAATGTCTATAAAATGCACCCAAGGCATTCATCTCTCATTGTCTCTGACAGCTCCTGGCCTTCTCGCTGTTGTACTGTTCTCATAGTCAGGAAAATGGATGAATGGCGAGTTATTTGCACCAGAAAACCAATAGCTTTGGGTAGATGGGGCTCGTTAACCTTGATAGGTAACCCATCTAGGAAAACACTCATTTCAAACTTCCGCTGCCTTGCTCCTATACCCAGTCATGGGAGAGGCTTCAGAAGTCAACCCAGAAGACAAATATCTAGATGAAGTCCTCAAGTCTACAAAATAGTTCTAACAAATCCCACGATGGCTCTGATTCCAAGCTATATTGATTATTACCTTCACTTTGTAACATAACAGAGAGAATAGGGGGAACTTCAATTTCCTGGCCTCATCCCTGGAGAGGCGACTCCAGCACCACCTCACAGCGGTGACACAAGGGAAACAGCAGTTACTGGTTATAGTCTCTGGCAGCAGGAGAAACATGCACCAACTTTAGAGCAGAGGCAACAGCCCTTCTTGCAGCCATACAGATTCTCAACGACCAACAAGTGTCAGTAAAAAATATTGCCATCTTTAGCGATTCAAGATCCGTTCTCCCAGGCCATCTCATGTCCCAAACAAGACAAATCATTCAGGACATACTGTAAAAAATCTGAACTGGTCTTACAGTGGATACCAGCACACTGTGGCATACCAGGAAATGAAAAGGCTGACAAACTCGAAAGGGCTGGAGGGAGCCTAAGACAACACCACCCAACACAAAGCTTTACAGAAGCAAAAACTCTTCTGAAACAATCCAGAAAATGATGTGAGAAAACAAACGGAGGATACAACCCAGAGGATGACAGTATAAATACACTAAACAGAAAAGCACAGACTTCAGACTTAGAACGGGACACTGCAGTCTCAGAGCACACCTCCACAGAATAGGTCTCAGGGACTCGGCAGCCTGCTCCTGTGGAGCACATAAGCAGTCCCCAGAGCACATCCTGCAAGACTGCCCGTCTGAGTAGTGTCAGAAGGGAGATTTCCAACAGAAACAGCCCTACAAGACAAACTATGGGGACCGGTGAAGACCTCAAGCGCACCGCCCTGTTTATGACACATACTGGAGTAGTCGAATAGCAGAAGTTGATCGCAGAAGAACTGGTTATAAACCTTACTGCTCAGTTGGTAGACCTGCCTCCTCGTTTAGATGTAAGAATTATGACAGAGACTGTCACTCCCATATTGGACTTGACAGTCACCAACAGAACTGCAAAGTACTTATCCAGTGTTACAGCTCTATGGTTCCTCAGGACTGACAGAAGCTTATTACTACTGCTACATCCCCTTGCTCTCGTCTCCTAAAATATGGTCTTCAACAGTGTATAGTGTATTTATTGTGATCAAAATATCTTGTGTAACTCTTATTTATTTGAGAAATTCTCTTTTCTGCAGCACGTTGTTGCAACAATTTTTAATTTGTTTTTCTTTCCTTCCATATTATTTTCCACTCTTTTATATCCACGCCACTAAAGCTTCAACTCTGTTTTCCAGCCGTTTGTTTACTGTATATGTTCTGCCTTATACAACAATGATGTAAATCGGTTCATTAATTACAGATCATTGGACTTAAGAATTCTGTTTTAGTATCATATGTGCTGGCCAAGAAACAAGAAGGAAAAAGCTAATACCTTGCGAAGAGGGCATAAATATATGACCTTTTCCGTCTTTTCAGGTGGTCATATGTGTTTGATAAACGCATCCCAAAATAGTTGATCTATGGTGAGTTTGATATGGGCAGACGACCTATGGGTTGACAGAATAAACACATTAGACACTCGTGTCTCTAAAATGCTTAGATATAGACAACACGTGCGGAAATCCCATTGTGCAAGATCGGCAAATGTGGTTCTGCAGCAACACAAGAAGAAATGTGCAAAGCTGAGAATCTTTGTACTGTTGAGACGCAGAGAAAACAAGCTGAGCGAAAATACAGAACACACAACACCCACATGTTCAACCTTGATCAGGCACCGACCGTGGTAAGGGGTTGTGTTTTGGGATTGGACTACAGTTACCTCAGCACACAATAGCAAATAGGTGCAACTGTACGTCTGAGACTGTTCTCGTCATCCCTTGTAATGAATGGCTATTATTATTAACCGTGACTATTTCTTAGTTTGCGAATGTTTCTTTTGTCTTCTATCTTCTCTAAGTTTCTCTTCGAAAGATTATGTTGCGTTATAATAGTATATATGTATTTATATACACGTGGAGTGAGCTTGGAAAACATTTGTTACATTGTGTCGTTCCTGTATTTAGAGTAAACTCACGTTCCTAGTGTGCGTGATCTTGTGAATGTTTACAAATGGCGGCAGATGTTCAAAATACAGAAAATTCCGATACTGATTCCCATATTACTTCGTTGTTCTCAGAAATTGAATCTTGTTCCATTGCACCGTCCTCACATACGTCTGATGCCTCATCAGTTTGCGGTATCTCGACACTTCCAAGCTATGTTATTGTCCAGAAACAGATGGAAGAAGTCGTTGTTGCACAGCAAGAAACGTTAGACAGGCTTGTTAGAAATAATGTAAGTTAATTCAACAAATAATATAGTACGAATATAACCACCGTATTGACTTCAATAGAGACATCTTGAATTTGTTGGCTTGTGTCTGTGGTGCAATTTGAAGTTCAAACGTAAAGTGAAAACTATATAGAAAGACAAATCAGGATACTCATACTGCGGTACAAATTACAAATACTAAAAAAATACAGTAGAAAATTGAGAAAAGGATACAGATAAATCAAATAAATACATACCTTCCTAGATATAATACTGTACTATCCGTTGGTTCTTTAAGTCATTGTATGAGCATCTTTACGCAAACCAAGTCACAATGTGATGACTTCATACATATTCAGAATGAAGGTTTTTAAATAGTCCTGGGCCGAATTAGGGACACCAATTGCTAACCTGCAACATGTTCTTGAACTTCTGTAGAAAAAATCGCCACATGCCCAGAAGATGACGTTTATATCAGTTACTGCAGACAAACGATGCTCACTTTACAAAATAAAAGACAGCAGATATTAATTAACCTTTTCGCTCTGTAATTATTTTGACCTCTGGACGCATTTATTTTGCAATTCCAATTTAACATTCAAGGTTAAGTAGCTTAAACCTTTATAATTCTAGTACTGTTTCTCTAAAGTATGACATATTATATATTAAATTGTTGCTAATTGGATGTGGAATACAATAATATAATAACATTTTACATCAGGTGATATACGTTTGAGAAAATTAGATTATTGTAGAATGACTATTTAGAAAAAAATAACAATCGTAAAAAGTATTTATACTCTCGGATTTGTATTATACCTTAATATTTATAAATTTTTCCAGAAGTAGCAGTAAAATGAAGATACTCCATTTATGAACATATTCTATATGTTTTATCTAATTAGGTTCAGTAGTTTTTATAATATTCACTTTTAAGTGCAGCCATGTCAATAAATGGTATGTGCAACAACCATTCTTTAGATGTAATTATAACATTAGACTAAGAATTACAAGTATCGATCCTGCATTCCATAAACAATCAAATGTCGTCATTATCATCAATTAATTCTTCTTCATTACTATCACAAGTTATAATTTGATCTAGCATTACTCAAGATTGCACTGTATAAATTCATTTTACTCTTTATGACAAGGTTGGCAAATGTCGGAAACATTATCGTTAAAAAAATACGACTGACTTTAACACAATAATACACTGCTTTCCGCTTTCAAATCTTCGTTAAAAGGAGTTAGAAATGTACCTATATATAAGTACTTTCCATTTCTGAAGATTTTTTAAACTTAAGTAAAGGGGTTGGGAAGATTCGTTTTTGTCAATATACATCTAAAAGCCGATATCAGTTTTGCAACATCATGAACATTACTCTGAACCGATATATCGGCTCTGTAGTCCCGTTGAGTTAATGACATGAGAATCAAGAGAGATATTCCTTGTATGGTGTTGGCAGAGAGAACAACTGAAATTCTAGTAGCTTTGTTGATGTTACACCCAAAGGAGAGGAGTGTATAGTCCATCTTTGGATAGGTGTATATAGTGTTGAATAATTGTAAAGCAGATTTGGGTGTAAAGCAGCTACTATCTAATAATGCTGGAGATAGTGATGTTTTCTTATATACTGATGGGTATATGATGTTTAGGGAGAAACCTTGATTAGATGTAGGGGCAATATTGTTGCCAAACAGGACAAATATTTTCAGATAGCAACTTTGAGCAGAGGACGAGGAAGGTGTAATCTGAGCCAAAATTCTGCATCATGCTCAGTAGGACCATATTGTGTCCCGACTCTCGATCAAAGCTTGCAAGATTAAAATGTTTGGCTGCGCATGAGTAGATCATGAATATATTGTTCTAGACATGCAGATTCTGTATGAATGAACAGATCTGCTGACTTGAAAGTGCCGTGTGTACATTTGATCTAGATATTGGTGCAAAACTTAGTCTGTCTAGGACCTTCTTTATGATAGCTCAACCATTATCGAAAATGTACTTGAGTCAAGAGAATTTGCATCAAATTGGTGAGTTAGCTGATCCCTGTGACTGGGCTGCAGTAGCGTATTGTTGTGAGCTCTTCTAGCGCGAGTGGCGTAGTTGTTAGTGAACTGCTTCTAGGCGAGCAGTGGCATAGTTGTTAGTGAACTAGCTTCAGGCTAGTAGTCGGGTTCAATCCACAGTGGGGACATTTCTGACCGAAGGCTCCAGGTCATCAGCCTCATGGATACCAGAAAAGCACTGGGAAGTAAAGGCAGCGCGTGATGTTGACCACATTACTCATTGTGTTACCACATCACTCATCGTGTGTTGACCATCACAATCGTGTGTTGACCACATCACTATCGATTTGACCATCACTCATCATGTGTTGACGGTCAATGAAATATGGATCTAACACCGATTACTCTATATGCTCACATGGTATGGAAAGGTTCTTTTTTACTTTGTTAGACTGATGAGTTTTGTGAGTAACCAGTGAACAATATAAATTATTATTTTACTTTGTTAGACTGATGAGTCTTGTGAGTAACCAGTCAGCAATATAAATTATTATTTTACTTTGTTAGACTGATGAGTTTTGTGAGTAACCAGTGAACAATATAAATTATTATTTTACTTTGTTAGACTGATGAGTTTTGTGAGTAACCAGTCAGCAATATAAATTATTATAAAAAATAACCACCATCTTTTGAAAGAGATTGAGCATTTATTGTTCTGACTAGATTACAGAGGCAATCAGTTTTGTTAACTTATTAACTAACTATGGCGAAACTTATAAAATAAGTTCACTAACTGGTGAAACTCGTAAAAACAAAATAAGTTAACTAACTAGCTAGCTAAGTTATTAACTAACTATGGCGAAACTCGTAAAAACAAAATAAGTTAACTAACTAGCTAGCTAACATGAAGTCAGGCATTACAAATATAATTTCATGCAATTAAGTGAGACTCCTGTAACTCAGTTGTAATTTGTAGTAGTAAATATGTATGGTCAATTTTTCTATCCAACACATACATGAACAAATCTATCCAACACATACATGAACAAATCTATCCAACACATACATGAACAAATCTTTCCAACACATACATGAACAAATCTATCCAACACATACATGAACAAATCTATCCAACACATACATGAACAAATCTATCGAACACATACATGAACAAATCTATCCAACACATACATGAACAAATCTATCCAACACATACATGAACAAATCTATCCAACACATACATGAACAAATCTATCCAACACATACATGAACAAATCTATCCAACACATACATGAACAAATCTATCCAACACATACATGAACAAATCTATCCAACACATACAAGAACAAATCTATCCAACACATACATGAACAAATCTATCCAACACATACATGAACAAATCTATCCAACACATACATGAACAAATCTATCCAACACATACATGAACAAATCTATCCAACACATACAAGAACAAATCTTTGATGTGAGTGATGATGATGCATTCAACTCTTTCTTCTTTATAGACCCATGCTGATTGGTGTATTTGATGATGTAATCAACCCTACACTCTTGTCTGCCCTACACTTTGTTTATCATTTCTGATTTGAACTCTCTTCTGTGCCATATTGTTACATTTTTCAATATCTTCTGTCATTGCCACCCTTTTCCGCCCAAGTGGTTACCGGGGCCCAAATTTTTTTTTTTTTTTTTCAAATCCAGAAGCACTTGAGCTGAAACCTCTTCGATTCAGTGTCATGGACATCGTAACCCTTCGGCTCGGTGCCACGAACACTGTAAATCTGGGAACCTGTAGCTTTTCTGCCAGTCCGCGGAGTTGAACCCGCACTTACAGAGGCGTCACCTGTAGTCCAACGCACTACAAACACGCTGGGCACGCGGGCTAATTTAGGGTGTAAAGAATAGAACCACTGTTACCTGCCACACATTTCGTAAGAGGCGACTAAGGAGGTTTGGCTGAAATCGGATGCACATGTCCTAAACGTGTAGAAGTCTATGCGTTTAGGGGCCTGTCAAACCAATGTGCAACGTATAGACGTTCTTGGCAAAGATCAAACATATAACAAAGAATTATTAAAATTGGTCGTAAAGAACGAACGCAAAGAAGAAGAAGAAGATTGCCACCCTTTGTCTTCTTTCCCATCAATTTTTTTCTGGTTGTCATATTAAGCACATTTTTTTCTTTCTTGCAAACACACTCTTTTTTTATTTGACCACATTCATTGTCTCTTGGGTAACCACATTAATATCTCTCACTGCTCTAACATGTATTATCAGGCTGTAATATTCCAACAGTTTGTGTACATATAATGCTTGTTTGTTGTTCACAAAAATCAAACTATTCACAGATAGAAGTTCTAAATCAGAGCAAGACAAACTTTGACCTAGTTGTCTCCTCTCAGGACCAGAAGATTCTGATGTTGGAAGTAAGATGACGAGGAAATATGACTCACTTACTTGTCTGTCTCTTTGTCTGTCTCTTTGTCCATGTTTGTCTGTCTCTTTGTCCATGTTTGTCTGTCCCTTTGTCCATGTTTGTCTGTCCCTTTGACCATGTTTGTCTGTCCCTTTGTCCATGTTTGTCTGTCCCTTTGTCCATGTTTGTCTGTCTCTTTGTCCATGTTTGTCTGTCTCTTTGTCCATGTTTGTCTGTCCCTTTGTCCATGTCTGTCTGTTTCTTTGTCCATGTCTGTCTGTCTCTTTGTCCATGTTTGTCTGGCAGAAGGGATCACTAACCACACACAGGTGCTTCAATGAATGGGGGATAATGGAATGACCCTCAGACATGCAGTGTCAGTTCCACACTGAACAATTTAAGCAGTCACATGTCAAACCTAGATGTTTTGTCCCAGCAGATATAAGTAGGAAAACAAGTGGTACTAATGTTTCAATTATTGACTACATACAATTATAAGAGCAATCTTCTTCAAATGCTCCATATTGACCACTCCATATTGACCACTCCATATTGACCACTCCATATTGACCACTCCATATTGACCACTTGTTAAATCTACTGTATGTTATCCAAGCATAAGAGGAATTGTACGCTATGCCAGTTATGCACCCAAAAGTAGGCCATCAATCTGATTTCTGTGACACTTTTTATTTACTAGGGTAGCTTCCTAGACCTCTACCTCAATTGTCTCTTACGGCATGTCTTGAAAGTTGCAGTGTTGCTATTCTTTGCTCACCTTGCCAGCCCTGGCAAAACACAGACGATAAGAGCAATCAAACAAGCTTGTGTCGCTATAAGCTCTAGTCACAGAGGAGAAAACCTCGGTACATAAGCCAGTATACTGCATTGAAGCTATCTCATAGGAAGATGGAAAGGCTATGAGTGACAACCCAAACAGAAAACAATGTATGCTAGCTTGGGCTGAATAAATCAGGGTGCACACACACTCACATACAAATATAGGAATATGTACATGCATGTGAGTCATGACAAAGTTTTGTTTAGTCTTTACGAGGGTACCATATGAATCTAAAGATTGCTGTAGACTTCATCCCGATGACAAACTTCATTATCTAGTATGATGAAGAGACTACCAGTATCCCAGTCAGCAATCGCTCAGTAAAACAAGTAAAAGACTTAACATACCTACCAAGCATTTTTTCAGCAAATAACTAATGAAATCCAACATAGATGCAATAAAGAAAATCAAATCATAGGATAAATAACACCAATTTTGAACACAAATTTTCTTCCAACATTATGCTATCAGGGCCAAACCTGGACGCTGACATTAAATGATAGACAAAAACTAGTCCAGACAGAGATGAAGTTTCTACGCAGAGTGCTGGGAGTAACAAGAAGAGACCTGTTGAGAAATGAAGATGTCAGGAAAAAAGTGGGTGGAACCACAGCGCTTGAACTTCATCAAGAAACAACAAATTAAATGGTTCAGCCACATAAACAAATTACCAGTAGACAGCGCACCTCAAAGAGCAATATTACACCAATACAGTGGATATAAAGCAAAAGGCCGTCCACACAAAAGATGGCACTCAGAGATAACAGAGGTGGCGAAACACACTGTTTCTGAAGTGCACACAAAAGCCAGTTATAGAAATCGCTTCTCATCCTGACGCTGTGAGACAAAACAGGGTTAGAGATTTGATGTTCTAAAGCTGTGTGACAAAACAGGATTCGAGATTTTGATATTCTAAAGCTGTGTGACAAAACAGGATTAGAGATTTTGATGTTCTAAAGCTGTGTGACAAAACAGGATTTGAGATTTTGATGTTCTAAAGCTGTGAGACAAAACAGGATTAGAGATTTGATGTTCTAAAGCTGTGAGACAAAACAGGATTTGAGATTTTGATGTTCTAAAGCTGTGAGACAAAACAGGATTAGAGATTTGATGTTCTAAAGCTGTGGCAAAACGTGATTCAAGATTTGATGTTCTAAAGCTGTGACAAAACAGGATTAGAGATTTTGATGTTCTAAAGCTGTGTGACAAAACAGGATTTGAGATTTTGATGTTCTAAAGCTGTGAGACAAAACAGGATTATAGATTTTATGTTCTAAAGCTGTGAGACAAAACAGGATTAGAGATTTGATATTCTAAAGCTGTGTGACAAAACAGGATTCGAGATTTGATGTTCTAAAGCTGTGAGACAAAACAGGATTAGAGATTTGATGTTATAAATCTGTGTGACAAACAGGATTAGATATTTGATGTTCTAAAGCTGTGTGACAGAACAGGATTCAAGATTTGATGTTCTAAAGCTGTGGCAAAACATGATTCAAGATTTGATGTTGTAAAGCTGTGTGACAAAACAGGATTAGAGATTTGATGTTCTAAAGCTGTGTGACAAAACAGGATTAGAGATTTTGATGTTCTAAAGATGTGTGACAAAACATGATTTGAGATTTTGATGTTCTAAAGCTGTGAGACAAAACAGGATTAGAGATTTTATGTTCTAAAGCTGTGAGACAAAACAGGATTAGAGATTTGATATTCTAAAGCTGTGTGACAAAACAGGATTAGAGATTTGATGTTCTAAAGCTGTGTGACAAAACAGGATTAGATATTTGATGTTCTAAAGCTGTGAGACAAAACATGATTAGAGATTTGATGTTCTAAAGCTGTGAGACATAACAGGATTCGAGATTTGATGTTCTAAAGCTGTGAGACAAAACAGGATTAGAGATTTGATGTTCTAAAGCTGTGACAAAACATGATTCAAGATTTGATGTTCTAAAGCTGTGAGACAAAACATGATTAGAGATTTGATGTTCTTAAGCTGTGTAACAAAACAGGATTAGAGATTTGATGTTCTAAAGCTGTGTAACAAAACAGGATTAGAGATTTGACGTTCTAAAGCTGTGACAAAACAGGATTAGATATTTGATGTTCTAATGCTGTGACAAAACAGGATTAGAGATGTGATGTTCTAATGATGTGACAAAACAAGATTAGTGATTTGATGTTCTAAAGCTGTGAGACAAAACAGGATTAGAGATTTGATGTTCTAAAGCTGTGTAACAAAACAGTATTAGAGATTTGATGTTCTAAAGCTGTGTGACAAAACAGGATTAGAGATTTGATGTTCTAAAATGGCAAGATGGGTGTTCTAGCATAGAAAAATGACATGAGCACAGAATAGAAAGACTGTGTCTGACTACTTTGTCACTAACAGTACACCCTAGCATCTGATAGTACAGTCTCACAGTACATATGTTGAGAGTTGCATAAACAATAAGTATGTGATGGGGGAACCTGCCTCATGTTTTTTTCTGTTCACAGAACACAATAAAGGAAAATTATGTTGCCAAGGAGATGCATGATTCTCTGAGAATAGAAATGAAGGTAATCTTAATTAGTTAATTCTTAGTCAATCAAAATATTAAAATATACATGTATTCTCATCACAGATTCGAATAGTTACATGTCTAGTTCTGCTCTTTTACCTTAGTTGAACTGTAGCCAGACAAGAGTAAATACTTGAAGCCAAAGAAGAATAGTAATCCAACACAGAATTGGTAGTCTCCAAACATCGAGAGATATCCTGAGGAGGAGATAAGATTACTTATAGACTAACTGATATGATGTGCAGTGATGATGATCTGTCGAACAAACTAAATTTAATATGTTCAAGAACAGAACTAATGGAAAAACTATTATGGACTGCATAGAATTCAACCAGAGACATTTACGAGGGCAAGTCAATAAATAAGTCACACAGTTCTGTGGATGCAGGTAAATGTAGTTGGTGTTTTCTAAAGATGTCATTAGGTGACAGCAACATCAAACTTTATATTCCTGTTTGTCAGGTGATGCTAGGTGTCTCATGCACAGCGCATACACAAAATGGTGACTGTACTTGCAAAGTGTACAAACCAAAGAGCAATGTGCTGTTGTGGTTTTTGTGGGCAAAGGACTTCCTGCAAAGGATATTCATAAGGAAATGCTTCCTGTTTATGCTGACAAATGTTTGTCCCGTAAAGTGGTGCGTTGCTGGGTAGAAAACTTTTCTATAGGATGCTCTAAAATTGTACATGAAATCTGATCTGGTCGTGCTATTGAGATTGCAGCAGAAGCATCCGTGCAGCGGGGGGAGGAGATTATTAGAGGTGACAGGCGAGTAACAATAGACTGTAGCATCTGCAATAAGGTACTCACAAGGTTTAGCATAATGCATGATCGATTGAAATTTAAGAAAGTGTGCTCAAGGTGGGTACCCAGACAATTAAAGGAAGAACACAAAATTGACCGATTTGGCCTGTCCTTGCATCATCTCTGTCGATACGAAGATGAAGGAGAAGACATGCTGAACAGGATTGTTACTGGGGACGATTCATGGGGGCATTACTACTAGCCTGAATCAAAGTGTGCTTCAATGCAGTGGAAACATCCTTCGCCTTGTGTCAAAAAATTCAAGGCCACGCCATCAGCAGGGAAGGTTATGCTGACGGTGTTCTGTGATTGTCAAGGAGTGCTTTTAACCAATTTCAAAAGAAAAGTGACAATGTGAATTCTGAATCGTACTGTGAAGTTCTATCGATGCTTCATGATGCAATTGAAGAAAACGTCCAGGACTGCTGACTAGAGAGTGTTGCTTCTTCATGACAATGCCAGACCACATACGGCTCGATTAACTCAGGAGAAAATTAACCAACTTAGGTGGGGAAGTTTTGGAACATCCACCTTACAGTCCGCATTAGCCCTAGCGATTTCCACCTTTTTGGACCACTGAAACCCACCTTGGCGGAGACATTTGCGAATGACGCCGAAGTTGAATGTGAAGTGAAACGTGGTTTAGAAAACAGAGCTCACAGTTCTATGCAGCCGGTTTGGGAGGACTGATAAAACGATGGGATAAGTGCATGAATGTTGGTGGAAATTATGTTGAGAAATAAAGGGACGATGTATGTATAAAAATAAACTGGTTTCAAGTTGTTATCTAATTTAGTTATTTTTCTACAAATATTTTTGACTTACTTATTAACTTGCACACGTAGTATGAACAATAGAAGTACTGGCGGGAATAAGACACTACACTGGCTGGAGTCACAAAACTACGCTCTATGTGCGTATATTCTGAGTTGATGCATTGAGTATGATTAAGACACTACACTGGCTGGAGTCACAAAACTACGCTCATGCGTTTTCCATCTCTGAGTGATGATGCATTGAGTATGATTCAAAGATGGAAGCGGTTCAGTGCACAAGCAATGGACTGAATCATTACAAGTGTCAACAATTCGCAGAATTACATTCATCTTCTGTCTGGGGCACATGGGTGTTGATGGCAATGAGAGAGCCATGTCAGTCAGACATATACAGTATGACATATGTTGTTGATGGCAATGAGAGAGCCATGTCAGTCAGACATATACAGTATGACATGGGTGTTGATGGCAATGAGAGAGCCATGTCAGTCAGACATATACAGTATGACATATGTTGTTGATGGCAATGAGAGAGCCATGTCAGTCAGACATATACAGTATGACATGGGTGTTGATGGCAATGAGAGAGCCATATCAGTCAGACATATACAGTATGACATATGTTGTTGATGACAATGAGAGAGCCATGTCAGTCAGACATATACAGTATGACATGGGTGTTGATGGCAATGAGAGAGCCATATCAGTCAGACATATACAGTATGACATATGTTGTTGATGGCAATGAGAGAGCCATGTCAGTCAGACATATACAGTATGACATGGGTATTGATGGCAATGAGAGAGCCATGTCAGTCAGACATATACAGTATGACATGGGTGTTGATGGCAATGAGAGAGCCATGTCAGTCAGACATATACAGTATGACATGGGTGTTGATGGCAATGAGAGAGCCATGTCAGTCAGACATATACAGTATGACATATGTTGTCATGACTAACAGTTGACATATTTTTAGGGAGAGAGCCATGTCAGTCAGACATATACAGTATGACATGGGTGTTGATGGCAATGAGAGAGCCATGTCAGTCAGACATATACAGTTGACATGTGTTGATGGCAATGAGAGAGCCATGTCAGTCAGACATATACAGTATGACATGGGTATTGATGGCAATGAGAGAGCCATGTCAGTCAGACATATACAGTATGACATGGGTATTGATGGCAATGAGAGAGCCATATCAGTAAGACATATACAGTTTGACATATGTTGTTGATGGCAATGAGAGAGCCATGTCAGTCAGACATATACAGTATGACATAGTGTTGATGGCAATGAGAGAGCCATGTCAGTCAGACATATACAGTATGACATATGTTGTTGATGGCAATGAGAGAGCCATGTCAGTCAGACATATACAGTATGACATATGTTGTTGATGGCAATGAGAGAGCCATATCAGTCAGACATATACAGTATGACATGGGTTTTGATGTAATGAGAGGCCATGTCAGTCAAAATACAGTATGTACTATTGTGATGTCAATGAAGAGCATTTTATGGTGAAAATTTGATGTTTATACTGAACCATGTAGCATTATGTTTGATATTTCATCAACTGACTTTGTTTGATGTTTGTTGTATCTTCTTTGATGTGTATTTGCTAGAGAGAGTATGAGAATCACATGCAGACCAGGGCTAAACTCCAGGAAGTGTTAAGCAAGCTGGATACTTCACTGACTCAGATCACAGTCTTGAAAAAGCAGATGGAAGATGACAAGAGGACATTTCATTCAGTGTTAGTCTCCATTGTTGGCTAGTGTTTGTGTTACAGTGTCACATTCATTGTTAGTCTCTATTGTTGGCTAGTGTTTGTGTTACAGTGTCTCATTCAGTGTTAGTCTCCATTGTTGGCTAGTGTTTGTGTTACAGTGTCTCATTCAGTGTTAGTCTCCATTGTTGGCTAGTGTTTGTGTTACAGTGTTTCATTCAGTGTTAGTCTCTATTGTTGGCTAGTGTTTGTGTTACAGTGTCTCATTCAGTGTTAGTCTCAATTGTTGGCTAGTGTTTGTGTTACAGTGTTGCATTCAGTGTTAGTCTCTATGTCTCTATTGTTGGCTAGTGTTTGTGTTACAGTGTCTCATTCAGTGTTTATGTCTCTATTGTTGGCTAGTGTTTGTGTTACAATGTCACATTCAGTGTTAGTCTCTATTGTTGGCTAGTGTTTGTGTTACAGTGTCACATTCAGTGTTAATCTCTATTGTTGGCTAGTGTTTGTGTTACAGTGTCATTCAGTTTAGTCTCTATGTCTCCATTGTTGGCTAGTGTTTGTGTTACAGTGTCTCATTCAGTGTTAGTCTCCATTGTTGGCTAGTGTTTGTGTTACAATGTCACATTCAGTGTTAGTCTCCATTGTTGGCTAGTGTTTGTGTTACAGTGTCCATTCAGTGTAATCTCATTGTTGGCTAGTGTTTGTGTTACAGTGTCATCATTCAGTGTTAGTCTCCATTGTTGGCTAGTGTTTGTGTTACATTGTCCATTCAGGTAGTTAGTCTCCATTGTTGGCTAGTGTTTGTGTTACAGTGTCTCATTCAGTGTTAGTCTCAATTGTTGGCTAGTGTTTGTGTTACAGTGTCACATTCAGTGTTAGTCTCTATTGTTGGCTAGTGTTTGTGTTACATTGTCTCATTCAGTGTTAGTCTCTATTGTTGGCTAGTGTTTGTGTTACAGTGTCACATTCAGTGTTAGTCTCCATTGTTGGCTAGTGTTTGTGTTACAGTGTCCATTCAGGTGTTAGTCTCCATTGTTGGCTAGTGTTTGTGTTACAGTGTCACATTCAGTGTTAGTCTCAATTGTTGGCTAGTGTTTGTGTTACAGTGTCTCATTCAGTGTTAGTCTCAATTGTTGGCTAGTGTTTGTGTTACAGTGTTGCATTCAGTGTTAGTCTCTATTGTTGGCTAGTGTTTGTGTTACAGTGTCTCATTCAGTGTTAGTCTCAATTGTTGGCTAGTGTTTGTGTTACAGTGTCTCATTCAGTGTTAGTCTCAATTGTTGGCTAGTGTTTGTGTTACAGTGTCTCATTCAGTGTTAGTCTCTATTGTTGGCTAGTGTTTGTGTTACAGTGTCACATTCAGTGTTAGTCTCCATTGTTGGCTAGTGTTTGTGTTACAGTGTCTGATTCAGTGTTAGTCTCATTGTTGGCTAGTGTTTGTTGACAGTGTTGCATTCAGTGTTAGTCTATGTCCTATTGTTGGCTAGTGTTTGTGTTACATGTCTCATTCAGTGTTAGTCTCCATTGTTGGCTAGTGTTTGTGTTACAATGTTACATTCAGTGTTAGTCTCCATTGTTGGCTAGTGTTTGTGTTACAGTGTCTCATTCAGGTGTCTCTATGTCTCCATTGTTGGCTAGTGTTTGTGTTACAGTGTCTTATTCAGTGTTAGTCTCCATTGTTGGCTAGTGTTTGTTGTACAATGTCACATTCAGGTGTTAGTCTCCATTGTTGGCTAGTGTTTGTGTTACAGTGTCTCATTCAGTGTTAGTCTCCATTGTTGGCTAGTGTTTGTGTTACAGTGTCTCATTCAGTGTTAGTCTCAATTGTTGGCTAGTGTTTGTGTTACAGTGTCTCATTCAGTGTTAGTTCATGTCTCCATTGTTGGCTAGTGTTTGTGTTACATTGTCTCATTCAGTGTTAGTCTCCATTGTTGGCTAGTGTTTGTGTTACATTGTCTCATTCAGTGTTAGTCTCTATTGTTGGCTAGTGTTTGTGTTACAGTGTCACATTCAGTGTTAGTCTCCATTGTTGGCTAGTGTTTGTGTTACAGTGTCACATTCAGTGTTAGTCTCAATTGTTGGCTAGTGTTTGTGTTACAGTGTCTCATTCAGTGTTAGTCTCTATTGTTGGCTAGTGTTTGTGCATAGCTACAGTGTCTCATTCCATGTTAGTCTCCCATTGTTGGATAGTGTTGTAATTACAGTGTCTCATTCAGTGTTAGCTCCATTTTTGGCTTAGTTTTTTTGTTACAGTGTCTCATTAGTGTTAGTTCCATTGTTGGTAGTGTTTTGTGTACAGTGTTGCATTCAGTGTTAGTTACATTGTTGGCATTGTGTCTTTCTAGTTACAGTGTTGCATTAGTTTATTCTCATTTGTTGGCTAGTGTTGTGTTCAGTGTCACATTCAGTGTTAGTCTCCATTTTGGCTAGTGTTTGTGTTACAGTGTCTCATTTAGTGTTAGTCTCCATTGTTGGCTAGTGTTTGCTGTTATCAATGTCTTATTCAGTGTTATCCCATTGTTGGCTAGTGTTTGTGTACAGTGTCACATTCAGTGTTAGTCTCATTGTTGGCTAGTGTTTGTGTTACAGTGTTCATTCAGTGTTAATCTCATTGTTGGCTAGTGTTTGTGTTACAGTGTCACATTCAGTGTTAGTCTCAATTGTTGGCTAGTGTTTGTGTTACAGTGTCTCATTCAGTGTTAGTCTCCATTGTTGGCTAGTGTTTGTGTTACAGTGTCACATTCAGTGTTAGTCTCCATTGTTGGCTAGTGTTTGTGTTACAGTGTCACATTCAGTGTTAGTCTCCATTGTTGGCTAGTGTTTGTGTTACAGTGTCACATTCAGTGTTAGTCTCCATTGTTGGCTAGTGTTTGTGTTACAGTGTCTCATTCAGTGTTAGTCTCCATTGTTGGCTAGTGTTTGTGTTACAGTATCACATTCAGTGTTAGTCTCCATTGTTGGCTAGTGTTTGTGTTACAGTGTCACATTCAGTGTTAGTCTCCATTGTTGGCTAGTGTTTGTGTTACAGTGTCTCATTCAGTGTTAGTCTCCATTGTTGGCTAGTGTTTGTGTTACAGTGTCTAATTCAGTGTTAGTCTCCATTGTTGGCTAGTGTTTGTGTTACAGTGTCTCATTCAGTGTTAGTCTCCATTGTTGGCTAGTGTTTGTGTTACAGTGTCTCATTCAGTGTTAGTCTCCATTGTTGGCTAGTGTTTGTGTTACAGTGTCTCATTCAGTGTTAGTCTCCATTGTTGGCTAGTGTTTGTGTTACAGTGTTGCATTCAGTGTTAGTCTCCATTGTTGGCTAGTGTTTGTGTTACAGTGTCTCATTCAGTGTTAGTCTCCATTGTTGGCTAGTGTTTGTTGTACAGTGTCTCATTCAGTGTTAGTCTCCATTGTTGGCTAGTGTTTGTGTTACAGTGTCTTATTCAGTGTTAGTCTCCATTGTTGGTTAGTGTTTGTTGTACAGTGTCTCATTCAGTGTTAGTTTCTATGTCTCCATTGTTGGCTAGTGTTTGTGTTACATTGTCTCATTCAGTGTTAGTCTCCATTGTTGGCTAGTGTTTGTGTTACAGTGTCTCATTCAGTGTTAGTCTCCATTGTTGGCTAGTGTTTGTGTTACAGTGTCTTATTCAGTGTTAGTCTCCATTGTTGGCTAGTGTTTGTGTTACAGTGTCTCATTCAGTGTTAGTCTCCATTGTTGGTTTGTGTTACATTGTCTCATTCAGTGTTAGTCTCTATTGTTGGCTAGTGTTTGTGTTACAGTGTCTCATTCAGTGTTAGTCTCCATTGTTGGCTAGTGTTTGTGTTACAGTGTCTCATTCAGTGTTAGTCTCTATTGTTGGCTAGTGCTTATGTTACAGTGTCTCATTCAGTGTTAGTCTCTATGTCTCCATTGTTGGCTAGTGGTTTGACACATGCATGCAGACTCACACATGCATGCAGACACACACATTTACAACACACACACATATTAGTCTTTCCTTCCTTTCATTTGCTTGAAATACTGTCTGTATATTCAACGTTGTCTCTTGTATAAACTTCACTGTCTTTTGTAGCTCACACAGATGTCCGTGTAGTTTTCTGTCCAGTGTTGTTTTGTTAGGCCAGTGAGTTTATCTCATTATATTTGTCGTATTCAGGGCAGTCTTGAAGTATGTGCTCTGCAGTCTGATGTACATGTACACATGGCTGAATTGCCAATTTTGTTTACATGTGGCTGTGGAGTCGATTGTGTCCTGTTCTAAGGCACAGAATGACAACTTGTTTCAATCTGCTCATATTATAGTAGTCATCTTGTGTTGGTATTGGTGGCTTTTAATTGATTTAATCATCCTTTTCTTTTGGTGGTAGGTAACTGGCACATCCGGTTGCTCTCATATAGCACCTTCCTTGACAAGTCAGTCTGCTGTTTCATTTCCTGGTATTCCACAGTGAGATGGTATCCACTGCAAGACGACCTTGTGTTGCTTGCACAGTAGACTTTAGACAGTAGGGTTTGTAGATCTGGCAATTTTCTGAACGAGAGTGCTTGAAGTGCTGATTTTGCATGTGTCAAAAATACAACAGGTTGTGGATCAAGTCTGGTGTTCAACAGTTTCTTAGTTGCCACCTTGATTCCCTGAATTTCTGTATCATAGTTGTGACAGAATGTTCCCTGTTGGCGCTAGAATCATATCACATATATTCAGTGATAATAGGGAGAAATTCTTCCCAATAAATTAATCTAATAGCCGTCCATCGCAAGCGATGATGGCAAGTCTCAGACGTGTGCTGCTGCACCTCTCTGGTATGTGCGGAGGTAACGGTAGAGTCCCAAACCTAGAACACAGTTCCCTATCACAGGTGGGGCATACATGATCAAGGTTAGTGTTGTCTTACAGGTGTGAGAGTCTAAGACTTTGTGATGTCTTACAGATGTGAGAGTAAAACTTTGTGATGTTTTACAGGTGTGAGAGTCTAAGACTTTGTGATGTTTTACAGGTGTGAGAGTCTAAGACTTTGTGATGTCTTACAGATGTGAGAGTAAAACTTTGTGATGTTTTACAGGTGTGAGAGTCTAAGACTTTGTGATGTCTTACAGTGTGAGACTTGGATGTCTTACAGGGTGAGTCTGAGACTTTGTGATGTCTTACAGGTGTGAGAGTCTAAGACTTTGTGATGTCTTATAGGTGTGAGAGTCTAAGACTTTGTGATGTCTTACAGGTGTGAGAGTCTAAGACAGAAAACTGAGGAAATACAAGCCAGAAATAGAGATCTAGAGTCCAGGTTAACCGGTTGGTAACTTTGTGTTATTTAATTAACCGGTTGGTAACATTGTGTTCTTTAATTAACCGGTTGGTAACATTGTGTTCTTTAATTAACCGGTTGGTAATTTTGTGTTCTTTGATTTTAAAGCAATGTGAATAATCCAACACTTTGTCATTGAAATCACTAGACAATCAAACTTCTTGATCAGATATAGTCTAGTTTCTTCTTCTTCTTCTTCTTCTTCTTCTTGAAGCACACTCTAGATTCTAGTTGAGTCAAGGAACTAGACATGCTAAAACATTCAACAACTAACATTAGAAAGTCTCTAGATTCTAGTTGAGTCAAGGAACTAGACATGCTAAAACATTCAACAACTAACATTAGAAAGTCTCTAGATTCTAGTTGAGTCAAGGAACTAGACATGCTAAAACATTCAACAACTAACATTAGAAAGTCTCTTCCATATATTGAGTAAACTGAACAGGTTAAACATTTGACTGAGAAAATTAGATATATTAAGTAAACTGAACAGATTAAACATTTGACTGAGAGAATTAGATATATTAAGTAAACTGAACAGATTAAACATTTGACTGAGAGAATTAGATATATTGAGCTCAACGCTATTCTCTGTAGCACAATGCTATTCTCTGTAGCACAATGCTATTCTCTGTAAATGCATTCATAAGTAACTATCTAGCAAATGCTATTCTCTGTAGACAATGCTATTTGTAGCAGCTTTCTCTGAGCACAATGCTATTCTCTGTAGCACAAAGTGCATGATTCTCTGTAGCACAATGCTATTCTCTGTAGCACAATGCTATTCTCTGTAGCACAATGCATTTCGTGCAAATGCTATTCTCTGTAGCACAATGCTATTCTCTGACACAATGCTATTCCTGCATGCTTCAGCACAATGCTTCTCGCACATGCATTCTCATGTAGCACAATGCTATTCTCTGTAGCACAATGCTATTCTCTGTAGCACAATGCTATTCTCGTACAAAATTATTCTCTAGCACAATGCTATTCTCTGTAGCACAATTTATTCTCTGTAGCACAATGCTATTCTCTGTAATGCTATTTCTGTACAATGCTATTCTCTGATGCCATCGCTGCTATTCTCTGCACAATCTATTCTGCTAGCAGCACAATGTACTTTACTTATCTCTGTAGCTATCTACATGCTATTCTCTTGAGCACAATGTATCTCTGTAGCACAATGCTATTCTCTGTGAAGCTATCTCTACACATGTATTCTCTGTATTGCTTTAGCACAATGTTTGCTATTCTCTTAGCACAATGCTATTCACTATAGCACAATGCTATTCTCTGTAGCACAATACTATTCTCTGTAGCACAATGCTATTCTCTGTAGGTTACTTATAGAAATGCTATATCATTGTAGACAGAAGAAACTTGTCTGTATATATTTGTGAAGAAGAAAACTTGTCTTATAATATTTGTAGACAGAAGAAAACTTGTCTTATCAATATGTTGTAGACAGAAGAAAACTTGTCTTACAATATGTTGTACAGGAAAATGCTTATTTTGTAGACAAAACTTGTCTTATCAATTTTGTAGACAGAAGAAAACTGTCTTATCAATATGTTGTAGACAGAAGAAAACTTGTCTTATCAATATGTTGTAGACAGAAGAAAACTTGTCTTATCAATATGTTGTAGACAGAAGAAAACTTGTCTTATCAATATGTTGTAGACAGAAGAAAACTTGTCTTATCAATATGTTGTAGACAGAAGAAACTTGTCTTATAATATGTTGTAGACAGAAGAAAACTTGTCTTATCAATATGTTGTAGACAGAAGAAACTTTCTTATCAATATGTTGTAGACAGAAGAAAACTTGTCTTATCAATATGTTGTAGACAGAAGAAAACTTGTCTTATCAAATGTTGTAGACAGAAGAAAACTTTCTTATCAATATGTTGTAGCAGAAGAAAACTTGTCTTATCAATATGTTGTAGACAGAAGAAAACTTGTCTTATCAATATGTTGTAGACAGAAGAAAACTTGTCTTATCAATATGTTGTAGACAGAAGAAAACTTGTCTTATCAATATGTTGTAGACAGAAGAAAACTTGTCTTATCAATATGTTGTAGACAGAAGAAAACTTGTCTTATCAATATGTTGTAGACAGAAGAAAACTTGTCTTATCAATATGTTGTAGACAGAAGAAAACTTGTCTTATCAATATGTTGTAGACAGAAGAAAACTTATCTTATCAATATGTTGTAGACAGAAGAAAACTTGTCTTATCAATATGTTGTAGACAGAAGAAAACTTGTCTTATCAATATGTTGTAGACAGAAGAAAGATTGAAGATTTACAGTTGCTATAACCAAAACAATGTCTTTCTTTCTCCAATCCTGTTTGCCTCACAGCATCAGGTCAAGAAGAGATTTCTAAAACTGTTTGCCTCACAGCGTCAGGTCAAGAAGAGATTTCTAAAACTGTTTGCCTCACAGCGTCAGGTCAAGAAGAGATTTCTAAAACTGTTTGCCTCACAGCGTCAGGTCAAGAAGAGATTTCTAAAACTGTTTGCCTCACAGCGTCAGGTCAAGTAGAGATTTCTAAAACTGTTTGCCTCACAGCGTCAGGTCAAGAAGAGATTTCTAAAACTGTTTGCCTCACAGCGTCAGGTCAAGAAGAGATTTCTAAAACTGTTTGCCTCACAGCATCAGGTCAAGAAGAGATTTCTAAAACTGTTTGCCTCACAGCGTCAGGTCAGAAGAGATTTCTAAAACTGTTTGCCTCACAGCGTCAGGTCAAAAGAAGAGATTTCTAAAACGGGCCCTAGTATGCGTTTCGTAAATAGTCACTTTCATCACCTCTGTTATCTCTGAGGTTCATCTTTTGCGTGGCCGGCCTTTTGCTTTGTTCCCATTGTATCGGAGCAGCATTGCTCTTTGAGGTGCACTGTCTGTTGGTAACCTGCTTATGTGGCCGAACCATTTAATTTGTTGTTTCTTGATGAAGTCTAGTACTGATGTTGTACCCACTTTTTCCTGATGTTTTCATTTCTCAACCGGTCTCTTCTTGTTACCCCCAGCATTCTGCGTAGACACTTCATCTCTGTCGTGACTAGTTTTCTTCTGTCATTTGTTGTCAATGTCCAGGTTTGGCACTGGTAACATAATGTGGGGAGAAAGATTGTGTTGAACATTGCTCTTTTGTGTTCATGGTGACATGTTTGCATCTTAAAATTAGCGCCATTTGTCCTAGTGTTTGATTTGACCAAAACAATGTGTTTGCTTTAATGTGTCAGTTAGTGAGATCCTGACTATGACTTGTCTTAACCTCATTAATTTATTTGTCTTAATGTGTCAGTTAGTGAGATTATGACTATGCTATATTTCTGAAGATTGATGACGATGTTTGTTTAATTTGATCTCAGAGAAGTCACTGTTGTGTGAGAGACAACAGTCTCAGGTTAGCCAGCAGAGCCAGGAGATAGCAGGATTACTTGAGAAACAGCAAACACAGTCCAGGAAGTACCAGCATATGATGATGGAAGCCGATGTAGAGAAGCAACAGGAAGTCTATCTCAGTCAGATCTTCAGTGGCAGAAACAAGAAGAAAGTTTGAGCAGACTAATCACATCTGTACTGTCTCCAACTGTTGCTGGTCAAGTCTGCTAGAGTGTTACAGTCAGCATGTACTGTCAAGTCTGCTAGAGTGTTACAGACAGCATGTACTGCCAAGTCTGCTAGAGTGTTACAGTCAGCATGTACTGTCAAGTCTGCTAGAGTGTTACAGACAGCATGTACCGCCAAGTCTGCTAGAGTGTTACAGTCAGCATGTACTGTCAAGTCTGCTAGAGTGTTACAGACAGCATGTACCGCCAAGTCTGCTAGAGTGTTACAGTCAGCATGTACTGCCAAGTCTGCTAGAGTGTTACAGACAGCATGTACCGCCAAGTCTGCTAGAGTGTTACAGTCAGCATGTACTGCCAAGTCTGCTAGAGTGTTACAGTCAGCATGTACCGCCAAGTCTGCTAGAGTGTTACAGTACTTCACATTGAACGTATGACAAAATCAACTGAGCAGATCTATCGTTATGTCATGTAGAATTTTGTACGCAAATAAAACTGCTACTTTATCTTCATTATTTCATTCTATCTGTCGTTCAAACTGGTTGTCTTGTTACTAAACATACACATAGGTTATCTCGTTACTAAACATACACATGGGCTGTCACGTTACTAAACATACACATGGGTTATCTCGTTACTAAACATACACATAGGTTATCTCGTTACTAAACATACACATGTGTTGTCAGTACTAAACATAACATGGTTGTCTCGTTACTAAACATACACATGGGCTGTCATGTTACTAAACATACACATGGGTTGTCTCGTTACTAAACATACACATGGGTTATCACGTTACTAAACATACACATGGGTTGTCACGTTACTAAACATACACAAGGGTTGTCGCGTTACTAAACATACACATAGGTTGTCTCGTTACTAAACATACACATGGGTTGTCGCGTTACTAAACATACACATAGGTTGTCTTGTTACTAAACATATACATAGATTGTCTCGTTACTAAACATACACGTGGGTTGTCACGTTACTAAACATACACAAGGGTTGTCGCGTTACTAAACATACACATAGGTTGTCTCGTTACTAAACATACACATGGGTTGTCACGTTACTAAACATACACATAGGTTGTCTTGTTACTAAACATATACATAGATTGTCTCGTTACTAAACATACACATGGGCTGCCGCGTTACTAAACATACACATGGGTTGTCTCGTTACTAAACATAGACATGGGTTGTCTCGTTACTAAACATACACATGGGCTGTTTCGTTACTAAACATACACATGGGTTGTCGCGTTACTAAACATACACATGGGTTGTCGCGTTACTAAACATACACATGGGTTGTCTCGTTACTAAACATACACATGGGTTGTCGTTACTAAACATACACATGGGTTGTCGCGTTACTAAACATACACATGGGTTGTCGCGTTACTAAACATACACATGGGTTGTCGCGTTACTAAACATACACATGGGCTGTCGCGTTACTAAACATACACATGGGCTGTCGCGTTACTAAACATACACATGGGTTGTCGCGTTACTAAACATACACATGGGTTGTCGCGTTACTAAACATACACATGGGTTGTCGCGTTACTAAACATAGACATGGGCTGTCGCGTTACTAAACATACACATGGGTTGTCGCGTTACTAAACATACACACGGGCTGTCGCGTTACTAAACATACATATAAACACACGCACATATATATATATATATATATATATACACATCAACATACACATAAAGAGAACCATTTTCATAACTTGTTTGTACTGACCAAGACAACAAATTATACATTCTATACAAGTGTGGGGGTAGGGGATAGGTGGGGAACACACAAAAATGATGTTTAATTATGAAACTGATGTTTAATTATGAAACTGATGTTTAATTATGAAACTGATGTCTGTTAGAGGGAAACAACTTGAGTTTAGTTTTAGGTCAAGGTAGTCATGAACACCCAACAAGTTTGAAAACATTGTTCTAGAACTTGAAGAGTAGACATTGAATCTAAGACCCGACCGAGTGGTTACCGAGGCTCAAATTGGGGTGTAAAGAATAGAACTACTGTTACCTGCCACGCATGTCGTAAGAGGCAAATAAGAAGGTGGGACTAGCTAACCCGTAAAAAACACTAGATGGCTACAGAGCGAACCGAATAAACGCTGACTGAAACCGGACACATCGCCGAAGGATAAGCACAGAGCTCCAAATGGTGCTGAAGATGTGATGTAAAACACACCAATGCTAAGGCTGCATGAATCAGATTTCCACATGAATAGAGTTTAAAGGAAGGTCTGGTACATCGGTCTGGGTGGTGATTAGCAGTCCCGAGAGAGAAAATCTAAGACAGATTTTTTCTCAGATTGTTCTAGAACTTGAAGAGCAGACATGGAATCTAAGACAGACTTTTTCTCAGATTGTTGTTACCAAGAAACATCTTGAAGAGCACTTATAGTTTTTTCAACTTTAATAAAAAAAAGTTTGATTGTTCTTGAAATGGTTTCAAGTTGCTACAAATGTGTAAATGGTTTCAAGTTACTTGGTACTAGCACCCTGCATATGTAAATGCAATTGTAACGTGTCTCGAGTGGGACATGCTTGAATTTCTCTCCATTTGCATTGTTTGAAAATATCTGTCTTGATCTGTGGCTCATCGAGCCGTGGGCCAGTTTGTAAGTAGGTCACTTTATAACTATTTTTTGTGTAATCTAAGTGTAGCAACGATGATAGTGTTTGTTGGACTTGTATGTAGTACAGTCTGCTGTTTCATGAAGAGTTACTCAGCATAATACTATCATCAAGTGGCATACTCCAGATAATATATTATCACTTATTACCATGTGACAATAAACAAAGTCCCACTGAGTTATCGCAACAGAAAACCTCTTGTTTGATTCAATAGATAATTGGAAGTTGTGCTGCGTCATGGCTGTCTCACATTCATTGTCGTTGTAAATGTATGCTTATTGTGGATATCTACAAATACAAGGACAATTAGCACCTGTGTGATACGGCACTCAGATCTGTGCAAACTTGCAGTATCATATCACATAGCACCTGTGTGATACAAGCACTCAGAGCTGTGCAAACTTGCAGTATCATATCACATAGCACCTGTGTGATACAGCACTCAGATCTGTGCAAACTTGCAGTATCATATCACATAGCACCTGTGTGATACAAGCACTCCGAGAACTGTGCAAACTTGCAGTATCATATCACATAGCACCTGTGTGATACAGCACTCAGAGCTGTGCAAACTTGCAGTATCATATCACATAGCACCTGTATGATGCAGCACTCAGAACTGTGCAAACTTGCAGTATATCACATAGCACCTGTGTGATACAGCACTCAGAGCTGTGCAAACTTGCAGTATCATATCACAAAAGCACCTGTATGATGCAGCACTCAGAACTGTGCAAACTTGCAGTATCATATAACATAGCACCTGTGTGATACAGCACTCAGAACTGTGCAAACTTGCAGTATCATATCACATGTTGATAATGTATTCAAATATAATCAGCTTTATTGTATTTTAGTTTCATCTGCTTCTCAGCGCTGTAACATTTGAACCTTATCACTGTGACATTTAAACCTCAGTGCTGTGACATTTGAACCTTATCGCTGTGACATTTGAACCCCATCGCTGTGACATTTGAACCTCATCGCTGTGACATTTGAACCTCAGTGCTGTGAGATTTGAACCTCAGCGCTGTGAGATTTAAACCTTTGATGTGTCATTTGATCATATTCTGAGCGCTGTGAGATGTCAAACTGAACCTTTGATGTGTCATTTGGTCTTATTCTCAGCGCTGTGAGATGTCAAAATGAACCTTTGATGTGTCATTTGGTCTTATTCTCAGCACTGTGAGATGTCAAACTGAACCTTTGATGTGTAATTTGGTCTTATTCTCAGTGCTGTGAGATGTCAAAATGAACCTTTGATGTGTCATTTGGTCTTATTCTCAGCACTGTGAGATGTCAAACTGAACCTTTGATGTGTCTATGATATACTCCCAAAATACTCTCAAAATACAACCTATGATATACTCCCAAAATACTCTCAAAATACAACCTATGATATACTCCCAAAAAAGGCAAACTATGTTTCAAACTACCTATGTTCCAGAGATATATATTTCAATAGCCCTATGTTTTAAAATAACCTATCAATATAAGGGAAGACTGCAGTAAAACTATGTAGCAATGTCAATATAAGGGAAGACTGCAGTAAAACTATGTAGCAATGGCGAAAAGGTAAACACAAAGTACTGTAGTGTTCATCATCAAGTAGCTGTCCTTTCGAACCTGACTCCCATGACAGCAGTCGTGAAAAGTCTCTATTCTGTGCAAGTTGACACGCAACAGCAGTCATTCTCAGATCGTTAGTGACATCTTGCAACCATCGTCTTCTAGGTCTTCCTCTCATTCATCTTCCAGGCACCATTCCCTCCAAAATAATCTCTAGTTTTTACTGTAGTTTTAAAAAAATAAAAAAGCATTTTACAGAGACGTTTCGACCAACAGAGCTTTATCAAGCAACAGAAGCGAAGAAATTCATATTTTAAAAATTGTTCTTTTTATCGATCCAGAAGCACTTGAGCTTTCGACTCAGTGTCATGGACATCATAACCCTTCGGCTCAGTACCACGAATACCGTAAATCTGAAGAACTTGTGGCTTTTCTGCCAGCCCGCAGAATTGAACCGTACTCACAGGGGACTTGTCACCCATCGTCCAACGCACTACGAACACGCTGGGCAGGCGGAATTCCTATACGACATGCATAACATGTACAGCCAGGCAATAAATGCATACAAAAGTGATCACATCAAACATTCGTGAAACTGTTAACATTTCACCATATTTCTTTTTGTGTCTTTTGTTCATTTTGTCAATTTTATTTCACAAGGATGATGTCTTGAAACACAAATTATAATTGACATTTACAATGTGTAAAACAGCCTGAATATTTACACAACCAACTGGAGAATGATTACACAGTGCACAACTGGAGAATGTTTATACAGTGCACAACTGGAGAATGATTACACAGTGCACAACTGGAGAATGATTACACTTTACACAACTGGAGAATGTTTACACTTTGCACAACTGGAGAATGTTTACACTGTGCACAACTGGAGAATGACTACACTGTGCACAAATGGAGAATGACTACACTGTGCACAACTGGAGAATGTTTACACAGTGCACAACTGGAGAATGACTACACTGTGCACAACTGGAGAATGATTACACTTTACACAACTGGAGAATGATTACACATTGCACAACTGGAGAATGATTACACAGTGCACAACTGGAGAATGTTTACACTTTACACAACTGGAGAATGATTACACAGTGCACAACTAGAGAATGATTACACTTTACAGAATTGGATGATTACACTTTACACAACGAGAATATTTACACAACTGGAGAATGATTGCACTTTACACAACTGGAGAATGATTGCACTGTGCACAACTGGAGAATGATTACACTTTACAGAATTGGATAATGATTACACTTTACACAACTGGAGAATGATTACACTTTACAGAATTGGATAATGATTACACTTTACACAACTGGATAATGATTACACTTTACACAACTGGAGAATGATTGCACTTTACACAACTGGAGACTGATTACACTGTGCACAATTGGAGAATGACTACACTGTGCACAACTGGAGAATGATTACACAACTGAAGAATGATTACACAGTGCACAACTGGAGAATGACTACACTGTGCACAACTGGAGAATGACTACACTGTGCACAACTGGAGAATGATTACACAGTGCACAACTTGAGAATGACTACACTGTACACAACTGGAGAATGATTACACTGCACAACTGGAGAATGATTACACTGTGCACAACTGGAGAATGATTACACTTTACACAACTGGAGAATGATTACACAACTGGAGAATGATTACACTTTAAACAACTAGAGAATGATTACACAACTGGAGAATGATTACACTTTAAACAACTGGAGAATGATTACACAGTGCACAACTGGAGAATGATTACACTTTACACAACTGGAGAATGATTACACTTAACACAACTGGAGAATGATTGCACTGTGCACAACTGGAGAATGATTACATTGTGCACAACTGGAGAATGATTACACTGCACAACTGGAGAATGATTACACAACTGGAGAATGATTACACTGTGCACAACTGGAGAATGATTACACTTTACACAACTGGAGAATAATTACACTGTGCACAACTGGAGAATGATTACACTGTGCACAATTGGAGAATGATTACACAACTGGAGAATGATTACACAGTGCACAACTGGAGAATGATTACACTGTGCACAACTGGAGAATGATTACACAGTGCATAACTGAGAATTATTACACTGTGTACAACTGGAGAATGATTACACTGTGCACAACTGGAGAATGATTACACTGTGCACAACTGGAGAATGATTACACAGTGCACAACTGGAGAATGATTACACAGTGTACAACTGGAGAATGATTACACAGTGTACAACTGGAGAATGGTTACACTGTGCACAACTGGAGAATGATTACACTGTGTATAACTGGAGAATGTTTACACTGTGTACAACTGGAGAATGTTTACACTGTGTACAACTGGAGAATGTTTACACTTTACTTTAAAAGTTGTGTGAAGTTAAGGGTAAAATGTGATCATTGTTTTCTACTACAGAATTCTTTTCTTCTTCTTCTATGTAACATGCATGGCTGAGTCTTCTTCTTCTATGTAACATGCATGGCTGTCTTCTTCTTCTTCTTCTATGTAACATACATGGCTGAGTCTTCTTCTTCTTCTATGTAACATGCATGGCTGAGTCTTCTTCTTCTTCTTCTATGTACACATGGCTGTCTTCTTCTTCTTCTTCTATGTAACATACATGGCTGAGTCTTCTTCTTCTTCTATGTAACATGCATGGCTGTCTTCTTCTTCTTCTTCTATGTAACATGCATGGCTGTCTTCTTCTTCTTCTTCTTCTATGTAACATGCATGGCTGTCTTCTTCTTCTTCTTCTATGTAACATACATGGCTGTCTTCTTCTTCTTCTTCTTCTATGTAACATACATGGCTGTCTTCTTCTTCTTCTTCTTCTATGTAACATACATGGCTGAGTCTTCTTCTTCTTCTTCTTCTATGTAACATGCATGGCTGTCTTCTTCTTCTTCTTCTATGTAACATGCATGGCTGTCTTCTTCTTCTTCTTCTATGTAACATGCATGGCTGAGTCTTCTTCTTCTATGTAACATGCATGGCTGTCTTCTTCTTCTTCTTCTATGTAACATACATGGCTGAGTCTTCTTCTTCTTCTTCTTCTATGTAACATGCATGGCTGAGTCTTCTTCTTCTTCTTCTATGTAACATGCATGGCTGTCTTCTTCTTCTTCTTCTTCTATGTAACATGCATGATGTCTTCTTCTTCTTCTTCTATGTAACATGCATGGCTGTCTTCTTCTTCTATGTAACATGCATGGCTGTCTTCTTCTTCTATGTAACATACATGGCTGAGTCTTCTTCTTCTTCTATGTAACATGCATGGCTGAGTCTTCTTCTATGTAACATGCATGGCTGTCTTCTTCTTCTATGTAACATGCATGGCTGAGTCTTCTTCTTCTTCTATGTAACATACATGGCTGAGTCTTCTTCTTCTTCTATGTAACATGCATGGCTGTCTTCTTCTTCTATGTAACATGCATGGCTGTCTTCTTCTTCTATGTAACATGCATGGCTGAGTCTTCTTCTTCTTCTATGTAACATACATGGCTGAGTCTTCTTCTTCTTCTTCTATGTAACATGCATGGCTGTCTTCTTCTTCTTCTTCTATGTAACATGCATGGCTGAGTCTTCTTCTTCTTCTTCTATGTAACATGCATGGCTGTCTTCTTCTTCTTCTTCTATGTAACATACATGGCTGAGTCTTCTTCTTCTTCTTCTATGTAACATGCATGGCTGAGTCTTCTTCTTCTTCTTCTATGTAACATGCATGGCTGAGTCTTCTTCTATGTAACATGCATGGCTGAGTCTTCTTCTTCTTCTATGTAACATGCATGGCTGAGTCTTCTTCTTCTTCTATGTAACATGCATGGCTGAGTCTTCTTCTATGTAACATGCATGGCTGAGTCTTCTTCTTCTTCTATGTAACATGCATGGCTGAGTCTTCTTCTTCTTCTATGTAACATGCATGGCTGAGTCTTCTTCTATGTAACATGCATGGCTGAGTCTTCTTCTTCTTCTATGTAACATGCATGGCTGAGTCTTCTTCTATGTAACATGCATGGCTGAGTCTTCTTCTTCTTCTATGTAACATGCATGGCTGAGTCTTCTTCTTCTTCTATGTAACATGCATGGCTGAGTCTTCTTCTTCTTCTTCTATGTAACATGCATGGCTGAGTCTTCTTCTTCTTCTATGTAACATACATGGCTGAGTCTTCTTCTTCTTCTTCTATGTAACATGCATGGCTGAGTCTTCTTCTATGTAACATGCATGGCTGAGTCTTCTTCTTCTTCTTCTATGTAACATGCATGGCTGAGTCTTCTTCTTCTTCTATGTAACATGCATGGCTGAGTCTTCTTCTTCTTCTTCTATGTAACATGCATGGCTGAGTCTTCTTCTTCTTCTTCTATGTAACATACATGGCTGAGTCTTCTTCTTCTTCTATGTAACATGCATGGCTGAGTCTTCTTCTTCTTCTTATATGTAACATACATGGCTGAGTCTTCTTCTATGTAACATGCATGGCTGAGTCTTCTTCTTCTTCTTCTATGTAACATACATGGCTGAGTCTTCTTCTATGTAACATGCATGGCTGAGTCTTCTTCTTCTTCTATGTAACATGCATGGCTGAGTCTTCTTCTTCTTCTTCTATGTAACATGCATGGCTGAGTCTTCTTCTTCTTCTATGTAACATGCATGGCTGAGTCTTCTTCTTCTTCTTCTATGTAACATGCATGGCTGAGTCTTCTTCTTCTATGTAACATGCATGGCTGAGTCTTCTTCTTCTTCTATGTAACATGCATGGCTGAGTCTTCTTCTTCTTCTATGTAACATACATGGCTGAGTCTTCTTCTTCTATGTAACATACATGGCTGAGTCTTCTTCTTCTTCTTCTATGTAACATGCATGGCTGAGTCTTCTTCTTCTTCTATGTAACATGCATGGCTGTCTTCTTCTTCTTCTTCTATGTAACATGCATGGCTGAGTCTTCTTCTTCTTCTTCTATGTAACATGCATGGCTGAGTCTTCTTCTTCTTCTTCTATGTAACATGCATGGCTGAGTCTTCTTCTTCTTCTTCTATGTAACATGCATGGCTGAGTCTTCTTCTTCTTCTATGTAACATGCATGGCTGAGTCTTCTTCTTCTTCTTCTATGTAACATACATGGCTGAGTCTTCTTCTTCTTCTTCTATGTAACATGCATGGCTGAGTCTTCTTCTTCTTCTTCTATGTAACATGCATGGCTGAGTCTTCTTCTTCTTCTTCTATGTAACATGCATGGCTGAGTCTTCTTCTTCTTCTTCTATGTAACATGCATGGCTGAGTCTTCTTCTTCTTCTATGTAACATGCATGGCTGAGTCTTCTTCTTCTTCTTCTATGTAACATACATGGCTGAGTCTTCTTCTTCTTCTATGTAACATGCATGGCTGAGTCTTCTTCTATGTAACATACATGGCTGAGTCTTCTTCTTCTATGTAACATGCATGGCTGAGTCTTCTTCTTCTTCTTCTATGTAACATGCATGGCTGAGTCTTCTTCTTCTTCTTCTATGTAACATGCATGGCTGAGTCTTCTTCTTCTTCTATGTAACATGCATGGCTGTCTTCTTCTTCTTCTTCTATGTAACATGCATGGCTGAGTCTTCTTCTTCTTCTTCTATGTAACATGCATGGCTGAGTCTTCTTCTTCTTCTTCTATGTAACATGCATGGATGAGTCTTCTTCTTCTTCTATGTAACATACATGGCTGAGTCTTCTTCTTCTTCTATGTAACATACATGGCTGAGTCTTCTTCTTCTTCTATGTAACATGCATGGCTGTCTTCTTCTTCTTCTTCTATGTAACATGCATGGCTGAGTCTTCTTCTTCTTCTTCTATGTAACATGCATGGCTGAGTCTTCTTCTTCTTCTATGTAACATGCATGGCTGAGTCTTCTTCTTCTTCTATGTAACATGCATGGCTGAGTCTTCTTCTTCTTCTATGTAACATGCATGGCTGTCTTCTTCTTCTTCTATGTAACATGCATGGCTGAGTCTTCTTCTATGTAACATGCATGGCTGAGTCTTCTTCTTCTTCTATGTAACATACATGGCTGAGTCTTCTTCTTCTTCTATGTAACATACATGGCTGAGTCTTCTTCTTCTTCTTCTATGTAACATACATGGCTGAGTCTTCTTCTTCTTCTTCTATGTAACATACATGGCTGAGTCTTCTTCTTCTTCTTCTATGTAACATACATGGCTGAGTCTTCTTCTTCTTCTATGTAACATGCATGGCTGAGTCTTCTTCTTCTATGTAACATACATGGCTGAGTCTTCTTCTTCTTCTTCTATGTAACATACATGGCTGAGTCTTCTTCTATGTAACATGCATGGCTGAGTCTTCTTCTTCTTCTATGTAACATGCATGGCTGAGTCTTCTTCTTCTTCTTCTATGTAACATGCATGGCTGAGTCTTCTTCTTCTTCTTCTATGTAACATGCATGGCTGAGTCTTCTTCTTCTTCTTCTATGTAACATGCATGGCTGAGTCTTCTTCTTCTTCTTCTATGTAACATGCATGGCTGAGTCTTCTTCTTCTTCTTCTTCTTCTATGTAACATACATGGCTGAGTCTTCTTCTTCTATGTAACATGCATGGCTGAGTCTTCTTCTTCTATGTAACATACATGGCTGAGTCTTCTTCTTCTATGTAACATACATGGCTGAGTCTTCTTCTTCTTCTATGTAACATACATGGCTGAGTCTTCTTCTTCTTCTATGTAACATGCATGGCTGAGTCTTCTTCTTCTATGTAACATGCATGGCTGAGTCTTCTTCTTCTTCTATGTAACATGCATGGCTGAGTCTTCTTCTTCTTCTATGTAACATGCATGGCTGAGTCTTCTTCTTCTTCTATGTAACATACATGGCTGAGTCTTCTTCTATGTAACATACATGGCTGAGTCTTCTTCTTCTATGTAACATGCATGGCTGAGTCTTCTTCTTCTATGTAACATGCATGGCTGAGTCTTCTTCTTCTTCTATGTAACATACATGGCTGAGTCTTCTTCTATGTAACATACATGGCTGAGTCTTCTTCTTCTATGTAACATACATGGCTGAGTCTTCTTCTTCTATGTAACATGCATGGCTGAGATAAGTCGAATATTCAAGAACACTCTCATAGACACACGGCGAGTATCGATTTAGCTGGCCAATCACATTGAGATATTTGATTGTTTGTATTATTATAGTTTCCAATTTTCGTTTTAACCGCAAAGTCATACAATCATACAATCTATCTTATAAACATAATCATACAATCTTATAAACACAATCATACAATCTATCTTATAAACACAGTCATACAATCTATCTTATAAACACAGTCATACAATCTTATAAACACAGTCATACAATCTTATAAACACAATCATACAATCTATCTTATAAACACAATCATACAATCTATCTTATAAACACAGTCATACAATCTATCTTATAAACACAATCATACAATCTATGTTATAAACACAGTCATACAATCTATCTTATAAGATTTGGATTAGCAGATAATATTGCATTATTACGTTATAACAAGCGTAATGTACATATACAAAAAAACAACAGACAACTTATCATACATAGAACATGGACAGTTGACCTGTAGATAAGCTAGGATAAGATAAATATAATGAAGACACATATAACAAGTAATTCAGATAACAAGGTGAGTTCTAAAAAGATAAAAATAACAGAGCAGTTCAACCATTTATGTAGCAATTTTCGCTGCACATGACATACTAAAAAAAAGAAGTTATTCTACGAATTGTGACAGCAACATCAGCTTTTAAAAATCTAAATAAAATATTCAACTCAAAGTTCTATAGTTTTAAAACTAAATGATGAATTTTCAATTCAAATGTTGTATCAAACTTACATTCCAAAAACCGATCATTTTGCAGTTAAAAGTTGACTATTCCCAGGTGGAAGATGTAGTTGTCTGTCCATTCTTGCCGTTAAGCGTAGGGTTGGGAGCTTTAATTTGCGTTCTAAGGCTAGATGAGTCGCCCTTGTTGTGTTGTATCCGTGTTTATGTAGTGTGGTCTGATATTGTCTATCCATCTTTTCTTGGTCTTCCCTTAGCTCTAGTACCCGATCTCTTTTTATTATATGTCGTTATTGGTGGTTGATTGGTTGGTAGTAAAACCACTGCATTTGTTGTCTTTCGATGTATTCGGTGCATGAAGTTATGCCCACTCTGCTTCTGATGTCCTCATTTAGTTGTAAGTTGAAGTATTTTAAACTGATTAATCACCCGAGTGGTTATCGGGGCCCAAATTTGGGGTGTAAAGAATAGAACCACTGTTACCTGCCACGATGTCGTAAGAGGCGACTAAGGAGGTTTGGCTGAAATCGGATACAGGTCCTAAACGTGCAGAAATCTATGCGTTTGGGGGCCTACCAAACCAATGTGCAACGTATACAGGTTCTTGGCAATGATCAAACATCTCACAAGAGTGATTAAAATTGGTTGTAAAGAACGAACGCAAAGAAGAAGAAGAAGAAACTGATTAATTGCTTGACCCGTTACGCAGTGGCCAACATTTTGTTGTAAGTTGAAGTATTTTAAACTGATTAATTGCTTGACCCGTTACGCAGTGGCCAACATTTTGTCATGTTGATCATAACGTCATCATTGGCTTGTTCTTTGAACCCAGTATTCATATACAGCAAGGATAAAGATGGCGTGTTGTTTACGTTCAGAACTCTTATGAAATCACAAATTATCTCTTCATTAGCTGACTAACAGAGAATCAGACATTTCTCTTCATTAGCAGACTAACAGAGAATCAGACATGTCTCTTCATTAGCTGACTAACAATCAAACATTTCTCTTCATTAGCAGACTAACAATCAGACATTTCTCTTCATTAGCTGACTAACAGATAATCAAACATTTCTCTTCATTAGCTGACTAACAGAGAATCAGACATTTCTCTTCATTAGCTGACTAACAATCAAACATTTCTCTTCATTAGCTGACTAACAATCAAACATTTCTCTTCATTATCTGACTAACAGAGAATAACAACAACTTCTATTTCCTGCAACGTCTTGCAATGATATCCGAAGAGGTTGCCACGTTACAAGATATAACAAGCAACAGTAAATGGCTGTCGATATGTTCCAGCTGAACTTAATGTGAGTTGATAAATAATTAATAACGTCTGATGAGATGTTAACAGTTAACTTGTTGTAGCAGTTAACTTGTTATAGTAGTTAACTTGTTGTAGCAGTTGTTGTAGTAGTTAACATAGTAAATATCTTGAAATTATTTGTACTTTATGTTGAAGTTAAATTGTTGAAGTAGATAATGTTGAAGTCTGATGAGATTGTTAAAGTAATTGTTTGTAGCAGTAATTGTTATAGAAGTTAACTTGATGTAGCAGTTGTTAGTAGTAGTTAACTGTTGCAGTAGTAAATATTTGAGATTATCTATAGCAGTTAATGTTGAGCAAGTATTAGAGTAATGTTGGTGTTCTTGTTGTAGATAGTCAAGTCTGAATAGTTAACTGTGTTGTGATTATGTCAGTCAATAAATTTGATTAGTCCATGACAGTTATGTTTGGAAGTCAGAGTAATGTTTGAAAGTCAAGTATGTTTAAAGTCAGAATAAATGTGTGGAAAGTCAAAAAAGGTCAGTTTGAGCAAGTCAGAAGAAATGTTGGAAGTCAAGAAATATTGCGTGCATCTCCGCCGTCTTGTTGCTAGATATATGATCAATCCAGAATATATACGTGATTTGTTACTGTCACTCAATAACATTTGATGCTGCATGACATGTGACTGATGAATGGTTGACTAATTTTGTGATGTAAATTTGTTCTTAAGTAACATCAATTGATGTCAGAGAAAACAAACACAATGCGGTCCCATTTAGTAGCACTTGAGGAGAGAGACTTGAGATCATGCAAGATTTAAGACACTAACTAACTGACACGTTAATGTTGATTTATGCCTAGTCCTCACTCCCGCCTTCTGAGATTATCATCAAAAAAGCCAGCATGACATGATGATAGCAATATGTATCATGGAGTTTATGGAACGAATGTGTCTAGTCAATGACTTGTCACGCCTCGTCAACGTTTGAATTCAATATCATGTTTGAGAGCTCATCTATGTTGTCTATCAGTATTTCATGAATTTGTCTGCTTCTTGTCTGATACATCAACAAAGTCTGTCTCTTGTCTTAACATGGACAATGTCTGTGTCTTGTCTAATAAAGAAATTGTTATTCATACAACAAATGATGACTTGTGTAAATACAAAGTAATTCAGCTTCCCAACGTACACAAACCTTGCTAAAGCGACGTTTCGACCAAAAATCTATTTTCAAGGCAAGTTCGATCGAATCTGACCTGATTATTCTGTGTTCTATAGTCGACGTTGTTTATAAAACACACGACTTTGTGATGTTCTATTTTGGAGAGCTAGCTGGCTGTGTTCGTAAAAACGCTTGTCTCTGTAGCTAGACAATGACTAGTCTCTAGAGCTAGACAATGACTAGTCTCTACAGCTAGACAATGACTAGTCTCTACAGCTAGACGATGACTAGTCTCTACAGCTAGACAATGACTAATCTCTACAGCTAAACGATGACTAGTCTCTACAGCTAGACAATGACTAGTCTCTAGAGCTAGACAATGACTAGTCTCTACAGCTAGACAATGACTAGTCTCTACAGCTAGACAATGACTAGTTTCTACAGCTAGACAATGACTAGTCTCTACAGCTAGACGATGACTAGTCTCTACAGCTAGACAATGACTAGTCTCTACAGCTAGACAATGACTAGTCTCTACAGCTAGACAATGACTAGTTTCTACAGCTAGACAATGACTAGTCCGAATAAATAGAGTGATCCTCTAAGTCAAACGTAATTTCTACACAGAAACGTCCACAGCTCGATGACACCTCAGTAAAGGGCAAACTTTGTTCTACAGCTAAACGTGGTGCTCGATACCCTCAGTAAGGCCAAACGTTTGTTCCTGACAGAAACGTCCCATGCTTGATCCCTCAGTAAGGCCAAACGTTTGTTCCTGACAGAAGCGTCCCATGCTCGATCCCTCAGTAAGGTCAAACGTTTGTTCTGTTAGGGAGAAAATAAAACCAGTGACTTTCACACGCGTGGCGACATCCTCGAGCAAGTGGTCTTAATTCTTCTGCCCTATATAATACACCCACACACACACATCGTAGTCTCATCAATCAGGTGTTTAACCTGCTACCGTATGTCAGTAGACGGTACTATCTGTTTGCAAAGGTTACGGTTAAAGTCACTGTCGTGTAGTTGGTTGGGCGAGACAGAATAAGTCCGTGTGTTGGTTGGGCGAGACAGAGAGTAAATGCGAGGTTGGAGACAGAGCTAAACTAGTCAGAGCCAACTATAAACTTATGGGCCCTTCGGACTCAGGTAAGAATTATGGGAAATCAGACCACAACTACACCACGTGACCTCGCATTGCAGTATTGGTGTATTTAGACGAATTCATTTTAAAATCAACATAAAATGCTAAATCAAAGTTATATTATGCAACAAGTTAAGTTTAACAATAAAGAATATCAAAATTATCAATATTTTAACCAATAAATAACCATAGACTCACAGAATTGAGTAAATTTGCAAAAAGCTTATCGTGTTCTATCAAACCTCTATATTTTCCAGGCCCCTTTTCTGATCTAGGTCAGGGAACACCTAGTCAGTTGTCAGGCCTAGTTATCTAGAGTTGGCTGTGAGTAAACCCTGATAGAAATTCTTCACTGCATTTGGAATCAGCACTGTCATGAAGAAGACGGGAGAAGTTAAGCGTAACCACACATCCGGAGAGAATGAGTGGCTACAAATCTACGCAATCACTTGCAAGCGGTGTGCTAAGGCATATATTGTCGAAACAGGCAAAATGCTCAGTGACCGCTTTGGCCAACACTTACGCGATATACGTCGATGCTCTGTGACCTCTGTAGCCACGCATTTCAATGGAACTGACCATTTGGGTGCTGGCGACGTCCAGGTCATTGCCATCCGATCATGTTCATCTGATGATCGTAGTCGATTTGCTCTGGAGAATCGCTTTATTTATTTATATGGTACCTTGTGACCTCATGGACTCAACGCTCTACATTCCTATGCTTCTTAGTACTTTCTCTTCTCATGCTCTATATTTTATATGTGTATATGTTAAATGTATATGAGTCAGATATTTACTTGATTTTTACTTTCATTTCTTTTTCCACTTCTAGTTGTTCTGTATTTATTTCTTTATTCGTTTTTAGTCACATATTTTCATTCATTTGTAACCTTTGTAATATCTTTGTCCAAGTCTATATGTAGTGTTCTGTGACATTCGTCACTTTAGTTGTATCGTTTGCTTGATAAAGGAATTTTTGGTCGAAACGTTGATGTGTATTGTCATTGTTTTTGTATTTGGTCAAACTACAGTACTTTGTTATTACGTGTTTCAGAAGTAGAAAATAGGCAAGTTTTGATGAACTATTTTTGGATATAACAAAATAAAACAATTGTGAATTATGAACGATTCTTCTTCTTTTGTGTCGTCACACTGCTACCGGGTTGTTGCCCAGTGTCGTCACACTGCTACCGGGTTGTTGCCCAGTGTCGTCACACTGCTACCGGGTTGTTGCCCAGTGTCGTCACACTGCTACCGGGTTGTTGCCCAGTGTCGTCACACTGCTACCGGGTTGTTGCCCAGTGTCGTCACACTGCTACCGGGTTGTTGCCCAGTGTCGTGGTTTATGAACGATTTAATGAACATAAAGATCACATATATCAGTATCATTATCACGACATATAAGACATTATCAAAATGTCGGTTAGCAAGTCACAAATCTACAACAGATATCAGTTAGCAGATGATCTTCAATATTTATTATATCACATATATATACATCTATAAGGTTTCTCAGAGATAGCACTGGAGACCAAGTTCACGAATAACGGTCAAGTCTTGTCTAATGTTAAAAAAGAAATATTTTTATGAGTAAGTATATGCAAACAACGAATAGTACATCATCTGCGGTGTACAGCTGATTACGTGGTCCGCTTATAATTATCATGACTTTTCGAACTTGGGTAGCCATCTAAATAAAAGAGATTTGATCGCTACAGATATAGGTATACTTGAGTATCAGTTGTTAGTGTTGCTAGTGGTAGTATAACAGGACATTAACTGTATGTACTACATAGTGTAACACACACATACACACTGGACAAGGCTAGAGACATTCTTGTACAATCCAAGAGGTGCTAGCCAAGGCAATGGTATTTAGTAAGTATTGGATCTTCTCCTACAAGCAGCACCATTGCTGATGTTGTTATTGTCGTTACTTATCTTATACGCAGGGACAACTAGTGTGCCCAAGTGTGTCCAAGTGTGGGTAGCGTATATGCGGAAACAACTAGTGTGCCCATGTGTGACTAGCTTACACGCAGAGACAACAAGTGTGCCCATGTGTGACTGGCTTACACGCAGGGACAACTAGTGTGCCCAAGTGTGGGTAGCTTATATGCGGAAACACCTAGTGTGCCCATGTGTGACTAGCTTACACGCAGGGACAACTAGTGTGCCCATGTGTGACTAGCTTGCACGCAGGGACAACTAGTGTGCCCAAGTGTGGGTAGCTTATATGCGGAAACACCTAGTGTGCCCATGTGTGACTAGCTTACACGCAGGGACAACTAGTTTGCCCATGTGTGACTGGCTTACACGCAGGGACAACTAGTGTGCCCATGTGTAACTGGCTTACACGCAGGGACAACTAGTGTACCCATGTGTGACTAGCTTGCACGCAGGGACAACTATTGTGCCCAAGTGTGCCCAAGTGGGGGTAGCTTATATGCGGAAACACCTAGTGTGCCCATGTGTGACTGTCTTACACGCAGGGACAACTAGTGTGCCCATGTGTGACTAACTTACACGCAGGGACAACTAGTGTACTCAAGTGTGGCTAGCTTTTATGGCAGGGACAACTAGTGTGTCTATGTGTGGCTAGCTTACACGCAGGGACAACTAGTGTGTCTATGTGTGGGCTAGCTGATTTCTCTTGTGATAAACACACATTGTTTACGTATTGTAAACACATCCACACTTGCTTTCTGTAAACAAATCATTTTAAAAATGATAATAATGTACACACATATTGTAAGTAGAGTGTTCACATCTTGTAAGCAGAGTGTTCACATATTGTAAGCAGAGTGTTCACATCTTGTAAGCAGAGTGTTCACATATTGTAAGGAGAGTTTTCACATCTTGTAAGCAGAGTGTACACATATTTTGTTAGCAGAGTGTTCACATATTTATAAAATAATATTGAATAAAAATAATTGTTTAAATTATACATGCACTAATTGACATTAATCAGTTCTCATGAATATCTGTTTGCATCTCTTTTATCTTCTTGTACTTCTATAATCTCCCAGCACCTCACTTACATACCTGTGTCTTCATTACCTACCTGTGTTTCATTTATCTACCTGTCTTTCCCTTATCTACCTGCACCTTCCTTATCTCACAAACAATATATCTCTATGTTCACATTGTCTATTTTTTTTACTCAGCTATTTTTTTCTGCCATCCTATCTTGTAGCTCTCATAAATCATACTTTCTCTCACTCCACACGTATACATCATACTTTCTCTCACTCCACACGTATACATCATACTTTCTCTCACTCCACACGTCTCAGACACTGGAACGAGTTCGAGAATTAGGCGTTAAGTATGGACATGCCAGACAATGTCGTCTTCGTGGTAGGGAGAGAGAAGATATAGTAATCAACTTCGTAGTAATATAGTAATCAAAATCATGGGTACGGTGAGCAAATGGACTTTATGATGGCTGCTGCAGCGGAGGACAGGGCATGCATTGGAGTGCCCAATGTGCTGTGACGTCATTCGCATAACATAACATAACATAACTCCACACATATGCATATAATTTGTACTCCCTGCATTCTTCTGTCGTTATTGTATGTAATACCACTGTGTAGGACAGGGCGAGGAATGGGGAAGGAGTGGGGAAGGGGTGGGGAAGGGGAGGATAGAGTTGGAGGTAGAATTTAGCGGTTACATAGTTAGTGCAGTCGCCGCCAAACTGTTCAGTCTATCAGTTTTCTGTTATACCCCAACAGAAAAAAATACTGAGCCTTACCGGAGATTGTGCACAGGTCTCCCACATGGGTTCCGTAAATAAGCTGATTATTTTCATGTACACATTACTTTCCATCACTCCTTCACTTGTCTATCAATTCATTACTCCTTCACTTGTCTATCAATTCATCACTCCTTCACTTGTCTATCAATTCATTCACTCCTTCACTTGTCTATCAATTCATTCACTCCTTCACTTGTCTATCAATTTATCACTCCTTCACTTGTCTATCAATTCATTCACTCCTTCACTTGTCTATCAATTCATCACTCCTTCACATATTATTGTCGTTAGTTCACTCTGATGTAAATCTACCACTCTGACACATATTACACACCTCCACTCCACTCTGATGTAAAACTACCACTGACACATATTACACACCTCCACTCCACTCTGATGTAAAACTACCAGCCTTACAGTTATTATCATGTTATTCTCTTATTGGTTAGGATCTTCACGTAAACTGGTATCGCAGAAAGAGGCAGACACCGATAGTTTCACTTTCCAAACTGCTGATTCGGACAAATTCGGTAAGTACAAACAAACGAAAGTCATATTTCTCAGGTAGGTGCGTGCGTGCCTGCGTGCGTACGTGCGAGTGTGTGTGTGTGTATCGGACAAACAAGGTAAGTACAAGCAGGTGATAGTCATATATCTCAGGTGTGTGTCTGTGTATCGGACAAACAAGGTAAGTATAAGCAGGTGATAGTCATATATCTCAGGTATGTGTGCGTGTTTTTGTGTTTGTTGTTTCGTCGTGACATGCCCCATGTCATTAGTTCGCAAGACATGAGTTTTGTGACATTGTCTATCACAGCGCGCGATGTATGCCTAACATTCGAAGACACCAGATCTCTGCGAAACATTACCTGTGTCCCTGACTTCTGTAAGCTTAACAAATTTCTGAAACAGCTGTTGATTCTTACCATGGTGACAGATTCAACACTCGTCAACATACACATATCATTTTCTATTAGTTCTGTTTGTTAGTATGTCCAGTGATAGACATATCATTTTCTATTAGTTCTGTTTGTTAGTATGTCCAGTGATAGACATATTTCCTGTTAGTTCTGTTTGTTAGTATGTCCAGTGATAGAGATTTCTCAGTCATTCCTTATGGACAGTCTTGGGGTATTACAGGATGGACAGTCTTGGGGTATTGTATGCTGAACAGTCTTGGGGTATGGTAGGCTGGACAGTCTTGTGGTATGATAGGCTCGACAGTCTTGGGGTTATGGTAGGCTGGACATTCTTGGGGTATGGTAGACTGGCCAGTTGAAGTATGTGTTCTGGTGTCTGGATGCCGATTTCAAAGAGCATTAGTTTGTATACGAGGTTCTAAGTCTGTATATGTGCTCCAACAGTCTACTCCTTCTTCTCTTCCACCATTTACTTCTTTATAGAAGTATTGGGGCCAGCAGTCTTCACTGTTCCTTTACATGGTCACAGAATATCCGTTTTTATATGTCCTCCAAATGTCCGATATTCCTTATCAAGTTCACATAACCGCATTTGTTGTAGGATAAGCTAGCATTAGACATGGCCACCTTCAACGCCTTCCCAATCAACAGCGGTGTAAAACCAGAATGTGTACTTGAACCCACACTCTTTACATATGTTTCTCCTTGCTTCTGTCCCATGCTTTCAAATCCGACGCAGAAGGTATATTTCTCCATACAAGATCAAATAGAAAACTTTTCAACATGGCGCTCGATCAAAGTGGGTCACAATCAGGGAACTTCTGTTTGCCGACGATGCAGTATTAACATCACTAATATTTGACTAGCGCACCACCTCCAACCATTAATATTGTACCAACAGCCTAACCAACCATTAATATTGTACCAACAGCTTCTCCAACCATTAATATTGTACCAACAGCCTAAACAACCATTTATATTGTACCAACAGCTTCTCCAACCATTAATATTGTACCAACAGCCTAAACAACCATTAATATTGTACCAACAGCTTCTCCAACCATTAATATTGTACCAACAGCTTCTCCAACCATTAATATTGTACCAACAGCCTAACCAACCATTAGTATTGTACCAACAACCTAACCAACCATTAATATTGTACCAACAGCCTAACCAACCATTAATATTGTACCAACAACCTCTCTGCCCTCCAACCACAAGTAAAATTATCCATTTACTTTCCAGTTTCACAACTTGATATATATATATATTACAACTACATGTTATAAAAGTGTTTGTATCAAGTTGGTTCTCTGCCTACATAAAGTCATGACCACCTAAGACTATATCGAAGCACCAGCGGGTCCCTTCCCTCTAACTAGATTAATGTTAGCAAAACAATATAGACGGATTATAACAGAGACTAGCAAAGTCCAGATATAAATCACATGTTCAGACATTACACACGACGCTGTCTGAGCTTGTCAACACTTGGAAGAGCACAGGGTACTATTTGAGATACACTGTCCTCAATTATTCTTGAAGGTCACTGAAAGTACTGATAACTAAAGTTTTCTCTCTCGTCGTCTAGCGTGTGTGTGTGTGTGTGAATTTACTGTATCCCACGAGGGCAAGATATGGGTGTTCTATTTGTAACATGAATCTTGTGTGTTGCGCCTTTCACTCTGTCTTGTGTGTTGCGCCTTTCACTCTGTCTTGTGTTAGATCAGAATTACTTCTCGACCAGTTACTTGCTGCCTTCCACATTATTTGATAGAGACAGCAGATACAATAAACAAAAGAAAGGTACGTTTTATGCTCACTTTCAAAATGTTGCAAATATATATATAGCTCGTATGCTCTGTCAATGACTTCTATACTTGTTCAATTATTATTATTGTCACAGTTAGATCAATTAATGGGGGCCAGCCACTCCGTACTCCTTCGAAGGACTACTCACAAACTGCATGAGCGTCTTGCAGTCAGTGACTCCAATCTGACTGTTAGCGTCAGAGTCAGCATAAGAATAAAGCTGACCAAGACTCCACTCCGTCAGGCTAAGTTTGTAGAGATCGAAGAGGGAGAAGCTAACCCGGTACCCAAAAATGGTAATGCTGAAGTCTGATGTGTCGATCAGACTGGAAGGTGCACAGATATCACAGCTCATGATAAAAACTGGGATACAACACATTCTATTCTCCGTTACTGTATCCTGTTATAAAAAGCGAGAGTATGAGCACGAACGAGAGTATGTGAACGAGAGAGAGAGAGAGAGAGAGAGATTATGTGAACAAGAGAGAGAGTATGTGAACGAGAGAGAGAGAGTATGTGAACAAGAGAGAGAGTATATGAACAAGAGAGAATGTGAACAAGAGAGAGAGTATGTGAACGAGAGAGAGAGAGAGTATGTGAACGAACGAATGGGAACGAACGAGAGTATGAGAACGAGAGAGTATGTGAACAAGAGAGAGTATGTGAACAAGAGAGAGTATGTGAACGAGAGAGAGTATGTGAACGAACGAGAGTATGTGAACGAGAGAGAGTATGTGAACGAGAGAGAGGATATGAGAACGAGAGAGAGGATATGAGAACGAGAGAGAGGATATGAGAACGAGAGAGAGGATATGAGAACGAGAGAGGAAGAAGATGAAGTTCAATGTCGTATACTCTTTCAATTAGACATTTCTCTGATTTCTATACTCATTTGTTATTCCTTTACTCATGCATACCTTACTCATGTATTCCTTACTCATGTATTCCTTTACTCATGTATTCCTTTACTCATGTATTCCTTACTCATGTATTCCTTACTCATGTATTCCTTACTCATGTATTCCTTACTCATGTATTCCTTTACTCATGTATTCCTTTACTCATGTATTCCTTACTCATGTATTCCTTACTCATGTATTCCTTACTCATGTATTTCTTACTCATGTATTCCTTACTCATGTATTCCTTACTCATGTATTCCTTACTCATGTATTCCTTACTCATGTATTCCTTTACTCATGTATTCTTGAGTTGAACATTAAAACGATTATCTCCCCAGACATGGACAAAGGAAGTAAAGCACGCCGACAGGTGGGGCTCTGGCGAACAAGTACTTTTGTATTGGCACTCATCACTCTGGGCCTGGTGGTCGCGGTAGTCTTTCTGGCCACTAAAGAATCCACACCCAGTACACCCACATGTGGTGCTACACCCAACTCCAGAAAAAATAAAAACACTGTGGATCTGAGCGAGCCTGACAACCCAGGTCCATTTCATGACCTGACAAAACACGAGATGAGGCAGATAAGGCATTTCCTAGAGAAGCATCCAACCATTCACGCTTCCCCAGCAGATACTGCAAGTATAGATAAAAGTTATATCTACATGATGGATTTATTTCCAGCCAACAAGTCGGACATCCTAGCCTTCCTGGACAACGGCAGATCTCAACCAGCCCGCCTGGCGCGTGTTATTTTATATCGTGGAGACCTTGTCACACCTGTCGTAGAGGAATATGCATGTGGTCCCTTGCCCAACGTGAAAAACTGTGATCTCATTATATCCGATAAGAGAAGGAATCCTATAGAGTTCTCACTCCGTCCCATCGGCCTCATGGAGTTCAAGGCTGTCTACGAGTCAGTCCTGGAGGAGGTGGACAGAAAGGTAAGAGATGTTCATGTGTTGCTTTATTCAGACAAGATTGTCTCAGTCAATCTAGATCATGGGTTCCCAAAGTGCGCGGTACCGCCCCCGGCGCAGAAGCCTTCTAGGGGAGCGATGGTGGGTTCAGAATCATTGGGGGAGAGAAATTTGTACTTAATTTGCCATTGAATAATCATTAAAAATTTGAATTCTGCATTTTAATTCATCTTATACCCATCTTACACGATCCATTTTTTCATTAATTTTCTATTTCATGCATATTATCTTTTGAAAATTGACCATGTGTGACAGAAATATATATCAATTTTCTAAGTCAAAGTGAAAATAGAGCATGTATATATATATATATATATATATATATATATATATATATATATATATATATATATATATATATAAAATATATTACAAAGTTTATGTCGTGGATCGAAAGTGAGCGGCGGGCCGAAAAAGATTGGGAATGAAGATTATCTCAGTCAATCTAGATGTACACATTAAGACAAGATTATTTCAGTCAATCTAGATGTACACATTAAGACAAGATTATCTCAGTCAATCTAGATGTACACATTAAGACAAGATTATCTCAGTCAATCTAGATGTACATATTAAGACAAGATTATCTCAGTCAATCTAGATGTACACATTAAGACAAGATTATCTCAGTAAATCTAGATGTACACATTAAGACAAGATTATCTCAGTAAATCTAGATGTACACATTAAACAGGTGGTTTTTGTGTTGTGTTATGTGATCAACATCACGATACGTTGAGCATCCCATGCGTGCAGTCCTCCGCTGCAGCAGCCATCCTAAAGTCCATTTGCTCACCGTACCCATGAGAAGTTGATTAGTATACCTTCTCTCTCTATCGAAAAAGGGTGGAGACTGCAGTAAAACTTGGAAAAATAGGTAAACACGTAAAAACAAAGTACTACAGTTTTACAAAATACATAAACAGTGACGATAAACAGCAACGTTTCGACCAAAGGCCTTTATCAAGCAAACAATACAACAAGAATGACGAATTTCGAGGAACACTACAAATGGACGATTACATGTGGAAACATAAACCTATCTAATGAAAATCTGGGAATAAAAACGAACAACGAAATGAGTGCAACACAAAAACCGAAAGTGGAAAAGGAGAGGAACAATAAACAATATAGTGGATAAATAACACATATATGGAGCAAACACACATATAGATTACAAGGCACGAGATAAGACAGTACTAAGAAGCATAGGAATGTAATGCGTTGAGTCCAAGAGGTCGCAAAGTGCCATAGAATGAAATAAAACGGTTCTCCAGGGCGAATCGACTGCGATCATCGGAGGAACATGATCGGATGGCTGTGACCTGGACATCGTCAACTCCTGACTGACCAGTATCATTGAAATGAGTGGCCACTTTTTACTAACTATCACGTGACTTGTCTCTATAATATTTACAAACGATGCTGACTATCACGTGACGTGTCTCTGATATTTACTAACGATGCTGAGAATCACGTGACTTGTCTTTATAATATTTACTAACGATGCTGACTATCACTATCTAAAAGTACTTCTCGTCTCGTGACTCATGTAAAGCGATTGGTTTTCATTCATTGATCGTCGGATGTACCAGATCGTCGGATGTACCAGATCGTCGGATGTACCAGATCGTCGGATGTACCAGATCGATTATTTATTCCCATCACACAGTAACGATAACACGTGACTTCTGTGTTCAAGTCCAGGAAGTAAAATAACCTCTGAAAGTTCAAAGATGAAAAAGTCTTTCTTTTCTCTAATTATGTTTTGCCTCACAGCGTCAGGATAATGATAGATTTCTAGTTGCCTCACAGCGTCAGGATAAGGAGAGATTTCGGGTTGCCTCACAGCGTCAGGATAAGGAGAGATTTCTAGAACAAGCCCTTGTATGCACTCCATAAAAGTGTCTCGTCGCCTCTGTTATCTCTGAAGTCCACATTTTTGCGTGGTCGGTCTTTTACTTTGTACCCATTGTATCGGAGCAACATTGCTCTTTGAGGTGCACTGTCTGTTGGTAATCTGCTTACGTGGCCAAACCATTTAATTTGTTGTTTCTTGATGAAGTCTAGTACTGATGTTGTACCCACTTTTTCCTGATGTCTTCATATCTCAACCGGTCTCTTCTTGTTACACCCAGCATTCTGAGTGGACACTTCATCTCTGTCGTGACTAGTTTTTCTTCTATCATTTTTGTCAGTGTCCAGGTTTGGCACTGGTAGCATAATGTGGGGAGAAAGATTGTGTTGAATATTGCTCTTTTTGTGTTCATGATTACATGTTTGCATTTTAAAATTGGCGCCATTTGTCCTATAATTTGATTTGATTTGTTGCATCTGTGTTGAATTTCATTAGCTATTCTTTCGTTTGCTGGAAAAAATTATCCCTATGTATGTGAAGTCTTTGACTTGTTTTAGTGGGTGATTATCGATGGAGATATTGGTAGTGCTTTCCTCTCTGGCGAATGTCATTACTTCAGTTTTGTCGATGTTTATTCTCATATTGTATTCATTACATGTTTACCGGTGTGTCTGTTAATGTGTTGTTGTAGCTAGTTGAACAAGTAAATGATTTAAATCTTTGTTTTAGAAGTTTAAATAAATAACTAGTCTTGCCAAAATAATAACATATCAACATATGCAGCCTCTATGGTAGGTAGTCTACGCCTCAGTGGTAGGTAGTCTACGCCTCTGTGGTAGGTAGTCTACGCCTCTGTGGTAGGTAGTCTACACCTCTGTGGTAGGAAGTCTACGCGTCTGTGATAGGTAGTCTACGCCTCTGTGATAGGTAGTCTACGCCTCTGTGATAGGAAGTCTATGCCTCTGTGATAGGTAGTCTATGCCTCTGTGGTAGGTAGTCTATGAATCTGTGATAGGTAGTCTATGCCTCTGTGGTAGGTAGTCTATGCCTCTGTGATAGGTAGTCTATGCCTCTGTGATAGGTAGTCTATGCCTCTGTGGTAGGTAGTCTATGCCTCTGTGGTAGGTAGTCTATGCCTCTGTGGTAGGTAGTCTATGCCTCTGTGGTAGGTAGTCTATGCCACTGTGGTAGGTAGTCTATGCCACTGTGGTAGGTAGTCTATGCCTCTGTGATAGGTAGTCTATGCCTCTGTAGTAGGTAGTCTATGCATCTGTTGTAGGAAAGAGACCTGGATAGGTAGGAAGCCTACAGACTTGACATATAATATACTGTATTAAGTTTAGTAAGGTCAAACATATAAGACTACTAGATCTGTAGTATCAACAATAATAACAACAACGTAAGATCAAGCTTATTGTAATTATTCTAGTCTGTGTCTAGCTTTCTAATTTTGTTCTAATCTTAGATTTTGTCATTCGGACATTGGTAGCCACTTGTTTGAATGTATTTGGACATTGGTAGCCATTTGTTTGAATGTTAGAAATGACAAAAGAGAAAGATTGTAATGGACATTGGTTCCTGGAGTTATCTTTCATTTGTTCACGAGATATACAACATGGACATGAATGTGCTATGGCGTCTGTGTAGACGTGTGTGAGGTTGTGTGTAGGTGTGTGTGCAGGCGTGTGGGCTGGCGTGTGGTAGGTGTGTGTAGGCGTGTGTGCTGGCGTGTGTGCTGGCGTGTGTGCTGGTGTGTGTGCTGGCGTGTGTGCTGGTGTGTGTGCAGGCGTGTGTAGGTGTGTGTAGGTGTTTGTGTAGGAGTGTGTGCTGACGTGTGTGCAGACATGTGTGCTGGTGTGTGTGCAGGCGTGTGTACAGGCGTGTGTGCTGGCGTGTGTGCTGGTGTGTGTGCAGGCGTGTGTGCAGGCGTGTGTGTAGGTGTGTGTAGGTGTTTGTGTAGGAGTGTGTGCTGACGTGTGTGCAGACATGTGTGCTGGTGTGTGTGCAGGCGTGTGTGTAGGTGTGTGTGCTGGCGTGTGTGCTGGCGTGTGTGCAGGCGTGTGTGCTGGCGTGTGTGTATATGGTGGGAATTCTACGCCGATGTTTAGAAAGAAGTTTACTTCTCATGCTGAGATTGACATATCTAATCCCATCAATCTGGATCAAAGAAAGTGTCACACAGGAATTTAAGGATGTCATCCTCCTTAACTTGTTTAAGCACCAGGACTGTTGCTAGACTTTGCGAAAACTATAGAGGGATTTTCCTCTTGTCAATCGCTGATAAGATGCTGGAACATGTTCAGCTCAACCGCATAGTCGATCATCTCGAACTTCCTTGAGATCCAATGTGATTTCTGAGCGGCCGAACAGCAAGACATGATACTTGCAGCTCGTTAATCTGACGAATGCCTTCGACACCATCAACAGAGGTGATCTGTGGAAGATCATGAGAAAACTTATCTGTCCAGTCAAAGTCACGCTAATTGTTCACCACTTTCACGAGGACACAAGGACGTGTATGCTAAATTATGGGCAGCTCTAAGATATTGTTTGATGACTTCTCCCATCGCTAGCAAATCTGAGGAAGATATGTAGAGACATACATGAACACGTTATCTATGACTACTTATATGTTACCATCATGTGCGTCAACTTAACATTTTTCCAGGAAGGGAAAGGGTAGGGGAATGAATTTAAAAAACATTGTATTGGTAGGTTATCACTCTGATTCCAATACCCCAAATTCAAGTTTATCAGGCGGATTTCAATACCCCAAATTCAAGTTTATCAGACGGATTTCAATACCCCAAATTCAATAGAATGGAGAAGACCAGATTCTGGATCAGATTTTGATTGGTCGGACTCCATGTATAGGAGAATTAACTTCTTTCCAGTAGTAGTATGTCACTTACAGAACTTGTCTTTCATCATCACATCCCGTCTGTAGTAGCATGTCACTTACAGAACGTGGCTTTAGTCGTCACATCCGTCTGTGTAGTATGTCACTTACAGAACGTCACTTTAGTCACATCCCGTCTGCAGTAGTATGTCACTTACAGAACGTCACTTTAGTCACATCCCGTCTGTAGTAGCATGTCACTTACAGAACTTCGCTTTAGTCACATCCCGTCTGCAGTAGCATGTCACTTACATAACGTCACTTTAGTCACATCCCGTCTGTAGTAGTATGTCACTTACAGAACGTCACTTTAGTCACATCCCGTCTGAAAAACTGTTTCTAGCAAGTTCTCCCGTCTCTTCCAGCGTACTGTTCAATGTTTCTTTGATGTCCTCTGTCACCTTCGTCTTGGTGGTCCCCTGCCTCGTACTCCAGGAGCCATGCTTTCCAATACCGTTCTCTCCAAACCACTGTGACGTTTAACTTGTCTCTCCAAGACCACTGTGATGTTTAACTTGTCTCTCCAAGACCACTGTGACGTTTAACTTGTCTCTCCAAGACCACTGTGACGTTTAACTTGTCTCTCCAAGACCACTGTGACGTTTAACTTGTCTCTCCAAGACCACTGTGACGTTTAACTTGTCTCTCCAAGACCACTGTGACGTTTAACTTGTCTCTCCAAGACCACTGTGACGTTTAACTTGTCTCTCCAAGACCACTGTGACGTTTAACTTGTCTCTCCAAGACCACTGTGACGTTTAACTTGTCTCTCCAAGACCACTGTGACGTTTAACTTGTCTCTCCAAGACCACTGTGACGTTTAACTTGTCTCTCCAAGACCACTGTGACGTTTAACTTGTCTCTCCAAGACCACTGTGACGTTTAACTTGTCTCTCCAAGACCACTGTGACGTTTAACTTGTCTCTCCAAGACCACTGTGACGTTTAACGTGGCCAAAACATTTTATTTTCCTGGACATGATGTGATTTATGAGACAATGCTCCTTGATATGCAGGTCTTGTAGGATGTCTTTGTTCTTCTCTTCTCTGTCCAGGATGTTCTAAGAACTTTCTATAGCACCATGTTTCAAAATCTTCAAATTTGTTCTTTAATGTTTGTGTTATGTTCCACAATTCACATCCATATGTTGTCACAGGTAATATGCATGTTCTCAGAAGTCTTACTTTTATTTCTTTGCTTGTGTCGTACCATCATTTCTCCATGCTGACCACCCTTTGGAGTGATATGGCTAGTCTTCTACTAATTTCTTTCGTACAATCTCCATTGTTGTTAGTTATAGAGACAAGATATTCCAAATCAGTGACGTTCTCAATGTTTTCATTATTGATAGTAATTTTGGGTTGAGATTTTGTTTTGTCGGTGGACATCATTTTAGTTTTCTTTGTATTCAGAAAGAAAATGTTTCTGATATTTGCTGTGCTTCTTGACGAACTAATTACCTTCATAGAAATGTTTAAACCATAACTATGTTGTGTGTCGCCCGTGTGCTGCCGGGGCTCTGCAAGGGAGCAAAGAGTAGCAGCACTGCGACCTACAAGGCATGTCGTAAGAGGCGACTAAGGTGGGTTTGGCGTAGGGCTGGCTACCCTATCCAGTAGAAAATTTTAGCCACAAAATCCAACCAACCATGAACAAGTCACATAAAAATAAAATAAAAACTGTGCAACCAAGAGGAAAGGAAGCTCTTCTAGAAGATGTATGAAGCGATGCAGAGAAAGCCGCAAGGAGTCTACACTGCAGATTATCTTCCTTTCACCTAGGAAAAGCTCCAGAATTGGCACCTGGAATGTTAGAAGTATGTATCAAATGGGAAAGACAGCACAGGTTGTAAATGAGATGAAATTTCACGGGATTGGCATCTTGGGATTATGTGAAACTAGGTGGAATGGTGCAGGCAAACAACGTCTAAACACAGGAGAAACAATGCTGTTCTCAGGCCATATGGAAGAAAATGCCCCCATAGTGAAGGAGTGGCTTTAATGCTATCTAAAGAAGCGGAGACTGCACTAATAAAGTGGGAAGCAGTGAGTCCTAGGATAATCACAGCAACATTCAGAACCACCAAAAAGAAAGTATTCTTGAATGTGACCCAGTGTTATGCACCTACCAATGATAAAGAGGAAAAGTAAAAGAGGAATTTTACATAAAACTTCAAAATACTATAGGTAATCAGAGAAATGGGAACATCAAAATTCTGATGGGTGACCTCAATGCCAAAATAGGTTCGGACAACATAGGCTACGAGGAGATCATGGGGAAACACGGACTAGAAATAATGAACGAAAATGGAGAACTATTCACTAATTTCTGTGCAGCGAATCAATACGTCATAGGTGAAGTGTCTTTCCACATAAAAGAATACATAAAGCAACCTGGGTATCACCAGATCACAGAACAGAAAATCAAATTGACCACATATGCATAAACAAGAAATTCAGGTCATCTCTACAAGATGTAAGGGTCCTAAGGGGGCAGATGTAGATTCGGATCACCATTTGCTGATAAGTAAAATTAAACTGAAGCTTAAGCGATACATAACATCCCATGAACATAGACACCAATATAATGTAGGATACCTCAGAAGTCAAGAAACAAAGGAACAGTTCACGGTCACAGTCTCTAATAAGTATGAGGTGTTGCGGCAATTAGAAGATGAGGTGAGTGAGGAAGAATGCTGGCAGCAAGCCAAAAATATTTGGAATGAAACATGCACAGAGGTATTAGGAAAGAAGGAGCGGAATCATAAGGCATGGATAACTCCAGAAACTCTCAAGGAAATAGAAGAAAGGAAAAGAGGAAAGCAGATTTAAATAATAGCAAAACTAGAACTGCCAAAGCCATAGCCCAGGAAAAGTACACAGAAGCTAGCAAGAAAGTGAAGAAACAAATAAAGTTAGATAAAAGACAATACGTAGAAGATCTAGCAAGAGAAGCAGAGGTAGCTGCAGGAAAAGGAAACCTTAGGGATCTTTACAATATCACTAGAAAGCTAGCAGGAAAATACAGACCATCAAATGGGTTGATCAAAATAGTAGTGGGGAACTATCACTAATGTTAGAGACCAAATGGAAAGATGGATGGAATACTTCAAGGAACTCCTGAACAGACCAGCACCTACAAACCCCCAGATATCCAACCGGCAGAAATTGACTTGGACATCAACTGTAAGAAACCATCCAAGGAGGAGATTAGTAAAGCCATTAAACTTTTAAAAGATGGAAAAGCGGCCGGTCCAGATGGTATTCCAGCAGAGGCGGTTAAAGCCAACATAAACACATCCACAGAAATACTGTATAAATTATTTAGCAGAATCTGGGAGACTGAAGAAATACCAGCAAACTGGAGAGAAGGATACCTGGTGAAGCTACCAAAGAAAGGGACCTTCAGAAGTGTGAAAACTATAGGGAATAATGCTGTTGTCAGTACCTGGGAAAATACTAAGCAGAGTCATCCTGGAGAGACTGAGAGATACCATCGATATAAAGCTAAGAGATGAACAGGCAGGCTTCCGACCAAATAGATCCTGTGCTGACCAGATAGCCACATTACGTATAATAATAGAGCAAAGTATTGAATGAAAATCCCCACTTTATATCGGATTTGTTGATTATGAGAAGGCTTTTGACAGTATTGATAGGAAAACCCTTTGGAAATTAATGAGGCATTATGGAATCCCACAGAAAATTATTAACCTAATAAAAGCAACATATACAGATATGAAATGTAGAGTTCTTCATGAAGGTAAACTAACAGATACTTTCGGAATAGAAACAGGAGTGCGTCAGGGATGTCTTCTATCACCTTTGTTGTTCTTACTGACAATAGACTGGATTATGAAGACCACAGTAACTAACACCAGAAATGGAATCCAATGGACTCTGACAGAGCAACTAGATGATCTGGACTTGCTGATGATATAGCCCTTCTGTCACATACACAAAATCAGATGCAGGATAAGCTTAACACATTGAATCAAAGGTCCCAGCAACTAGGGCTGAACATTCATAAGGGAAAGACAAAGATATTGAGAATTAACCAAGCAACGACAACTCGATCTCCCTGGGGAAATCCCACTTCAAGAGGTAGAATCATACACTTATTTGGGCAGCAACGTAGACAAAGAGGGTGGAACAGATAGAGATGTTAAAATAAGAATACAGAAGGCAAGGGAGCTTTCATTGCACTGGGAAACATTTGGAAGTCCAAAGAAATCAAATCTAGAACAAAAATTCGGATATTTAACTCTAATGTTAAAGCAGTTCTACTGTATGGGTCAGAAACATGGAGAACAACTAAAACAATAGCGCATAAATTGCAAACATTCATCAACTGGTGTCTGGTGTCAGAATAGAAGGAATAAGATGGTATGATAGGGTCACAAATGAGAAACTTATGGAGAGAACAAGACAGATTCCAGTGAACGAACAGGTTAAAAAGACGCTGGCGCTGGATAGGACACACTTTGCGAAAACCGAGGGGAATATAACAAGAAGGGTCCTTGCCTGGAACCCGCAGGGACAGCGAAAGAAGGGAGGCCGAGAAATACATGGAGACGAGATTTGGAGGCAGAGATCAACAATATAAAGAAGAGCTGGAGGGAGCTGCAGGAGATAGCTAGAGATAGGAAGACTTGGCATGAGTTGGTTGAGGGCCTATGCCCCAACCCGGGTAAAAGGCAAGAGAGAGAGATGTTGTGTGTTCAGATCATGTATCTTCTTGCTGATATTTCATGATAGAGACAGAGACACACAGAGACAAAGACACACAGAGACAAGACAACGCCAGACAGACAGACACACAGAGACAAGACAACGCCAGACAGACAGAGGCACACATATACAGAGACACACAGAGACAGACAACGCCAGACAGACATACACACAGAGACAGAGACACACAGAGACACACAGATACAGACAACGCCAGACAGACACACAGAGACAGATAACGCCAGACAGACACACAGAGACAGACATCGCCAGACAGACACACAGAGACAGACAACGCCAGACAGACACACAGAGACAAGACACATGCAGATAGAGAAAAAACCAGATATACAAAGGAGTGAACAAAGTTAAAAGCATTGACTTGTTGTTCTAATTGCTTCCCTTGAACTAACAATCGTACACTACTTCTATTTGTTCTCCACAGATAGGTTACATTCTCCGTGAGAGTTATGGAACTTCTTATGTCAACTGTAAACCTAGTGATTGCTTTAGATTCTATCCGTCTCCCGTGGCAACCAATCTGGTCCGTGATATCAACAAGAGAAGATTGTGGCTGTGGGCAGACTATCCAGTAGAATACTATGTGTTGCACCCAGTGGACTTTGGAGTCTTGGCCAATCTGGACGGGTCCAATCCACGAGCCTTTACTATTGATAAGCTATGGTACCACGGCAAACTCTACAACAGCGCTGAGGAACTGATCACGTTCTACAACTCCAGCAGGTAACACATCTCACGGTTATCATGGGAGAGCATTAGATCTGTCAGGATATCATGGGAGACCAGTCATATTGTATCATGGGAGCGCATTAGATCTGTCAGGAAATCATGGGAGACTAGTCTGTCATATTGTATCATGAGAGAGCACTACATCTCATGGTATTAACGAAAGCCTGTCTATCTGACAGTATATCAACAGATAGAAGTATATCTCTCATTGTATCATCAGATGGAAGTATATCTCTCAGTGTATCATCAGATGATAGTATATCTCTCAGTGTATCATCAGATAGTAGTATATCTCTCAGTGTATCATCAGATGATAGTATATCTCTCAGTGTATCATCAGATAGTAGTTTATCTCGGTGTATCATCAGATGGTAGTATATCTCTCAGTGTATCATCAGATGATAGTATATCTCTGTGTATCATCAGATGGTAGTATATCTCTCAGTGTATCATCAGATGATAGTATATCTCTGTGTATCATCAGATGGTAGTATATCTCTCAGTGTATCATCAGATAGAAGTATAACTCTCGGTGTCAGCAGATGACAGACTACAGAAATGACATAGTTGTAGACATTGGAAAAGACTGCCGTGTTTAGTTTAGTCTTTTGTGGTAGACACATGGAGAATACCATCTTTCAGAAATACCTCTTTGTAATTCTCTTGTTAATTCTCTCATTCTGTTTCTCTTACTCGTTGACTTTACTGTTTCTCTACTGTTGACTTTACTGTTTCTGTTACTGTGACTTTATGTTTCTCTCACTCGTTACTTTACTGTTTCTTACTCGTTGACTTTACTGTTTCTCTCACTCGTTGACTTTACTGTTTCTCTCACTCGTTGACTTTACTGTTTCTCTCACTCATTGACTTTACTGTTTCTCTCTCTCGTTGACTTTACTGTTTCTTCTCTGTTGACTTTACTGTTTCTCTCCTGTTGACTTTACTGTTTCTGTTACTGTTGACTTTACTGTTTCTCTCCTCGTTGACTTTACTGTTTCTTTACTCGTTCTTCTACTCTTTCTTTCTCGTTGACTTTACTGTTTCTCTCACTAGTTGACTTTACTGTTTCTCTCTCTCGTTGACTTTACTGTTTCTGTTACTCGTTGACTTTACTTTTTCTCTTTACTTGTTGACTTTACTGTTTCTCTCACTCGTTGACTTTACTGTTTCTGTTACTCGTTGACTTTACTGTTTCTCTCTCTCGTTGACTTTACTGTTTCTCTCACTAGTTGACTTTACTGTTTCTCTCTCTCGTTGACTTTACTGTTTCTGTTTCTCGTTGACTTTACTGTTTCTCTCACCAGTTGACTTTACTGTTTCTCTCTCTCGTTGACTTTACTGTTTCTGTTACTAGTTGACTTTACTGTTTCTGTTACTTGTTGACTTTACTGTTTCTCTCACTAGTTGACTTTACTGTTTCTGTTACTTGTTGACTTTACTGTTTCTGTTACTCGTTGACTTTACTGTTTCTGTTACGCGCTGACTTTACTAATAACTGTTTTGTCTGCTCATCTCTCCCTCCCAGTGAAAGTCAAAAGTCACGCATATCGAAGCATACATACTCACCAAATGTGTTCTCCACACTGAACCTCAGAGGCAACCCACAACCTTCAGAACCCCTTAGGCCACCCACACAGGTAGAGCCAGATGGTAAGAGGTACTCCTTAAAATATAGAAAGGTGAGTACTATGTGATGTTTTCATTTCATTTATCTTCTCTAGACACCCTACCTTGCACCCACCCGTACAATATTATCATGTTAATAAATGAGCTGCATTTAGCGTAGTTGTTAGTCAACTCACTTCTTAGCCTAGTGGTCCGAGTTTAATTCCACAGTGGACGTGGACATTTTCAGATCCTAACGCGGCTCTCAGGTCAACCCAGCCTCAATCAGGTACCAGGAGTAACAGCTCTCAGGTCAACCCAGCCTCAATCAGGTACCAAGAGTAACAGCTCTCAGGACAACCCAGCCTCAATCAGGTACCAGGAGTAACAGCTCTCAGGTCAACCCAGCCTCAATCAGGTACCAGGAGTAACAGCTCTCAGGTCAACCCAGCCTCAATCAGGTACCAGGGAAAGTACTGGGAAGTCAAGATGACTGACAGGATGTTGACCACATCACCCATCATGTGCCGACTGTCAATCAAACATACGGACCTAACATCGTATTACTCACTATACCTTGTGGTATGATAAGGGATCATTTACCTTTATACCTGTAAGACCCACAGAAGATCATACAGCACTCCCTTCCCGGTTCATTTACCTTATACTCTGCAAGACCCACAGAAGATCAATCAGCAACTTCCCTTCCGGTTCATTTACCATTATATCTGCAAGACCCACAGAAGATCCATACTGCAACCTCCAGTTATTTACCTTATATCTGCAAGACCCACAGAAGATCCATACAGCAACTTCCCCTTCCCGGGTTCATTTACCTTTATATCTGCAAGACCCACAGAAGATCCATACAGCAACTTCCCTTCCCGGGTTCATTTACCGTTATATCTGCAAGACCCACAGAAGATCCATACAGCAACTTCCCCTTCCCGGGTTCATTTACCGTTATATCTCAGACCAAAAACCCTATCCAGAACACGTTATATCTGCAAGACCCACAGAAACCGTTTTATTATTTATCTGCAAGACCCACAGAAGATCCATACAGCAACTTCCCTTCCCGGGTTCATTTACCTTTATATCTGCAAGACCCACAGAAAATCCATACAGTAACTTCCCTTCCCCCTTTCCAACACCTTGCTGAGGTACAATGCAGGAAGAGAAGAAGAAGATAACATGCTAGAAGAATTAACAGATACATTTCACTTGCATCTGCTCTGGTTGTCCACTTTCTATATGTCAGGTAAGTGACCCACTTTCTCTCTGTCAGGTAAGTGACCTACTTCCTCTCTGTCAGGTAAGTGAAACACTTTCTCTCTGTCAGGTAAGTGACCTACTTCCTCTCTGTCAGGTAAGTGAAACACTTTCTCTCTGTCAGGTAAGTGAAATACTTCCTCTCTGTCAGGTAAGTGAAACACTTTCTCTCTGTCAGGTAAGTGAAACACTTTCTCTCTGTCAGGTATGTGACCTACTTCCTCTCTGTCAGGTAAGTGACCTGCTTCCTCTCTTGCCAGGTAAAACACTATAACTGTATGTCTACATGTCAGGTCTAGTGACAGTGATATTACCAACATATATCACTTAGATTTTAAAGTATCCGTTTACAAGATTACAAAATCTCTCAAATGCTTCATCAAATGTTCCCTCAAATGTTCCATCAAATGTTCCCTCAAATGTTCCATCAAATTTCCTCAAGTTCCTCAAATGTTCCCTCAAATGTTCCATCAAATGTTTCATCAAATGTGAATCATCATAAGAAATACATCAAGATTATATCTTTCTCTCATATTTTGTTTATTTTACAGGTGGACTATTTAGCATGGTCTTTCAACTTCCGAATGTCTGCTCTGACAGGACCTGTACTCAACGACATTCGCTTCAATGGAGAGAGAATTGCCTTTGAGCTGGGACTTGCAGAAATTGCAGTCTTTTATTCTGGATTCAACTCACTTCATGTAAGGAGTTTTTTGTTTTTATTCATTATATGACATAGAAACACATCTCTGGAGGCTTCATAGATGTGGTTTTACAGAAGAATGTTGAGAATCCCATGGACTGCTCAAATGATTAATCTGCAGGTGTTGAATGAGGTCAAGATGCAGAGAAAGCTTATTATCAATATAAGAAAGAGGCAGTCATCATTTTTTGGGAAAATGTGATGAAAGGGAGGCTTAGAACACTTTGTAACAACCGGCAAATTTGAGGAGAGACAAGACAGAGGAAGACAGAAACATTTTGGATAGCCTGACTTGATGGCATGGAAGAGCGTCGACATCTGAGATGATAGCAAACACAAGAACCAGAGATTTGTGGAGATCCATGATCGCCGACACTGCACCTGATGATGATGATATGTCATGTAAATAGGTAGAATAAATATTTGATTGTAGATATGATGTAGATAGGTAGAATGTCATGTAGATATGTAGAATGTCATGTAGATATGTAGAATGTCATGTAGATATGTAGAATGTCATGTAGATATGTAGAATGTCATGTAGATATGTAGAATGTCAATTAGAATGTCATGTAGATAGGTAGAATGTCATGTAGATAGGTAGAATGTCATGTAGATATGTAGAATGTCAAGTAGAATGTCATGTAGATAGGTAGAATGTCATGTAGATATGTAGAATGTCATGTAGATATGTAGAATGTCAAGTAGAATGTCATGTAGATAGGTAGAATGTCAAGTAGAATGTCATGTAGATATGCATAATGTCATGTAGATATGTAGAATGTCAAGTAGAATGTCATGTAGATAGATAGAATGTCATGTAGATATGTAGAATGTCATGTAGATATGTAGAATGTCATGTAGATATGTAGAATGTCATGTAGATATGTAAAACACGTAATCACAAAGTACTTTAGTTTTACAAATTACAAAAACAATGACAAAATATAGCAACGTTTTGACCAACAAGGCCTTTATCAAGCAAGCGAACAACAGGAGTGACAAATTTAAAAAACAAATGGACGACTAAATACAAACGTTTCTAATGAAAATCTGGGAATAAAATGAATAACGAAATAAATGTAACACAAAACACACACATAAAAACTAGAAATAGAACGGAAGAGAAACAATGAAAAATCTAGTAAATATATAACTTGAATACATGCAACATATACCCATATAGATTACAAGACATGGGAAGAGAAAGTACTAAGAAGCATAGGAATGTAATACGTTGAGCCCACGTGGTGCAAGGTACCATACAAAGAAATCAATCGATTCTCCAGAACAAATCTGACTGCGATCATCCAAGGAACATGATCGGATGGCTGTGATCTGGACATCGTGAGCTCCTAAATGGCCAGTATCGTTGAAATGGGTGGCTACAGGGTCACAGAGCATTGGCGTATGTCGTGCAAGTGTTGGGCGAATCGGTCACTGAGCCTCTTGCCTGTCTCGTCGATATAAGCCTTGTTACACCACTTACAGATAATGGCATAGATAAGATTACGGGACTCACATGTGAAACCATCGTCAATAAGAAACGTGGCTAAAGAAAAAGATACAGTACACGTCTGTATCACATAAGCACACGTGTTGCAACGCCAAAACAAAACTAGTTCCCACTCTTAACTCCTTTCAGCTTAATTACCACTTCTTTGAGCAGATCAGTGGGGTTGCCATGGGTACTAAAATGGGACCTAGTTATGCTTGTCTATTCATGGGTTATCTTGAACACCTAGTATGGACTACATATGATGGCCCCTTCCGTCTGTCTATCATAGATACATTGATGACTGTATTGGCATTACTGATATGCCTGAAGCCGATTTGTCACGCTTCATTAATTTCATTAATGTTTTCAACCCTTCTATTCGTTTTTCTTCTCACATCTCCACTACTTGTGTCAACTTTCTTGACATTACTATCACCATACGCTTATCCACTATCACTACATCAGTATATTACAAGCCTACTGATGCACATAGTTTTCTCCTTTATACTTCTTCCCATCCCGGGCTTGTCGTGACTCTTTGCCATTCTCGCAGCTCTTGCGCCTTCTCACCTTTGTAGCGGGCGATGATTTTCTTGAGAGAGCTCGCGAAATGCTTGATTTCTTTCGCAAGCGCCTATACCCGGAGAGGGTGCTTGTCTCGACTATGCATCGAGTTCAGAAAATCACTCGCCAGCTGGCCCTTACCAGCCAGCATAGGACTACTAACTCTGACAGAGTAAAACTTATCTTAACTTTCCACCCCCATAGTTCAATGGTGAAAAATGTTTTATTCCGTCATCTGTCTATCCTTAAGTCAGATCCTGAGACCCGTTCTGTCTTCCCAACTATCCTTTGGTGGCTTACAGACGGGACAGAAGTCTTAAGGATATGTTGGTACACAGTCGCCTTAAGTCCAATATCCAGACTCATTTTGGCACTGTCCAGTGTGGCGTCGGCGTTGCAACACGTGTGCTTATGTGATACAGACGCGTACTGTATCTTTTCCTTTAGCCATGTTTGTTATTGAAGATGGTTTCACATGCGAGTCCCATAATCTTATCTATGCCATTATCTGTAAGCGGTGTAACAAGGCTTATATCGGCGAGACAGGCAAGAGGCTCAGTGACCGATTCGTCCAACACTTGCGCGACATACGCCAATGCTCTGTGACCCCTGTAGCCACCCATTTCAATGATACTGGCCATTTAGGAGCTCACGATGTCCAGGTGACAGCCATCCGATCATGTTTCTCGGATGATCGCAGTCGATTTGCTCTGGAGAATCGATTGATTTCTTTGTATGGTACCTTGCGACCACATGGGCTCAACGTATTACATTCCTATGCCTCTTAGTACTTTCTCTTCCCATGCCTTGTAATCTATATGGGTATATGTTGCATGTATTCAAGTTATATATTTATTAGATTTTTCATTGTTTCTCTTCCGTTCTATTTCTAGTTTTTATGTGTGTGTTTTGTGTTACATTTATTTCGTTATTCGTTTTTATTTCCAGATTTTCATTAGAAACGTTTGTATTTAGTCGTCCATTTGGTTTTTTTAATTTGTCACTCCTGTTCGTTTGCTTGATAAAGGCCTTGTTGGTCGAAACGTTGCTGTATTTTGTCATTGTTTTTGTAATTTGTAAAACTACAGTAATTTGTGATTACGTGTTTTGCCAATCAAATAGTTTTACTGCAGACTCATCTATTTTGTGAATATTTCGACATGTAGATATGTAGAATGTCATGTAGAATGTCATGTAGAATGGCATGTAGAATGTCATGTAGAATGTCATGTAGATACTGAGAAAGAAAAAAGAGGGAAAGGGAAAGAGTAAGAATGAATGACTGGATTCATTGAAGTTTGATAATATATTTTACTTCTGCAGCGGATAACAGATTTTGTGGATTCTGGTGCTCTGATTGGATCACATTCCAAATCCCTGGTTCCTGGAGGCGATTGTCCAGAGTCTGCTACGTTCATCAATCAGGTCAGCATGATATTAGTGTAAGCATTGTGTTGTTGGTCAGCATGATGTTAGTGTAAGCATTGTGTTGTTGGTCAGCATGATGTTAGTGTAAGCATTGTGTTGTTGGTCAGCATGGTGTTAGTGTAAGCATTGTGTTGTTGGTCAGCATGATGTTAGTGTACGCATTGTGTTGTTGGTCAGCATGATGTTAGTGTAACCATTGTGTTGTTGGTCAGCATGATGTTAGTGTAACCATTGTGTTGTTGGTCAGCATGATGTTAGTGTAACCATTGTGTTGTTGGTCAGCATGATGTTAGTGTAAGCATTGTGTTGTTGGTCAGCATGGTGTTAGTGTAAGCATTGTGTTGTTGGTGATGTTGATGATTGTAGTGGTAATGATTAAAATAGTAGTGGTGACACAGATAGTGGTGATGATAGCGATGATACTTTAACATACTGATGATAATGATAGTAGTGATGATGATGATAATGATAGTAGTGGTGATGATGATAATGATAGTAGTGGTGATGATAATGTGTATGTTGGTAAATGGAAATATATGGCTGTGATTCTGTTGTAACTGCTTGACCTACTTGTGATTCTGTTGTAACTGCTTGACCTACTTGTGATTCTGTTGTAACTGCTTGACCTACTTGTGATTCTGTTGTAACTGCTTGACCTACTTGTGATTCTGTTGTAACTGCTTGACCTACTTGTGATTCTGTTGTAACTGCTTGACCTACTTGTGATTACAATGTAATTGCTCGACCTATTTGTAATTGTGATGTAACTGCTTGACCTACTTGTGATGTAATTGCTTGACCTACTTGTGATTGTGATGTAACTGCTTGACCTGAATGTGATCATTTATTTTGCAGACATTCTCTGGCCAAGCTGTAGCTGAACCAGTAGAGCTCATCAGATCATTTTGTCTGTTTGAGAACAACAATGGGTACCCCCTGCGACGTCATCTGTCATACTCCCAGTCAGAAGGAGCCTTCTATGGAGGCATGCTAGACTCTGTCCTTATTCTCCGCAGTGTAGTCACTGTGGTCAACTATGACTACGTCTTCGACTTCATCTTCCATCAAAATGGGGCCTTGGAGACACGAGTCATGAGTACAGGTAAGTTATAGACCAACTAGACTATATCTTCTCTAGGCTATATCTTCTCTAGGCTATATCTTCTCTAGGCTATATCTTCTCTAGGTTATATCTTCTCTAGGCTATATCTTCTCTAGGCTTTATCTTCTCTAGGCTATATCTTCTCTAGGCTATATCTTCTCTAGGCCTTATCTTCTCTAGGCTATATCTTCTCTAGGCTATATCTTCTCTAGGCTCCTTATCTTCTCTAGGCCTTATCTTCTCTAGGCTATATCTTCTCTAGGCTATATCTTCTCTAGGCTATATCTTCTCTAGGCTATATCTTCTCTAGGCTATATCTTCTCTAGGCCATATCTTCTCTAGGCTATATCTTCTCTAGGCTATATCTTCTCTAGGCTATATCTTCTCTAGGCTATATCTTCTCTAGGCTATATCTTCTCTAGGCTATATCTTCTCTAGGCCTTATCTTCTCTAGGCCATATCTTCTCTAGGCCATATCTTCTCTAGGCTATATCTTCTCTAGGCCATATCTTCTCTAGGCCATATCTTCTCTAGGCTATATCTTCTCTAGGCATTATCTTCTCTAGGCTATATCTTCTCTAGGCTGTGTTTTCTTTTCATTCTAGGTTACATTTTCCCCTCATTTTACACAAAGGACGAGAGACCTTATGGCTTCAAAATTGAGGACAACATCATCGGCAACATCCACCACCACCTCTTCCACTTTAAAGCAGATCTTGACATTTCTGGTACCAGTAACAGATATGAAACACTCAATATTAGCTCGGAAACAGTCGAGTTAAGACAGGTATGTATGTAACCACAACTCTCTAGTGACAATTTATCAATTTGTGGCAGTTACCTTTCCATGTTTGCCCCATATAAACACGCTCAAGATAGCAAACCAACATCTACCAACATCTCCATCGATAATCATTTACTAAATCAAGCAAAAGATTTCACATACCTGGGAGCATTTTTTCAGCAAATGGAAGAATAACTAATGAAATTCAACACAGATGCAACAAAGCAAATCAAATGATAGGGCAAATGGCGCCAATTTTAAGATGCAAACACGTCACCATGAACACAAAAAGAGCAATGTTCAACACAATCTTTCTCCCCACATTATGTTACCAGTGCCAAACCTGGACGCTGACAACAAACGATAGAAGAAAACTAGTCACAACAGAGATGAAGTGTCTACGCAGAATGCTGGGTGTAACAAGAAGAGACCGGTTGAGAAATGAAGACATCAGGAAAAAGTGGGTACAACATCAGTACTAGACTTCATCAAGAAACAACAAATTAAATGGTTTGGTCACGTAAGCAGATTACCATCAGACAGTGCACCCCAAAGAGCAATGCTGCTCGATACAATGGGTACAAAGCAAAAGGCCGGCCACGCAAAAGATGGACCTCAGAGATAACAGAGGCGACGAAAGAGACTATCTACGAAGCGCATACTAGGGCCCGTTTTAGAAATCTCTTCCTGACCTGACGCTGTGAGGCATACAGGATTCGAGAAAGAAAGAAAGAAAGATAGCAAACAAATATTGTAATATATACAGTCAGTTTCTCTTTTCTACTTTATCATTATCATAGAGTGTTCTCTCTTCTACTTTACCATTAACATAGAGTGTTTTCTTACAATAATTAACCATTTTATTCCGTAATTTTTGTTACCTTCGAACACGCTGTTACCTTCAGACACACTCTTACCTTCGGACTCACCCTTACCTTCGGACAGAATCTTACCCTCAAACATACTCTTACCTTCAGACACACTCTTACCTTTGGACAAAATCTTACCTTCAGGCATGCTCTTACCTTTGGACACGCTCTTACCTTTGGACACACTCTTACCTTCAGACTCGCTCTACCCTTGACTCACTCTTACCTTCGGACACACTCTTACCTTCCACTCTTACTTCAGACTCACTCTTACCTTCAGGCATGCTCTTACCTTCTGCCAGACTCTTACCTTCGGACACCTCTTACCTTTTACATGCTCTTACCTTCTGTCGCTCTTACTTTCGGACACACTCTATATTGCAATGTGTACTGAATTAGCCAGTAAACTGACTTTGCATCATCTCAATAAATAACAGTGAGACAGTCTAGCAACTCAGAAGAGTAAAGGGGTTAAAGGGCTTATCCCATATTGTATCAAGTTCTGGTCAAACAAGCTTATCCCATATTGTATCAAGTTCTGGTCAAACAAGCTTATCCCATATTGTATCAAGTTCTGGTCAAACAACATTCCAAGTTTTGTGAGTGCATTAAATCTTTTATCTTGAAGAAGAGAAATACAAATGTTGGGACTATCCCACAGCAAAGAACGTTTGAGCGTACACACAACATAGTTCTAGCTATCGTATTATGAAACAAACATACAACATAGTTCTAGCTATCATATTATGAAACAAACATACAACATAGTTCTAGCTATCGTATTATGAAACAAACATACAACATAGTTCTAGCTATCGTATTATGAAACAAACATACAACATGGTTCTAGCTATCGTATTATGAAACAAACATACAACATAGTTCTAGCTATCATATTATGAAACAAACATACAACATGGTTCTAGCTATCGTATTATGAAACAAACATACAACATGGTTCTAGCTATCGTATTATGAAACAAACATACAACATGGTTCTAGCTATCGTATTATGAAACAAACATACAACATGGTTCTAACTATCGTATTATGAAACAAACATACAACATGGTTCTAGCTATCGTATTATGAAACAAACATACAACATGGTTCTAGCTATAAAAGTTATATGAAATACAAACATACAACATGGTTCTAGCTATCATATTATGAAAAAAATCATGCAACATGGTTCTAGCTATTCAAGTTCATTATGAAATAAACACACAACATGGTTCTAGTATCATATTATGAACATCATAATTCTCTTTATTTGGGTTTGAACGTGTGGATAACTATTCTTCACTAAGCTTCTTTGAAATGTTAAACTTGTTAAGCACACAACTATTGTTTTAATTACAGATCTTCTATTAGTTAGACTTTATTGTGTGTGTGTTTGTCTATACTTGTGTGTAACTACTTTATTGTGTGTGTGTTTGTCTATACTTGTATGTAACTACTTTATTGTGTGTGTGTTTGTCTATACTTGTGTGTAACTACTTTATTGTGTGTGTGTGTTTGTCTATCTTGTGTAACTACTTTATTGTGTGTGTGTGTTTGTCTATACTTGTGTGTAACTACTTTATTGTGTGTGTGTTTGTCTATACTTGTATGTAACTACTTTATTGTGTGTGTGTTTGTCTATACTTGTTTGTAACTACTTTATTGTGTGTGTGTTTGTCTATACTTGTTTGTAACTACTTTATTGTGTGTGTGTTTGTCTATACTTGTGTGTAACTACTTTATTGTGTGTGTGTGTTTGTCTATACTTGTATGTAACTACTTTATTGTGTGTGTGTTTGTCTATACTTGTATGTAACTACTTTATTGTGTGTGTGTTTGTCTATACTTGTTTGTAACTACTTTATTGTGTGTGTGTTTGTCTATACTTGTTTGTAACTACTTTATTGTGTGTGTGTTTGTCTATACTTGTTGTAACTACTTTTTGTGTGTGTGTTTGTCTATACTTGTGTGTAACTACTTTATTGTGTGTGTGTTTGTCTATCTTGTTGTAACTACTTTATTGTGGTGTTTGTCTATACTTGTTGTAACTACTTTATTGTGTGGTGTTTGTCTATCTTGTTAACTACTTTATTGTGTGGTGTTTGTCTATACTTGTTTAACTACTTTATTATTGTGTGTTTGTCTAACTTGTTATACTTTTTGTGTGGTGTTTGTCTATGACTTGTGTGTAACTACTTTATTGTGTGTGTTTTCTATACTTGTATTAACTACTTTATTTTTTGTTTTTCTGATATTGTGTGTCTACTTTGTGTGTGTGTGTTGTTACTGTAGTATGTAACTACTTTTTTAGTTTTTTGTCATCTTGGCATGTCACTAATTTTTGTGTTTTCTATGCTGGTTCTTGTGTTGTTTTTGTCTATACTTGTGTCTAACTATTTATTGTTGTGTGTTATGTCTATCTTGACTGTGTCTAACTACTATATTGTGTAGTGTGTTTGCTCGTACTGTTTTGTTGGATACTATTTTTGATATGCGTTTTCTAGTATCATTGTTTGTCTGATACTATTTTATTAACTTTATTTCATTGACAGATTAATGTTTTTCTTTCCTGAACTGTAGTTTTTAACAGAACTTAGTGTTATGTTAAACTCAAGCTTGTATACAGAACTTAGTGTTTATGTTAAACAATTTAGAAACATTAATTTCATGAAGTATAATGTGTGTGCGTGCGTGTGGTTGTGTGTGTGTGTGATGTAGATTTATGTTATTGATTTTGTTTAGTATTTGATTCAATCTGGCATCCACCAAGATTTTCCAGAACAAGTTTCTTATGACAAGTTTCTGTTATAGATTTCTTTGACAGATCTTCTAGGACATGTGTCCTAAGTTAGGATTTCTTGGACAGGTCATCTAGGACATGTGTCCTAAGTTAGAATTTCTTGGACAGGTCATCTAGGACATGTGTCCTAAGTTAGAATTTCTTGACAGGTTTCTCATGACACTGTGACATGTTTTGTCTGGATATATTTCCTTATAATAGATTTATCTGTGACATGTTTTGTCTGGATATATTTCCTTATAATAGATTTATCTGTGACATGTTTTGTCTGGATATATTTCCTTATAATAGATTTATCTGTGACATGTTTTGTCTGGATATATTTCCTTATAATAGATTTATCTGTGACATGTTTTGTCTGGATATATTTCCTTATAATAGATTTATCTGTGACATGTTTTGTCTGGATATATTTCCTTATAATAGATTTATCTGTGACATGTTTTGTCTGGATATATTTCCTTATAATAGATTTATCTGTGACATGTTTTGTCTGGATATATTTCCTTATAATAGATTTATCTGTGACATGTTTTGTCTGGATATATTTCCTTATAATAGATTTATCTGTGACATGTTTTGTCTGGATATATTTCCTTATAATAGATTTATCTGTGACATGTTTTGTCTGGATATATTTCCTTATAATAGATTTATCTGTGACATATATAATATATTGTTTGTTTCTTAGGTGTGGATTAGGTCTTTATGCAGAATCACTTTCACTAAAACAAATATTTTGTGGTTATATCGAGTGTATTGGCCTTTTTTTCTTAATGTATCCTGGACTAGTCTTACAAAGACTGTTTATTAGTATTGTGTTCTAGTATGTATAGTGGCGTGAAGGACTTTTGTGTTGATCTGCTTGTGTGTTTGTGTGATTCTCAGTTGTTGATGGGTTTGTCTGAAATCTGATTTTTATGCTGGCTGACTGGCACGGTAGTGTTGATGGTAATCTTGGTGGACTCCTCTGATTTGACTGGTGCAGTAGTGTTGATGGTAATCTTGGTAACTCCTTGACTGACTGGCTTGGTAGTGTTGATGGTAATCTTGGTGGACACCTCTGACTGACTGGCGCGTAGTGTTGATGATATCTTGTGGACATCTGACTGCATGTAGTGTTGATGGTAATCTTGGTGAACTCCTCTGACTGACTGGTGCGGTAGTGTTGATGGTAATCTTGGTGGACACCTCTGACTGACTGGTGCTGTAGTGTTGATGGTAATCTTGTGACACCTCTGCAAAATATCTATATCCTTGTCTGATTTTATTTTGTCTGTTGCAGTGCCAGTCAGTTGTCACAGAATAGTCCGTTATGACCCAGATTTGAAAAAGAGAGGAAAGATGCCTATACAAGTTCAACTTTGACACTCCAAAGTATCATGTGGTACATAATGACAAGAAGAAAACCAATTTTGGAGAGATTAAAGCCTTTAGGTCGGTTCCCACTTGATACTTTTGCTATTGGTGTGTGAGTGAATGCCTGGGTGTGTGGGTCATTTTCTGGGTGTGTGTGGTTGAATGTCTGGGTGTGTGTGTGTGAATGTATGGTGTTTTTTTTATGTCTGGGTGTGTGAGTGAATGTCTGGGTGTGTGGGTGAATGCCTGGGTGTGTGGGTGAATGTAATGGGTGTGTGTGAGTGAATGTCTGGGTGTGGGTGTGAATGTATGGGTGTGTGTGACTGGATGTGTGTGGGTGAATGTCTGGATATATATGTGTGTGTGTGTGTGAATGTCTGGGTGTGTGTGGGTGAATGACTGGGTGTGTGTGGGTGAATGTATGGGTATGTGTGGGTGAATTTCTGGTGGGTGTGGTTGAGTGTCTGGGTGTGTGTGGGTGAATGTCCAGGTGTGTGTGGGTGTGTGGGTGAATGTCTGGGTGTGTGTGGTTGAATGTCTGGGTGTGGATATAGGTGTACATAGCTGCATGTGTGTGTGTGAATGTATGGGTGTGTGGTTGAATGTCTGGGTGTGTGTTTGAATGTCTGGGTGTGTGTTTGAATGTCTGGATGTGTGTGGGTGAATGTCTGGGTGTGTGTGTGTAAATGTCTTGGTGTGTGTGGGTGAATGTCTGGGTGTGGATATGTGTGTACGTAGCAGCATGTGTGTGTGGTTGAATGTCTGGGTGTGTGTGGTTGAATGTTTGGGTGTGGATATAGGTGTACATAGGTGCATGTGTGTGTCTGGATGAAATGTACACGTTGTGACTGACTTCAATCTTGTGATGTCTGTCTGTCATTAACTAATGACATTATGTACAGCTAGCCATACTACTTGCACTTTCTGCTAAGTCACAACGACACTATGGTCTTGTAGCATTCCTACTGACAGCTTCACAGTTGATACTACTTGAGAGACGATACTGTCTTGTAGACTGATGATACTGTCAGCACAAGGACACACAAATTATGTATATATTATATATCTATGATATTTATATAAATATATACATCACCCTCTCTGTATGAAAACCAAATGGTAACTGCCATAGTTGTTATTCTTTCTCTGACAAACTTTGGTTCACAACTCTGTCTGTCTCAGAACTCAGTCTGTCTCACAACTCTGTCTGTCTCAGAACTCTGTCTATCTAACAACTCAGTCTGTCTCACAACTCTGTCTATCTCACAACTCTGTCTGTCTCACAACTCTGTCTGTCTCACAACTCTGTCTGTCTCACAACTCAGTCTGTCTCACAACTCTGTCTATCTAACAACTCAGTCTGTCTCACAACTCTGTCTATCTCACAACTCTGTCTGTCTCACAACTCTGTCTGTCTCACAACTCTGTCTGTCTCACAACTCTGTCTGTCTCACAACTCTGTCTCACAACTCAGTCTGTCTCACAACTCAGTCTGTCTCACAACTCTGTCTGTCACGTCGTTTGTCCTTTGCTTAGACTGCCTCTCGCACTGTTCAAAACGCGGACCATCTCACCTAGGCTCTTCGAATATCGCTCATCACTGCCTGTATTGGCTGAAATCGGATGCACATGTCCTAAACTTGTAGAAATCTATGCATTTAGGGGCCTACCAAACCAATGTGCAACGTATACACATTCTTGGCAAAGATCAAACATATCACAAAGAGTGATTAAAATTGGTAGTAAAGAACGAACGCAAAAGAAGAAGAAGACTGCCTGTATTTCCCATGATTCCTGTTGAACTGTTTTTCATGACATCATTTTGTTGCTTACTAAGTTCAGAGGTTTTGAACCTATTTTTCACTGCTCCTAAGTGACAGTGAATACTGTAAGATTGTAATGGTTGTTGGTGACATAATATACCATCTTGTGATTGTTGTTTGGACCTGCATATCATATTCTCTTATTCAGAATTGCCATCAATGGCATGTCCAAGCAGTTGCTGCCTGAGGGAGAAAACAGTGAAGGGACCTTGTCCTGGGCACGTCACCAGCTTGTGGTCACCAAATACAAGGACAATGAGCAAGTGTCTAGCTCTCCTTATGCCATGTGGGATAGCTACAACCCAGTGACAGACTTCACCAAGTTTTATGAAGATAATGAGAGCATTATAGATGAAGTAAGTTGTACATACATTCTCCTGTACTAGCAGACATATGTACACACATTCTCCTGTACTAGCAGACATATGTACACACATTCTCCTGTACTAGCAGACACATGTACACACATTCTCCTGTACTAGCAGACACATGTACACATTACCCACCAGCTATTTATGGAAATCATTACACAACAACTCAAGCAGCTATCACACAATCTCTCACTCAACAACTCAAGCTATCACTCAACAACTCAAGCTATCACAAAATCTCTCACTCAACAACTCCAGCTATCACTCAACAACTCCAGCTATCACTCAACAACTTAATCACACAATCTCTCACTCATCAAGCTATCAAACATGCACTAAATCCTTCATTGATCAACTTCTACTTTCTGTCATTCATGCATTCAGGACCTGGTATTCTGGATCAACTTGGGGTTGCATCACATTGCCCACACTGAAGACTTGCCACTGACCCCTACACCTGGCAACCATCTCACCTTCTTTCTGCTTCCATACAATTACTTCCCGGAGTGTCCATCTGTAGTGTCCAGGGACCATGTAAGTAGCTAGTTAAATATAACTGTTATTTCTTTCATGCTACTTGATCGGCCCATGTCAAAGTGCATGTCTCTCTTCATTGTTAGTTTTTTTTTCCTCACAATATCTATCTGTCTACCTGCTTGTTTGATGTTTTATCTAATATCTATCTGTCTACCTGTCTGTTTGATGTTTTATCTAATATCTATCTGTCTACCTGTCTGTTTGATGTTTTATCTAATATCTATCTGTCTACCTGTCTGTTTGATGTTTTATCTAATATCTATCTGTCTACCTGCCTGTTTGATGTCTTATCTATTATCTATCTGTCTACCTGCCTGTTTGATGTTTTATCTAATATCTATCTGTCTACCTGTCTGTTTGATGTCTTATCTATTATCGTCTTAGTACAGAATACTAATTTGGGTGTCAAGCAGGGCTGCGTTATGTCACCAATGCTTTTTGGGATAGCTATAGACTGAATCATGTGCAAATGCACCAAAGATCATCAACTAGGCATCAAATGGCTTAATAACAGCAGACTATTTGATCTTGATTTTGCAGACGACATGGCCATATTGAATTCAACCATACAAGGATCTCACAAACTAACGAGCAAACTTTTCACACTTGCAGATCAAGTTGGTCTCCAGATTAATTCTGCCAAGACCAAAATTATGGACTTCAAAAACTCAAAAGACAGCATCGTAACAAATGACCAAACACTGGAGAAAGTTAAACATTTGACATATTTGGGTAGTAAAGTGTCAAACAACGGAGACACGATGAAAGAAATAAACTCGTATTGCTATAGCAGCTAGTGCTTTCACTAAGTTAACGAATATCTGGCAATCTCAAGACCTTAGTATATGCACAAAAGTTAAATTATTTAGGTCATGTGTGATTCCTGTACTGACTTACGATTGTGAAAGTTGGAAATCAACAAAGAAAATTGATAAGAAACTGGACAGCTTTGAAAATAAATGTCTCCAAAAATTACTAAAAGTAAAATGGAGTGATTTCATTTTGAACAACACAGTGAGAGTTAGATCACAGCAACAACGCGTATCCAATATTATAAGGAAACGAAGGTGGAAATATTTAATTCATGTTCTTCGATCACACGAAAAGAGACTAAATTGACAAATTCTTGTATGGTCACCAGTTGGGAAAAGAAAACGTGGAAGACCAAGACCACTTTACGAAGAACAGTCCTACAGGAGAGTAAACTATTGCGTTGTAAAACCATATAAGATCTCCAACTGCTAGCAATGAACCGTATCACATGGAACTCTAAAGCCTCTGCCCTATGTGCCGCCTTTGACACAAAAGGAACAAACAAACAAACTATCAGTATACTAACTGTATCTCTTTACTTAGCTGCTACAGTGAATTAATTTGATCTTACCTACATTTAATGTGATCTCATCTTTCCACCATTGGTCAGTGTTTTAAATTATGTGACCTATTTCACTGTAACGCAGACAACTTGTCATCTATAGCATAAAAAGTTGAACTGCAGATAAGCTATGAAAAAATAAATATAATGAAGACACCTATGGCAAGTAACGCAGATATCACCGTGGAATCTAAAATGATAAAAATAACAGAGCAGTTCACCTATTTAGGTAGCGATTTTGATTGCACAGGAAATGTTAAAAAGAAATTATGATACGAATTGTCAAAGCAACATCAGCTTTTAAATAAAATATGGAACTGCAAGTTATATAGTGTTAAAACTTAATTACGAATTTTCAATTCAAATGTTGTATCAATCCTAACATATGCAGACGAGAGTTGGAAAATGACTAAAGATATAGAAAGCAAGTTGAATGCATTTGAAAATAGATGTCTGCGAAAAATGATGAACCTAAAATGGAACGAATTCAGGAGAAGTGATGAAATCAGAGAAATGACTGATCAACTACTAATAACAACTGTTATACAAAAGAGATGATGGAGATATGTTGGGCATACTCTGAGAAGACATGATCAAAGAATAACAAAGGAGATTGTAGTAGAAGTTTAAGAAAGAAGTGATGCCCTAGGGGAACCCTGAAACAAACATGACTGAAACAAGGTGAGAAATATCAAACTCATTTTCATAGAGGAGATTTAACAAGTTGCCCAGGACAGAGCGGTATGGAGAAATTTCTTGCACGCCAGATATAACTTATGATGGTACAAGAGAAATACAATTTCACTGTGATTGGTTGAAATACATTTGTAACTACACTGACCATGACCTCATCTCTTAGTGCACCTCTTAGTGATGATGATGTTTATACCCATGGGGCTGTGTGATGTTGTTTATACCCATGGTGCTGTGTGATGATGTTTATACCCATGGTGCTGTGCACTGATAGGGTCATGGTAAGAAGTCGGGCTGGTTTGTTTTGGTTACCACGCATTGTAGATTGGTTGCAGAGAGAAATGGAGCATACAGGACCACTACTTCCAGTATAAGGATGGAGGTTGAGGCGGTTGCTGCTGCTGCCATTCAGTGGCTCTATAGAACTTCATTTACTGAGGCCGTTATTTCTTCGTCATATTTCTCACTCTGTTCTCATATTTCTCACTCTGTCCTCCTCATATTTCTCACTCTGTCCTCATATTTCCTCATATTTCTCACTCTCCGTCCTCATATTTCTCACTCTCCGTCCTCATATTTCTCACTCTCCGTCCTCATATTTCTCTCTCTCTGTCCTCATATTTCTCTCTCTGTCCTCATATTTCTCACTCTCTGTCCTCATATTTCTAACTCTCTGTCCTCATTTCACTCTCTGTCCTCATATTTCTACTCTCTGTCCTCATATTTACCTCTGTCCTCATATTTCTACCTCTGTCCTCATATTTCTCACTCTCTGTCCTCATATTTCTCACTCTGTCCTCATATTTCTCACACTCTGTCCTCAATTTCACTCTGTCTCCTCATATTTCTCACTCTCCGTCCTCATATTTCTCACTCTCTGTCCTCATATTTCTCACTCTCCGTCCTCATATTTCTACTCTCCGTCCTCATATTTCTCACTCTGTCCTCATATTTCTCACACTCTGTCCTCATATTTCTCACTCTCTGTCCTCATATTTCTCACTCTCTGTCCTCATATTTCTCACTCTGTCCTCCTCATATTTCTACTCTCTGTCCTCATATTTCTACTCTCTGTCCTCATATTTCTACTCTCTGTCCTCATATTTCTCACTCTGTCCTCCTCATATTTCTCACTCTTGTCCTCATATTTCTCACTCTGTCCTCATATTTCTACTCTCTGTCCTCATATTTCTACTCTCTGTCCTCATATTTCTACCTTTTGTCCTCATATTTCTACTCTCTGTCCTCATATTTCTACTCTCTGTCCTCATATTTCTCACTCTGTCCTCATATTTCTCACTCTCTGTCCCTCATATTTCTCCTCTGTCCTCCTCATATTCTCACTCTGTCCTCCTCATATTTCTCACTCTCTGTCCTCATATTTCTCACTCTCCGTCCTCATATTTCTACTCTGTCCTCCTCATATTTCTCACTCTGTCCTCCTCATATTTCTCACTCTCTGTCCTCATATTTCTCACTCTGTCCTCATATTTCTCACTCTCTGTCCTCATATTTCACTCTGTCCTCATTTTCACTCTGTCCTCCTCATATTTCTCCTCTCTGTCCTCATATTTCTCACTCTGTCCTCATATTTCTCACTCTCTGTCCTCATATTTCTCACTCTGTCCTCATATTTCTCACTCTCTGTCCTCATATTTCTCACTCTGTCCTCATATTTCTCACTCTGTCCTCATATTTCTCACTCTGTCCTCCTCATATTTCTACTCTCTGTCCTCATATTTCTACTCTGTCCTCATATTTCTCACTCTCTGTCCTCATATTTCTCACTCTCTGTCCTCATATTTCTCACTCTCTGTCCTCATATTTCACACTCTGTTCTCCTCATATTTCTCACTCTCTGTCCTCATATTTCTCACTCTCTGTCCTCATATTTCTCACTCTCTGTCCTCATATTTCTCACTCTCTGTCCTCATATTTCTCACTCTGTCCTCATATTTCTCACACTCTGTCCTCATATTTCTCACTCTGTCCTCATATTTCTCACTCTCTGTCCTCATATTTCTAACTCTCTGTCCTCATATTTCTCACTCTGTCCTCATATTTCTCACTCTCTGTCCTCATATTTCTCACTCTGTCCTCATATTTCTCACTCTGTCCTCCTCATATTTCTCACTCTCTGTCCTCATATTTCTCACTCCGTCCTCCTCATATTTCTCACTCTCTGTCCTCATATTTCTCACTCTCTGTCCTCATATTTCTCACTCTCCGTCCTCATATTTCTCACTCTCTGTCCTCATATTTCTCACTCTGTCCTCATATTTCTCACTCTCTGTCCTCATATTTCTCACTCTGTCCTCATATTTCTCACTCTCTGTCCTCATATTTCTACATTTCTCACTCTCTGTCCTCATATTTCTCACTCTGTCCTCATATTTCTCACTCTCTGTCCTCATATTTCTCACTCTCTGTCCTCATATTTCTCACTCTGTCCTCATATTTCTCACTCTCTGTCATATTTCTCACTCTGTCCTCATATTTCTCACTCTCTGTCATATTTCTCACTCTGTCCTCCTCATATTTCTCACTCTCTGTCCTCATATTTCTCACTCTCTGTCCTCATATTTCTCACTCTGTCCTCATATTTCTCACTCTGTCCTCATATTTCTCACACTCTGTTCTCCTCATATTTCTCTCTCTGTCCTCATATTTCTCACTCTCTGTCCTCCTCATATTCTTTACTGGATATATTGATTCTGTTCTCAGATCCGGATACAGCACCAAGATTTATCTCATCCAGAGAAAGGTGTGCAGGTAGAGAGGAATGGTAACACATATGATTCATGTTCACTTCCTACAGTTGCCAAGGAATATGATCAACAGCTGGAGGACAACCCAGATGTTATTCTGCAGTCACGAAAAGACATGGGTATATTCTAACATCAGCAGTTACATCCAAGTTTACGATTTATTTCATCCTGTCGTAGTGACAAGCAACTGTGTATACAAATAGAAGAAGAAATTGCAAATACAACATTTATTGACCAGATCTTGTTTTGTTAGCCTAGTACCACCAGTTTGTGACAGTTTGTTAGCCTAATACCACCAGTTTGTGACAGTTACAGAAAGAATTCTTTTATTTAGAAGTTATTTAATCTCAATATTTTCTTCAAATGAAACTCAAATGCATTTAGTACCTGGTTAATGAGGCTTTGAAACATCTGCCACATTGGCTATGAATTTCAGTTTATACTCACAAACAAACCAAATCTTTACAAACACAATTCACAGATCATAAAATCCTGGCTTGGATACATCTTATCCTGTCAACAGAAATGAAAGATCTAGAATGTCAAGTTGACATTTGATGAAGTTCTTTTTTATTTCTCTTATTTAGTTGTGCTTTCATCAACTCTAGAAATGTGCAACAACTAAACCTATCAGTGACAGGAAGGTTGGACTAGTTGACCAGTTGTTGGGTCAGTCTGTTTATAGTTGACCAGTTGTTGGGTCAGTCTGTTTGTAGTTGACCAGTTGTTGGGTCAGTCTGTTTGTAGTTGACCAGTTGTTGGGTCAGTCTGTTTGTAGTTGAACAGTTGTTGGGTCAGTCTGTTTGTAGTTGACCAGTTGTTGGGTCAGTCTGTTTGATTAATTCACCATCAGTTAAATCAATCTTTCTGATTGGCTTGCAAACTCTTATGATAGTCAGTCTGATAGTTTGACCAATCGGTGAGCTTCTCTTATGATGAAGATTGACAAGACACTTCTAATTCTGCAATAAGAAATGTAGCCATAAACCTTGTCTATAGAATTCAACAAATCTTTCTTCAAATGTAGCCATAAACCTTGTCTATAGAATTCAACAAATCTTTCTTCAACCTTGTCTATAGAATTCAACAAATCTTTCTTCAAACTAGATAATGTTTAACAAATCAAGTCAAATCATTCAAACAAAGTCGGGAAACTTTCTTCAAAACAAAAATGAGAATGAAGATGAGAAAGGAATATCAGGTCAAGGATGTCACAGAGTTCAGAATTTAATCATCAGGTCAAGGATGTCACAGAGTTCAGAATTTAATCATCAGGTCAAGGATGTCACAGAGTTCAGAATTTAATCATCAGGTCAAGAATGTCACAGAGTTCAGAATTTAATCATCAGGTCAAGGATGTCACAGAGTTCAGAATTTAATCATCAGGTCAAGGATGTCACAGAGTTCAGAATTTAATCATCAGGTCAAGGATGTCACAGAGTTCAGAATTTAATCATCAGGTCAAGGATGTCACAGAGTTCAGAATTTAATCATCAGGTCAAGGATGTCACAGAGTTCAGAATTTAATCATCAGGTCAAGGATGTCACAGAGTTCAGAATTTAATCATGTCAAGGATGTCACAGAGTTCAGAATTTAATCATCAGGTCAAGGATGTCACAGAGTTCAGAATTTAATCATCAGGTCAAGGATGTCACAGAGTTCAGAATTTAATCATCAGGTCAAGGATGTCACAGAGTTCAGAATTTAATCAAATATCAGTAACCATGAAAAATATGGTGGTGCAGATTCAGTCAATTTTTTGGGGTGTCAGATGAAAGTCGTATCTGTTTCACAGATGTTCCATTGTGTGTCAGCTTTGTCAGAGATGTTCCATTGCGTGTCAGCTTTGTCAGAGATGTTCCATTGTGTGTCAGCTTTGTCAGAGATGTTCCATTGCGTGTCAGCTTTGTCAGAGATGTTCCATTGCATGTAAGCTTTGTCAGAGATGTTCCATTGCGTGTCAGCTTTGTCAGAGATGTTCCATTGCGTGTCAGCTTTGTCAGAGATGTTCCATTGCGTGTCAGCTTTGTCAGAGATGTTCCATTGCATGTCAGCTTTGTCAGAGATGTTCCATTGCATGTCAGCTTTGTCAGAGATGTTCCATTGCGTGTCAGCTTTGTCAGAGATGTTCCATTGCATGTCAGCTTTGTCAGAGATGTTCCATTGCATGTCAGCTTTGTCAGAGATGTTCCATTGCGTGTCAGCTTTGTCAGAGATGTTCCATTGCATGTCAGCTTTGTCAGAGATGTTCCATTGCGTGTCAGCTTTGTCAGAGATGTTCCATTGCATGTCAGCTTTGTCAGAGATGTTCCATTGCGTGTCAGCTTTGTCAGAGATGTTCTATTTTGTATGTGTTTATAACTATGTGATTGTAATGTCCTGCTTCTGTTGTTTATTTCTATTGTTTGACTAGTGACACTTGCTCTCCTTGACTGTGATCTCTCCTGACTGTGATCTCTCCTTGACTGTGATCTCTCCTTGACTGTGATCTCTCCTTGACTGTGATCTCCTGCTGTGATCTCTCTTGACTGTGATCTCTCCTTGACTGTGATCTCCTTGACTGTGATCTCTCCTTGACTGTGATCTCTCCTGACTGTGATCTCTCCTTGACTGTGATCTCTCCTTGACTGTGATCTCTCCTTGACTGTGATCTCTCCTTGACTGTGATCTCTCCTTGACTGTGATCTCTCCTTGACTGTGATCTCTCCTTGACTGTGATCTCTCCTTGACTGTGATCTCTCTGACTGTGATCTTCCTGCTGTGATTCTCTCTCCTTGACTGTGATCTCTCCTTGACTGTGATCTCTCCTTGACTGTGATCTCTCCTTGACTGTGATCTCTCCTTGACTGTGATCTCTCCTTGACTGTGATCTCTCCTTGACTGTGATCTCTCCTTGACTGTGATCTCTCCTGACTGTGATCTCTCCTTGACTGTGATCTCTCCTTGACTGTGATCTCTCCTTGACTGTGATCTCTCCTTGACTGTGATCTCTCCTTGACTGTGATCTCTCCTTGACTGTGATCTCTCCTTGACTGTGATCTCTCCTTGACTGTGATCTCTCCTTGACTGTGATCTCTCCTTGACTGTGATCTCTCCTTGACTGTGATCCTCCTTGACTGTGATCTCTCCTTGACTGTGATCTCTCCTTGACTGTGATCTCTCCTTGACTATGATCTCTCCTTGACTGTGATCTCTCCTTGACTGTGATCTCTCCTTGACTGTGATCTCTCCTTGACTGTGATCTCTCCTTGACTGTGATCTCTCCTTGACTGTGATCTCTCCTTGACTGTGATCTCTCCTTGACTGTGATCTCCTTGACTGTGATCTCTCCTTGACTGTGATCTCTCCTTGACTGTGATCTCTCCTGACTGTGATCTTCCTGACTGTGATCTCTGACTGGTCTTGACTGTGATCTCTCCTTGACTGTGATCTCTCCTTGACTGTGATCTCTCCTTGACTGTGATCTCTCCTTGACTGTGATCTCTCCTTGACTGTGATCTCTCCTGACTGTGATCTCTCCTTGACTGTGATCTCTCCTTGACTGTGATCTCTCCTTGACTGTGATCTCTCCTTGACTGTGATCTCTCCTTGACTGTGATCTCTCCTTGACTGTGATCTCTCCTTGACTGTGATCTCTCCACTGATCTCTGACTGTGATCTCTCCTTGACTGTGATCTCTCCTTGACTGTGATCTCTCCTTGACTGTGATCTCTCCTTGACTGTGATCTCTCCTTGACTGTGATCTCTCCTTGACTGTGATCTCTCCTTGACTGTGATCTCTCCTGACTGTGATCTCTCCTTGACTGTGATCTCTCCTTGACTGTGATCTCTCCTGACTGTGATCTCCGTATCTCTCCTGACTGTGATCTCTCCTGACTGTGATCTCTCCTTGACTGTGATCTCTCCTTGACTGTGATCTCTCTTGACTGTGATCTCTCCTTGACTGTGATCTCTCCTTGACTGTGATCTCTCCTGACTGTGATCTCTCCTTGACTGTGATCTCTCCTTGACTGTGATCTCTCCTTGACTGTGATCTCTCCTTGACTGTGATCTCTCCTTGACTGTGATCTCTCCTTGACTGTGATCTCTCCTTGACTGTGATCTCTCCTTGACTGTGATCTCTCCTTGACTGTGATCTCTCCTTGACTGTGATCTCTCCTTGACTGTGATCTCTCCTTGACTGTGATCTCTCCTTGACTGTGATCTCTCCTTGACTGTGATCTCTCCTTGACTGTGATCTCTCCTTGACTGTGATCTCTCCTTGACTGTGATCTCTCCTTGACTGTGATCTCCTTGACTGTGATCTCTCCTTGACTGTGATCTCTCCTTGACTGTGATCTCTCCTTGACTGTGATCTCTCCTTGACTGTGATCTCTCCTTGACTGTGATCTCTCCTTGACTGTGATCTCTCCTTGACTGTGATCTCTCCTGACTGTGATCTCTCCTTGACTGTGATCTCTCCTTGACTGTGATCTCTCCTTGACTGTGATCTCTCCTTGACTGTGATCTCTCCTTGACTGTGATCTCTCCTGACTGTGATCTCTCCTTGACTGTGATCTCTCCTTGACTGTGATCTCTCCTTGACTGTGATCTCTCCTTGACTGTGATCTCTCCTTGACTGTGATCTCTCCTGACTGTGATCTCTCCTTGACTGTGATCTCTCCTTGACTGTGATCTCTCCTTGACTGTGATCTCTCCTTGACTGTGATCTCTCCTGACTGTGATCTCTCCTTGACTGTGATCTCTCCTTGACTGTGATCTCTCCTTGACTGTGATCTCTCCTTGACTGTGATCTCTCTTGACTGTGATCTCTCCTTGACTGTGATCTCTCCTTGACTGTGATCTCTCCTTGACTGTGATCTCTCCTTGACTGTGATCTCTCCTTGACTGTGATCTCTCCTTGACTGTGATCTCTCCTTGACTGTGATCTCTCCTTGACTGTGATCTCTCCTTGACTGTGATCTCTCCTTGACTGTGATCTCTCCTTGACTGTGATCTCTCCTTGACTGTGATCTCTCCTTGACTGTGATCTCTCCTTGACTGTGATCTCTCCTTGACTGTGATCTCTCCTTGACTGTGATCTCTCCTTGACTGTGATCTCTCCTTGACTGTGATCTCTCCTTGACTGTGATCTCTCCTTGACTGTGATCTCTCCTTGACTGTGATCTCTCCTTGACTGTGATCTCTCCTTGACTGTGATCTCTCCTGACTGTGATCTCTCCTTGACTGTGATCTCTCCTTGACTGTGATCTCTCCTTGACTGTGATCTCTCCTTGACTGTGATCTCTCCTTGACTGTGATCTCTCCTTGACTGTGATCTCTCCTTGACTGTGATCTCTCCTTGACTGTGATCTCTCCTTGACTGTGATCTCTCCTTGACTGTGATCTCTCCTTGACTGTGATCTCTCCTTGACTGTGATCTCTCCTGACTGTGATCTCTCCTTGACTGTGATCTCTCCTTGACTGTGATCTCTCCTTGACTGTGATCTCTCCTTGACTGTGATCTCTCCTGACTGTGATCTCTCCTTGACTGTGATCTCTCCTTGACTGTGATCTCTCCTTGACTGTGATCTCTCCTTGACTGTGATCTCTCCTTGACTGTGATCTCTCCTTGACTGTGATCTCTCCTTGACTGTGATCTCTCCTTGACTGTGATCTCCTTGACCTCTGACTGTGATCTCTCCTTGACTGTGATCTTCTTGACTGTATCTCTTGACTGTGATTCTCTGACGTGATCTCTGACTTGATCTCTCCTTGACTGTGATCTTCTTCTGTACTTCTGACTGTGATCTCTCCTTGACTGTGATCTCCTGACTGTGATCTCTCCTTGACTGTGATCTTCCTTGACTGTGATCTCTCGACTGTGATCTTCCTGACTGATCTCCTTGACTGTGATTCTCCTGACTGTGATCTCTTCCTTGACTGTGATCTCCTTGACTGTGATTCTTGATCTCCTGACTGTGATCTTCCTTGACTGTGATCACACAACTGTTTCTGTATGTATTCTTCTATATATAATATATAACAGGTATTTGTACACATAGGACCATGTTAATCTGACTATCTGTAATGTGCAAATGTTTGTGTTATTATTTATCTATCTGATCTGTCAAGATGTTCTGATACTGCCTTGTCTTAGACTGTGTCTCTGATACTGTCTTGTCTTAGACTGTGTCTCTGATACTGTTTTGTCTTAGACTGTTTCTTTGATACTGTCTTGTCTTAGACTGTGTCTCTGATACTGTTTTGTCTTAGACTGTGTCTCTGATACTGTTTTGTCTTAGACTGTGTCTCTGATACTGTCTTGTCTTAGACTGTGTCTCTGAATGTTATATTGTTCTTCTGTTAGAAATAAATCATGAAAATGTATGAAATGCTGTTATTAGGACTGGATGTCCATGTTATTCATCCTTTAAAATAAATAGTATCATTAGTTTGATGTATTTAAAAATGAAATTTTCAATTATTTGGAAAATTTTTATAATAAATGTATTCTAAATGATGCATTAATTTGCTGGCAGTCAGTTCCCTTGAGCGTGATCAGCTACCTTAGTGGTAGCATTGAAGCGAGTCAGTCCACCTTGGAGCTGGTGGTCAGCTACCTTGGGGCTGGCAGTTAGTTCCCTTGGAGCTGGTGGTCCAGGGGCGTTACCCTGGGCAGCTGGCTGAGTCAGTCCACCTTGGAGCTGGTGGTCAGCTACCCTTGGGGCTGGCAGTTAGTTCCCCTTGGAGCTGGTGGTCAGCTACCTTTGGGGCTGGCAGTCAGTCCACCTTGGAGCTGGGGGTCAGCCACCCTTTGGAGTTGGCAGTCAGTCCACCTTGGAGCTGGGGGTCAGCCACCCTTGGAGCTGGCAGTCAGTCCCCCTTTGGGAGCTGGTGTTCAGCTCCCTTGGAGCTGGTGGTCAGCCAGTCAGTCCACCTTGGAGCTGGGGGTCAGTCACCCTTGGAGTTGGCAGTCAGTCCACCTTGGAGCTGGCAGTCAGTCCACCTTGGAGCTGGCAGTCAGTCCACCTTGGAACTGGCAGTCAATGTTTGTTAATATATTCAGCAAATGCTCAGATGATTCATTTGTGTTCTAAAATTGAGTCACACATTTCACAATCATCTGTAGTAGTACTAACGACATTTATACAATAAATATTTGGTAATAAACTTGAGTGCTGTGTTTTGTCTGCGTTTGTTAGAGTTTTTGAATTTATTAGTTCCTCCATGTGCTCTATTGATGTCATGTCATCATAAACTTGATGTTTCACCATTGTGCTCTAGTGATGTCATCATAAAACTTGATGTTTCCCCATTGTGCTCTAGTGATGTCATGTCATCATAAAACTTGATGTTTCCCCATTGTGCTCTAGTGATGTCATCATAAGACTTGATGTTTCCCCATTGTGCTCTAGTCTAGTGATGTCATGTCATCATAAGACAGGTGTTTACGGTAATGAGAGAGCGGACAGGCTTGCGTCAACAGCATCGATTGTTGGGCAGTTGAAGATAGATAAGGGGGATATTCTTCGGTCTCTTCACGACTGTCTGTTGGATGAGGACACTACAATCGATGTTGAATCGATCAAGTGATTTAGGTAGTTTGGAGTTACCCTTTTGTACAAGTTGAACTGGATGCCTGAGAGGCAGAGTGAGAGGTGTGTTTAATCAGTGAGCCATGGAAACCATCAGTATGCATACTCTTCGATATCTTTTGGGGAGACTGAGCACCTATGGGTTTGCCCGGAGTGCAATGACGTCAGTTTAGTAACCAATAACCAATAGTACTTTCTCTGGTTTCTGCAGGTGTTGATATTTCGGTTCGCCACCCTATGTAGGTCAGCATGTCTGGTGCACGCTTTGATATTTCGGTTCGCCACCCGATGTAGGTCAGCATGTCTGGTGCACGTTTTCATATTTAGGTTCGCCACCCGATGTAGGACCTAAAACTGACCATAGGGTTCATCTCGCTAGACAAGCCAGATCCTCATTAGCCATTGACCTCGAGGTATTTTAGTCTACAATACTGGGAGATCAGCAGGATACTAATTTTCACCCTATCATCAAAATTAAATATGGGGAAGTTAAGTCGAACCATAACCACAGGAAAATTCTCAAACAATTTCCAAACTGAAATGAAAGCTCTGAGGGTTGCAACAGAAATGACCATACAACAAAATAAAATACTAGATGTATGGGAAACTAGTGATCATGAAAAATGATCTGTTGTTTATACATATTCTGAAATATCAGAAGAGAACCGAGCTGAATGATCTGTTGTTTATACATATTCTGAAATATCAGAAGAGAACCGAGCTGAATGATCTGTTGTTTACGATGATTCTGAATTTTGACAGAAACGGCTGAATGATCTGTTGTTTATACATATTCTGAAATATCAGAAGAGAACCGAGCTGAATGATCTGAGTGAAACTCTAAGGATGATGGTTGAACTTTTGTACAGTAATAATTCAGTTGATACCATCAGGAGAAATGAAATGGCTGATAGTTTGGCCAAAGAAAGAAGGAAAACTACCACAAGAAGACTACCTGGTCAGGTTGCAGTAAGAAAATGCTACTGTCAGTATAACTACCATCCAAGGATAATACAAATGCAAAGGAAATAACACAACCGAGATGATGGGAATTAGCACCCAGAATAAACAGATGTGGAGTTACATTTCAGAAAGAACAAGTGAGTCAGGAGACACTACCACAAGAAGACTGGAGAATTCCAGACAAGTGAAGGAGACACCCTTGGTAGATCAAAGACACAATGAAGAACACCACAACAGACCACAAGTGAAGGAGACACCCTTTGTGTAGCAAATTCAACAGACACAAGAAGGAGACACGTGACAAATCAGACAAGTGAAGAGACACCCTTTGTGTAGCAAATTCAAACAGACCACAAGTGAAGGAGACACCCTTTGTGTAGCAAATTCATACAGACCACAATGAGAAGAGACACCCTTGTGTAATGCAAATTCAGAAATAATAATTTGAGCTTTCTACCTGTAGATTACCAGTGCACAACTATTACACAATTATGCTTCAGTTAACCTGGTCATTGCTACAGTGTCACAATATTACACAATTATTGTCCAGTTAACTGGTCATTGTTTACCAGTGTCACAACTATTACACATTAGTAATGTTATTCAGTGTCACAACTATTAACAATTAGGTCCAGTTAACCTGGTCTTCCAGTGTCACAATATTACACAATATGTCAGTAACCTGCATGTTACAGTGTCACAACTATTACACAATTAGGGTCCAGTTAACCTGGTCATTGTCTCCCAGTGTCACAACTATTACACAATTAGGGTCCAGTTAACCTGGTCATTGTCTCTCAGTGTCACAACTATTACACAATTATTGTCTAGTTAACCTGGTCATTGTCTCTCAGTGTCACAACTATTACACAACTATTGTCCAGTTAACCTGGTCATTGTCTCTCAGTGTCACAACTATTACACAATTATTGTCCAGTTAACCTGTTCATTGTCTCTCAGTGTCACAACTATTACACAATTATTGTCCAGTTAACCTGTTCATTGTCTCTCAGTGTCACAATATTACACAATATTGTCTAGTTAACCTGGCATTGTTTACCAGTGTCACAACTAGGGTCCAGTTAACCTGGTCATTGTTTACCAGTGTCACAACTAGGGTCCAGTTAACCTGGTCTCCAACAAAGGTCTAGCAACTGTAGTTTGAAGAGAAACAATATTAAATAAATGGACACTACATACACACACTAATCTGATACAACGGACACTACATATACACACATACTAATGTGATACAATGGACACTACATATACACACATACACAAACTAATGTGATACAACGGACATTACATATACACACATACACAAACTAATGTGATACAATGGACACTACATATACACACATACACAAACTAATGTGATACAATGGACACTACATATACACAAACTAATGTGATACAATGGACACTACATATACACAAATATTCAGTTTAAAAACAAGAAAATTCATTTAGTTTATTTAATAATAGCTTCCTCCCCTCTAGAGAATGTGTGCATTACCTTACACTACTCAAATATCATATAACAAATGACATAACCCATTAGAATGGTAGGGGTGATATGATAGAACTATCAGCACATAAATCCCCTCTAAAGATCTGTTTCTTCTGAGAGGTGGACCAAGTCCTTTCCTGACCAATCATTGATGTTATTTACCTTCCTCTTCTCCTACCATCCTTGTCTGTTCCCTGAAGAATTGTTTTTGAGAAGTAGCCGATGTTTGAGCACTGCCACAAGTGTTTACTCAAATCAAATACAAATTGTACAACTAAAAGAAAATAGTGAACAAATCGGTGAAATTATACTCGGCAGTCTTCCACAACAATAATACTATTCATTATAAATGCATACATAATACTATTATTTATATATATATAACACATTACATGTACTAATGTAATACTATTGATCATACATACATACATATAAATACACTATTATATAACATGTCAGACTTACTAAGGTAACGTAACCGAGATGTTACTTCCGTCAGCAATAACAAAGGTGTATCATTTAATTGAATGCTTCCACTACTCAAGTTGTCAATATTAATATTTACAAATATAACGCTATCACAAGAGTATCGTAACTAACCTGACTAAATATGAAAATGAAAATCGTGGCATATCCCAAAGGACGTAGCCATCAACCACAGTAAACAAGTCGTTGATTTTCTAGGCACCACTTATACGTTCAGTAATTTGCCATTGCTTTCTGAACGGATGGCGCCATCGTCCTTTTGTTAAAATCAACGGAAACAATTTGCCAGCAAACTGTCCTGAGCGTGATTCGAACTCAGAACGTCGGGGTTAATAGACAGAGTCACTAACCCCTAGGCCACAGACGCCACTATACATGACTAAAATATACCATCTCAAAAATGTTCAAGTGTGTACACTGTCAGTTCACTTTGTACTGTTGTCCAACTCAATCAGTGACCAACAATCAATGATAAAACGACTGGGAATATGTCCAACTCAATCAGTGATAAAACGACTGGGAATATGTCTAACTCGTGTCATCGTTAATCTTGTCTGAAAAATCAAACTATGTTCTATGATGTCGGCTGTTCTGTTCTCATCTGCTGTTTCATGCAGTGACCACAGAGAAATGCATCTCATTTGTTGTTAGTCTTTTGCTGAACTTTTGATTTTCTCTCAACACTTTATTCACTTGACCATCTACAACAGCTTCTGTTCCCTTGACCATCTACAACAGCTTCTGTTCACTTGACCATCTACAACAGCTTCTGTTCCCTTGACCATCTACAACAGCTTCTGTTCCCTTGACCATCTACAACAGCTTCTGTTCACTTGACCATCTACAACAGCTTCTGTTCCCTTGACCATCTACAACAGCTTCTCTTCTTCAGACCATCTACAACAGCTTCTCTTCTCCAGACCATCTACAACAGCTTCTCTTCACTTGACCATCTACAACAGCTTCTCTTCACTTGACCATCTACAACAGCTTCTGTTCCCGTGACCATCTACAACAGCTTCTCTTCACTTGACCATCTACAACAGCTTCTGTTCCCATGACCATCTACAACAGCTTCTGTTCCCTTGACCATCTACAATAGCTTCTGTTCCCTTGACCATCTACAATAGCTTCTGTTCCCTTGACCATCTACAATAGCTTCTGTTGTTTTGTAGTGAAACTACAAGCTACTTGAAGATGAACATTACCCTAGTTCTGAAGGACAAGCTACGAAAGATGAACTACTCTAGTTCTGAAGGACAAGCTACTTGAAGATGATGACGTACTCTAGTTCTGGAAGGACAAGCTACTTGAAGAAGATGAACATTACTCCTAGTTCTGAAGAGACAAGCTTGAAGATGATGACGTTCTAGTTCTGAAGGACAAGCTACTTGAAGATGAACATTACTCCCAGTTCTGGAAGAGACAAGCTACTGAAGATGAACATTACTCCTAGTTCTGGAAGGGACAAGCTACTTGAAGAAGATGAACATACTCTAGTTCTGAAGAGACATACTTGAAGATGAACATTCTCTAGTTCTGAAGAGACAAGCTACTTGAAGATGATGAACATTACTCCTAGTTCTGGAAGGGACAAGCTACTTGAAGAAGATGAACGTTACTCCTAATTGAAAATGAGATTCAAAATTTCTAAATCAAATAGAAATTTAACAGAAAACAAACAAATGAGAACAAAAATGTGATCAAATGTTATCATCTTATCTTTGATCTCTCTCTTTCTCAAATAACATAACTACTGTCATTAACTCTTGTCACTGATACAATTGTGACAAATTCTTGTCACTGATACAATTGTGACAAATTCTTGTCACTGATACAATTGTGACAAATTCTTGTCACTGATACAATTGTGACTGTCAGCGACACTGTTAACTTTATTCTCAGGATCAGACAAATTTGGTGGAAATTTTTTCATCTTTGATTTTCTCATGAAACAGAATGCGATCCTCGACAATAATGATCTTGTCTAGATGATGAGACCGTGGACTGCCATACTTTCGAGAGACATAAGGTTTGAAAACTACCAGCATAGCTAGGAATATGACGAAGGTAATGGCAGCCTGGAAGGTCAGTAGGTATGGGAAGGCCATGGGCGACCACTCTTTCATTGTGACCCCTAGTAACATTGGGTTTATCATAGCGCCAAGGGAAGCAAATATCATAGTACAGCTTGCCACCTTACCATCAAACTTCAGCAGGTTAGCATCTGCCCATGCAAATCCTCCACCAAAAACTGCCGACTGGGAAAAAGCCATAAATGTGTACATACCACACCATGATGTGAACATGGAAGTGGGTGCTAATTGTCAAAAGAATCATGAAGACAAGCATTCCTAAACAGCTGGAGAATAACAGAAGGCTAGGATTTACATAACGTACAAGCAATATCATTGCCAGTTTGGCTACAGTTGAACATCCCCAGTAGAGAGAAGACACTAGTGCTCCATCATTCTTACTCCAGTCCAGATGAGAGACCACAAACACTGACAAGTACATGGAATATGGATCATCTATAGTTGTGTAGAAGAAATAGAACATACTTATCATTCCTGCTAGAATAAAGTACATTTTGAAAGGCAATTTCCCATGTAGATCTTCGTCTGAGACAACACTGTGTTCTTTCTTCTGATGTTTTGTCCGTATCGCAAGTGCAACACACACACGGTAAACAAGAAATAATAATAACAATTCCACCAATGAGATAACCATAGTGAATGTTTGACTGTGAGGGTAGCAATGTCTGACTGAAGTTGCTCTCTAAACTAGAGTTGGATGACTTTATAAAATATGACTTGATCTGGTTAACAAAGTTCAGGCTATTTATAGACTCATTCTTGCGACCTAGATCTTGTAATAAAAGATCAGTTTTGAATAATGAATAAGTTTTGTTATGAAGATCATGTGACCCATTAACTGCTGCATACATATCATGTGATCCATTTGCTGCTGCATACATATCATATGATCCATTAAGTGCTGCATACATATCATATGATCCATTAACTGCTGCATACATATCATATGATCCATTAAGTGTGCATACATATCATGTGATCCATTAAGTGCTGCATACATATCATGTGATACATTAGCTGCTGCACTGTCAGTCTGTGGTGTGTACAAATACTGAAATGAAGTCACATAGTGACCAGTAGATATGTTGGATGATAGGTCTATAGTTTTGGGAGCGAGGAAGGGTTCTACCAGAAGAGGTCCAATAATTCCTCCAAGTGAGTAGCAGAAACTCAAGAACTGCATGGCAGAGTAGCTGTTGCCCTCCCATCTTACAACCTCTTCTGTGTTGACAGCTGAAAGACAACATGTTTCATTGTCAGAGCAATTACTACACAACAACATTTTTACAAATATCTACAGTCTACTACACACTTGTGTCACTTTATCTAATAGATTATCTACTACACACTTGTCACTTTATCTAATAGATTATCTACTACACACTTGTGTCACTTTATCTAATAGATCATCTACTACACACTTGTCACTTTATCTAATAGATCGTCTACTACACACTTGTGTCACTTATCTAATAGATCATTTACTACACACTTGTGTCACTTATCTAATAGACTATCTACTACACACTTGTGTCACTTTATCTAATAGATTATCTACTACACACTTGTGTCACTTTATCTAATAGATCGTCTACTACACACTTGTGTCACTTTATCTAATAGATCATCTACTAAACACTTGTGTCACTTTATCTAATAGATTATCTACTACACACTTGTGTCACTTTTATCTAATAGATCCTCTACTACACACTATGTGTCACTTTATCTAATAGATCTCTACTAACACTTGTGTCACTTTATCTAATAGATTATCTACTACACACTTGTGTCACTTTATCTAATAGATTATCTACTACACACTTGTGTCACTTTATCTAATAGATCATCTACTACACACTTGTGTCACTTTATCTAATAGATCATCTACTAAACACTTGTGTCACTTTATCTAATAGATTATCTACTACACACTTGTGTCACTTTATCTAATAGATCATCTACTACACACTTGTCACTTTATCTAATAGATCATCTACTACACAACTTGTGTCACTTATTTATCTAATAGATCATCTACTACACACTTGTGTCACTTTATCTAATAGATCATCTACTACACACTTGTCACTTTATCTAATAGATCGCATATACACACTTGTGTCACTTATCTAATAGATTATCTACTACACACTTGTGTCACTTTATCTAATAGATCGTCTACTCACTTGTCTCCTGGAAAGCATTAAAGAAGGCAGTCACAGCATGGATAGTCAACATGGCCACAAAGTGAGAACACCATGGGATGGCAGTAAATGTGATGGCTGATATAATCATGGGTACAATAATGAACATGTCCTTCACCTTGATTCTAAATTTAGATGAAAGAGATAGAAAACAGACATTAGAACAGAGTAAACATACGAAAAACAGACATTAGAACAGAGTAAACATACAGAAAACAGACATTAGAACAGAGTAAACATACAGAAAACATACATTATAACAGAGAAAACATACAGAAAACAGAATAGACATTTCATAATTTGAGTTTGATACAGACATTCCAACATATAGACATGATTTATTCATTCATTATATTTCAACATGCAAATAGAGATTCAGATATCATCAACAGACATACATCATCAAAAGGACATCACCAACAGGCAGACAATACATCATCAACAGACATACATCATCAACAGACAGACATCACCAACAGACATACATCATCAACAGACATACATCATCAACAGACAGACATCCCCAACAGACATACATCATCAACAGACATCACCAACAGACATACATCATCAACAGACAGCCATCAAAGTTGGATTGAACATAAACTTCAAGAAAGAAGAAGTTATGTTTCAGTTTGAAGTATCTTCATTCAACTTTGGACATGTCTATAGATGTGCTCTGATTTCCTTGGCAATATCTCCAACAACATCCAGCGACTAAGCGTACCAGTCCCATATTGAGATTGATGAGCCTAATCCTAAGCCTTTTGTTATGCTGTTCTTTTCTGGCTGCTTCAATATTGATCCAAGTCATCTTTACTGCCACACTCGATGAAGGCGTTCAGAATGTCAGTTCTATCCATTGGCTGATATGCATAGCTTCATTCTGTATTCTCTCTAGTCTTTCAATTTGCATCTTACTAACAGTGAGGGTGGCCACTGCATTCGATGGTTGAAAGGACAGCGCCCGATACAGGATGACAAGCAGCCATTGCTCGATATTAGCAGCACCCATGACCCCCATTGCCTCCAGACCTTTACATGTCTTGACAATAATAATAATTCCTCTCGTAACGTTATACGTTACATAAGGCCTGCAAGTAATTTCTCCATACCGCTCTATCCTGGGCAACTAGCTCAATCTCATCTATGGAACTGAGACCGACATTTCCTACCTCTCTCAGCAAAGTTCGTTTCAGGGTCTCCTTAGGTCGACCTCTCTTTCTTTAACCCTTTGCATCCCACTTCAATGCCTGCTGTAATATTCGTTGATCATTTCTCCTCAAGGTGTGTCCAGGATATCTCCATCTTCTTTTCTTATAACAGTTGTCACTAGTGGTTGACCAGACATTTCTCTGATTTCATCACTTCTCTGAATTCATTCCATTTTATATTCATTATTTTTCGCAGACATCTATTTTCGCAGACATCTATGCCTATAATAATCGACACTCAGGGCGCAGAGCACGAGGCAGGCCAAGAACACGATGGATAGATAACATCTCAGGGTCCCTGCGAAAGCATAGACTGACAACGTCAAGCGCAACACACCTGGCACAAGATAGGAAACTAACTCTCCCCACGACGCTTCACTGCAAATGTGGTTAAGATAAGATAAGATCTATTTTCAAATGCATTCAACTTGCTTTCTATATCTTTAGTCATTTTCAGCTCTCGCTGGCATATGTTAGGATTGATACAACATTTGAATTGAAAATTCGTAATTTAGTTTTAAAACTATATAACTTGCAGTTCCATATTTTATTTAGACTTTTAAAAGCTGATGTTGCTTTGCCAATTCGTATCATAATTTCTTTTTAACATTTCCTGTGCAATCAAAATTGCTACCTAAATAGGTGAACTGTTCTGTTATTTTTATCGTTTTAGATTCCAGTGTGATATCTGCATTACTTGCCATAGGTGTCTTCATTATATTTGTTTTTCCATAGCTTATCTGCAGTCCAACTTTTAATGCTATAGATGACGTCTGTTTTTCTTTGCATATCTTGGTTGTTTCTACTTAACAAGGCAATATCATCTGCAAAATCCAAATCTTCTAGTTGACTATTTTCTACCCAATCGATGCCAGTTTCGTCCCAGCAGTATTTTCGCATCACCCAGTTAATGGCCACTCCAAACAATAGCGGAGATAGAATACAGCCTTGCTTTACTCCGGTTTCAACCATAAACCAGTCGCTGTGTCCACCATCAGTTCGAACTGCACACTGTGAACCATCATAGAGGCTCTTAATAATGTTTATTATTTTGTCTGGTATTCATAGCATCTCAGAATATTCCACAGGGAGATTCTGTGTAGACTATCAAAGGCTTTTTTAAAATCGATGAAATTTAGTATGAGTGGTTGTTGCTTCTCAATATGTTCCTGCAAATTAGTCGTAGGGTAATTATTTAGTCTAAGCAGCTTCTCCCAGGTCTAAAACCAGCTTGTTCTTCTCTCAGGGTTGTGTCCACTGCTCCTTTGATTCTATTAAGAATGATTTTGCAGAAAGTCTTGGTCATTACTGATAATAGGGTGATCCTCTCCAGTTGTTGCAATCTTTGAGATCACCTTTTTGGGGATCTTAACAATTATTCCCTTTTTCCATTGATCTGGGACAGTTTCTTCTTCCCATACTTTATTAAATAGTTCTTGCACCTGGCTAATAGTTCTATCATCAGCCGCTTTGAGCATTTCTGCAGTAATGTTGTCATCACCCACTGCCTTATTGTTTATCAAGGAATCGATTGCCTCCTTGACCTCAGCTACACTTATCATTTCTTCGTTAATTGGTAGAGAGCTGTTTCTTGTCTCATCGTCAAACTTGAGTAGTACTGGTGGATCAGGTCCTTACTTCCTTCCTTTCGTTCGCTTGAAATATGTCTATATATTCAATGTTGTCTCTGTATCTTCTTCTTCTTCTTTGCGTTCGTTTTTACTACCAATTTTAATCACTCTGTGATATGTTTGATCTTTGCAAAGAACGTGTATACGTTGCACATTGGTTTGGTAGGCCCCTAAACGCATAGACTTCTACACGTTTGGACACGTGCATCCGATTTCAGCCAAGTCTTTGTATGAACTTCACTGTCTTTTGTAGCTCACACAGAGGTCCGTGTAGTTTTCTGTCGAGTGTTGTTTCGTTAGGCCAGTGAGTTTGCCTCAGTGTATCATATTCGGGGCAGTCTTGAAGTATGTGCTCTGCAGTCTGGTGTGCCTGTCCACATGTACACATGGCTGAATTGCCAATCTTGAATTTTGTATACATGTGGCTGCGGAGTCGATTGTGTCCTGTTCTAAGGCACAGAATGACAACTTGTTCTAATCTGCTCATATTATAGTAATTGTCTTGTGTTGGTATTTGTGGCTTTCTGATTGATTTAATCATCCTTTTCTTTTGGTGGTAGGTAACTGGCACATCCGGATGCTCTCCTGCAGCACCTTCCTTGGCCAATCGGTCTGCTGTTTCATTTCCTGGTATTCCACAGTGAGAGGGTATCCATTGCAAGATGACCCTACGCTGCTTGGATAATTTAGACAGTAGGATCTGTAGACCTGGCAATTTTCTGGACTGGAGTGCTTGGAGTGCTGATTTTGTATCAGTCAAAAATACAACAGGTTGATGATCGAGTCTGATATTCAACAGTTTTTCAGTTGCCACTGTTGCCCGAATTTCTGCATCATAGTTGTGACAGAATTTCCCCGTGGGTACTTTAATCACATCTCTAGCGTTGTTTGGGTATTCTATGTACACTCCTGCTCCTCCATTCTTCACTGCATTTTCTACCGACCCATCCATGTATAACCGGACCCAGAGATCATGTGGGTATTCTTCATCAAGTAAACTGAGAGTGACTGTCTTGTGTTGTATGCTGTTCTGCTCATCCTTGTCGAGTATTCCTTTAACTTCTGTCTAGATACATACTTCTGGTTCAGTCTCCTCTCTCCAAATGGTTTGCTCTGGCACAGACTTTAGGGGAATGCCAACTTTTGGTAGGTCTGAAGTTTGCCTATTCAGTCTTTTGGCCTGATGAATAAAGCTGCTTCTTTTCAGCCGCCCCAATGCTAGATTTTGGAATCTGTTTTCCATTGGATGGCTTGGCATACTCAGAAATTTTTCTGCCTGCGTCATCACTTTTGTGTCTCTGCGTTCTCTTGGATCAGGTCTATTTAATATTTCTTCAAAATGTTCTACCCATCTTTTCTTCTGCTCGGTATCTGATGTTAGAACTTTACCATCTTTACTCTTGATTGGGCCACCCTTTGAAACAAAAGTTCCAGTAAGTTGTTTTAGTGTATTGTATAACATTTTACTGTTTCCAGTCTTAGCTACCTTTTCCCCTTCTTCAGCCAGTCGATTGACATATGCTCTTTTATCTCTTCTAGCTGCTCTTTTCATTTCCTTGTCTTTTAGTCTATATTCCGCTTTAGCTTTGATTTCATCTGTTGCATTCTTAATATTAAATATCGCTAGTTTCATCTTTCTTCTTTCTTGAATACATTTCCAGATGTCATCACTTATCCAGGGTTTTCTGTCTTTCATCTTTAATCCTGTGCTACTATTTGCTGCCCCCAATAGTGTGTCCTTTATCTTAGTCCATTTGTCTTCAATGTTCTGTTCATTTTCACCATTGAGTAACTTGATATATTAGCAGCCCCCATAACTCGCATTGCCTCCAGACATTTACATATCTTGACAATGACATGGGTATTATCAAATATTGACAATAAAATAATCAACACACCTGGCATATATAACTCCTAAAACTAGAGATCCAATGATATAACCAAATGCACTGGCTGTGAAGTAGAAGGAACCTTTCTCAACATCTGTACCAGAGATTAGCTGAAGATCAATGAAAGAAGGACCTCGGATGGAAAGTGTCATGCCCTAATCACAATGAAAAAACAAAAACTTGAGAATAGAACAATTAAAAAACTATATACTTATCTCAACATATAAATCATAGCAATCAAATCTGAAGTTATAAATCCTGGCACGGATAGATAATACATTATTTGAAGAGGAATAATCATCTAGCTTGTAATGTTGTAGCTTGTAATGTTGTAGCTTGTCCTGTTGTAGTTGTCTGTTGTGCGTGTCCTGTTAGTTGTCATTGTTGAATGTCCTGTGTAGCTTGTCCTGTTGTAGCTTGTAATGTTGTAGTCCTGTTGTAGCTTGTCCTGTTGTAGCTTGTCCATTGTGAATGTCCTGTTGTAGCTTGTCCTGTTGTAGCGGTCCTTGCGTCCTGTTGTAGCTGTCCGTTGTAGATGTCCTGTTGTGATGTGCAGAATGTCACTCTGATCACAGTCAACCTGAAAACTCTTGGTCTCTAGCCCTCTTTTAAAATCATGTTCACTGTGTCTTTAAATTCCTGTTGCCACCATCATCTTGGTCATCCCTGGCTCATTCTCCAGGAACAATGTGCCCTCTATTACTGCTCTCCTTAAAGCACAATGACATTGAATGTGACTACAATATTTCATTTTCCCAGGACATGATGTTATTGCCACTTAGGAAATAATATTCTTCAATATTCAGCTCCTGTCAAATGTTGATATGTTTTTCTCTTCTCTGTCTAGACACTCATGAACTTTTCTCTGTCTAGACACTATAAGAATTTTTCTTTTCCCTCTGTCTAGAACACTCTAACGAACTTTTCTCTGTCTAGACACTGAAAGAACATTTCTCTTCTCTGTCTAGACACTAAAAACTTTTCTCTGTCTAAACATTCTAAGAACTTTTCTCTTCTCTGTCTAGACATTCTAAGAACTTTTCTCTTCTCTGTCTAGACACTCTAAGAACTTTTCTCTAGACACTCTAAGAACTTGTCTCTTCTCTGTCTAGACACTTTAAGAACTTTTCTCTGTCTAGACACTAAGAACTTGTCTCTTCTCTGTCTAGACACTTTAAGAACTTTTCTCTTCTCTGTCTAGATACTCTAAGAACTTTTCTCTTCTCTGTCTAGATACTCTAAGAACTTTTCTCTTCTCTGTCTAGATACTCAAAGAACTTTTCTCTGTCTAGACACTCAAAGAACTTTTCTCTGTCTAGACACTCAAAGAAATTTTCTGTCTAGACACTCTAAGAACGTTTCTCTGTCTGGACACTGAAAGAACTTTTCTGTAGAACTTTGTTTCAAAAAGATTAGGTTTTGTTTTTAGATGCTTGTGTTATGGTCCAAGATTCACATCCATATATTAGGGTTGCCGCAAGCAAAGTTGAGAAATGTTGCGCTAGCTACTACATGTCATGGAAATGCAAGGGTTCGAGACCAACTTGGGCCTCAAATTTTGGGTGTGCACATGGTATATGGTTATACTATTGGACAACTGCGATCCTTTAGTTGGGTGTGCACATGTTATATGGTTAGACTACTGGACAACTGTGATCCTTTAGTTGGGTGTGCACATGTTATATGGTTAGACTACTGGACAACTGTGATCCTTTAGTTGGGTGTGCACATGTTATATGGTTAGACTACTGGACAACTGTGATCCTTTAGTTGGGTGTGCACATGTTATGTGGTTAGACTACTGGACAACTGTGATCCTTTAGTTGGGTGTGCACATGTTATATGGTTATACTACTGGACAACTGTGATCCTTTAGTTGGGTGTGCACATGTTATATGGTTAGACTACTGGACAACTGTGATCCTTTAGTTGGGTGTGCACATGTTATATGGTTAGACTACTGGACAACTGTGATCCTTTAGTTGGGTGTGCACATGTTATATGGTTAGACTACTGGACAACTGTGATCCTTTAGTTGGGTGTGCACGTTATATGGTTAGACTACTGGACAACTGTGATCCTTTAGTTGGGTGTACACATGTTATGTGGTTATACTACTGGACAACTGCGATCCTTTAGTTGGGGGATTTAAATTACATGTACCTCTAAAGTCAGTATGACTTGCCTGAATGGCGAGGGACACTGGTGATTAGGAAAGCAAGTCTTCATGCAAATATCAGTCAGAGATGCAATATTAGATGTTATGACTATGTCTGAATTTGTAGTGTGCAACAAAATAAAAATCCAAATGTTGACACAGGAAAATGTATGTTAGCAGCGCATAAAAATGTCAGTGCAGCAACCCGGACACATGTTCCTGACATGCAAGGTTGCAATTGATATTCTGATTGCTCTGTGTAATAAATTACAAGCTCTGCTTTGAATATTGTTCTAGCTCCATTGAAATGACCAGGCTGTGGTGGAACAGCTTACTGGCTGGGGGCTGCCCAGTTTGAGGCAGTGGTGATGGCTATTCAGTGACATCAGAAAGTATCACTCACTGTCAGAGACAATCTGTGGTGTCCTCACCTACGACAATTAACAAAGACTTATCACCGTAAATAGCTATATTCTGATTTGACTCAGAGGAAGGTCAAGGATGGAGTGAACTTCTGCATGGCACAATACCTGGGTACAAATATAGGCTGTGTGCCGTCAATGCAACACAATCTCTCTCTTGGTTTGCCCTGTTGCCTCTGAAGTAAAGGTTATAAGTATACATTTGCAACCAGGCAAGCTGCCGAATATGCCAGATAGGCAGGGTGGTGCTCTATCTGTTCATCTGTCATAGCTTCCTAGACCAGCTGCAAACCAAGTCAGAAGGTCTATCCTAGACCAGCTGCAAACCAAGTCAGAAGGTCAGTCCTAGACCAGCTGCAAACCAAGTCAGAAGGTCTGTCCTAGACCAGCTGCAAACCAAGTCAGAAGGTCAGTCCTAGACCAGCTGCAAACCAAGTCAGAAGGTCAGTCCTAGACCAGCTGCAAACCAAGTCAGAAGGTCTGTCCTAGACCAGCTGCAAACCAAGTCAGAAGGTCAGTCCTAGATCAGCTGCAAACCAAGTCAGAAGTTCTGTCCTAGACCAGCTGCAAACCAAGTCAGAAGGTCAGTCCTAGATCAGCTGCAAACCAAGTCAGAAGGTCTGTCCTAGACCAGCTGCAAACCAAGTCAGAAGGTCAGTCCTAGATCAGCTGCAAACCAAGTCAGAAGGTCTGTCCTAGACCAGCTGCAAACCAAGTCAGAAGGTGGTCTGGTCTGCCATGCTGAAAATATATTGCATTTAGTTTGCATTTCCTTGCCCTAGGATAAAAGTGATATTCTCTCAAATTCACTTCTCGGTCTGAATAATGATACAGTATGCATTGTGAGATTTGGCAGATGTCACAGAACATCAGGTGCTAAATGAGAGCAGGTAGTACCATCTACTATCAAATGGTAACTCAGGCATATGTAGCAGAGATTCAACTGTATAATACTAACAGCATGTACATATCATAGTAGCATCAAGAAGAGTGCAAGATTTATAGACATTTAGCAAATCTGCAGGAAAAAAACAACACATTAAGTACCTTTGGATATAAATATTACAGAAGAGTTTCCACAAAATTTCATGGAAAGAGGAACAGAAAAACTAGATCTACTCAACAAGAACTGAGAATTGAAGACAAATAGTTGAGAGCATTCAGATTGAGGACAGTCAAGTATTTTGAAGAGACATGAAAGTTGGAAAAAGACAGTTTATGCAGAGAGGCATTAGTAGAAAGTGGAGTAGAGGAAGATGATCAAGATGAAGATGGATATAAGATATGATAGATGACTTGAACATGAAAGCAACAAGAGAGAGAGGCAGGACATCATCTGACCTATAATAGGTACTGTTATGTTGGCAAAGTTCTGCACAGGTCAAGCTACCGGATGATGATGATGATGCTGGTGATATACTCTGAAAACATTGGTAATGCAATCTGGATCAGTTATCAATTATATCATTTATATGAGGACTATCATCATAGAACTCCGGACATGCCCACATGTGCTTCGATCTCCACCTCAACAAATCCAGCGGCCCAACACGCCAATTCCATGTTGATTAATCAATATTTTCACACATTTAGTATGTCGTTCTTTTTGGACTGTACCAATATCGACACCCATTCCTCTCAATCTAGTTAGCGACTGGGATTCACAACCCTGAACCTCCTCTGTTTAGAAAGACTCAGTGTGTTAAGGATGTTATTTCTGTCCATTATTTGTCCTCTGATATTGTATCTGTGCAAGACAATCTATCAGCTCATTCATTATCCATGACACGGCGTACCCGGATACGAAAATGAAGGTGATTTCTCTGATCCCAGTCTGTGCCAGTAACACCTCACCATTCCCCATTCCTGTATGGATTTTACAAATCATATGGATGTAGTCACTGAGTATGAAAATACGAGAGTAGTTAGATGTCAACCACTTTAATGCCACTGTAACCGCCTGCACCTTCATTGTCAAATTACTTGTTGCTCTTGTGTTATGTCACCCCTGGCCTCTCTTATTATCCTGTGTTAAGTTCAAGGTGTATACAACATAATGGCACTCACAAGTAAAACCACTCTTTTATTCCATGAGTGTTCCATAACGTTATCTACGCCATCATCTACGCAAACATTATCAAAATAGTTGATATAGGCAAACTAGCAAGAGGCTTAGTGACTATTTCAGCCAACATTTACATGTTATACTCAAATGCTCTGTGACCCCTGTAGTCACTCACATCAATGGTCCATTTTGGAGCTTGCGATATCCAGGTCACAGCCATTCGAACATGTTCCACCAACGATAGGAGTCGATTTGCTTTTGAAAATCATTTTATATCTTTCTATTTTGTCTTCCAGCCTCTAGGACTTGGAGATACCACATATACCTATACTTCTTGATACTGTCTTCTCTCATGTTTCTTAATATATGTGTAAATGTATGTATGTATGTGTGTATATATATATATTTATTTATATGTCATTAATGCTTATATTTCATTAATGTTTTATTTTCTTCCTTTCGTTTGCTTAAAGCATTGTCTATATTTTCAATGTTGTCTCTTGTATAAACTTCACTGTCTTTTGCAACTCACACTTACGTCTGTGTAGTTTTATGTCCAGTATTGTTTCGTTAGGCCAGTGAGTTTGTCTCAGTAGATCATATTCAGGGAAGTCTTGAAGAATGCGCTCTGCAGTCTGATGTGCCTGAATTGTCAATCTTGAATTTTGTATACATGTGACTGCGGAGTTGATTGTGTCCTTGCTCTGAAGCACAGAATGACAACTTGTTCTAATCTGCTCATATATTGATAGTTGCCCTGTGTTTGTATTGGTAGCTTTCTGATAGATTTAATCACCCTTTTCTTTTGCTGATAGATTGGTACATCCGGTTGCTCTCCTGCAGCAACTTCCTTGGTAAGTCGGTCTGCTGTTTAATTTCCTGGTATTCCATAGCGAGATGGTATCCACTGCAAGATGATCTTGTGCTGCTTGCACAGTTCACACAGTATAGTCTGTAGACCTAGCAATTGCCTGGACTGATGTGCTGATTTCACTTTTCTAATCATTCCGCTTATTTCACTTTTCATTTCTAGTCCCATATTTTAAATCAAGGGCTGTTAATCGTAGTGTCTATGATGTCTATTATATCAGACTTATATCTGGTATCCTGTGTTTTTTTCTTGCATAATAAAATTGTCAGTAAAAAATGTTTCATGAAACAAAATATACAAAAATATATATTATTACAAATATGTATTGACTCGTGACAAAAGTCTCAGTCTAGTCATGTGTGCATAAAATGGCATGTGTTTCATGGAGTGTATAGCTAGCTGTTGCTGGATTAGAGTCAAGGGATATGACTATAAAAATGTTTTTAACATTGTAAGAGTTATCTATAACTATTAATGGGCAGAATGTAAATACTGACCTCATTCATTTCTACAATATATAGTGATAACGAAAATGAGAGGATGGTTATTGTTACACAGCCAAGTATGATCATGTGTTTTGTTCATTGTTCATTTCACCAGCCAAGTATGATCATGTGTTTTGTGTCATTGTTCATTTCACACCAGCAACAAGTATGATGATGTGTTTTGTGTCATTGTTCATTTCACACCAGCAAGTATGATATGTGTTTTGTGTCATTGTTCATTTCACACCAGCCAAGTATGATCATGTGTTTTGTGTCATTGTTCATTTCACACCAGCCAAGTATGATCATGTGTTTTGTGTCATTGTTCATTTCACACCAGCCAAGTATGATGATGTGTTTTGTGTCATTGTTCATTTCACACCAGCAACAAGTATGATGATGTGTTTTGTGTCATTGTTCATTTCACACCAGCAACAATATGATGATTTTTGGGTATGATGATGTGTTTTGTGTCATTGTTCATTTCACACCAGCAACAAGTATGATGATGTATTTTGTGTCTGTTCATTTCACACCAGCCACAAGTATGATGATGTGTTTTGTGTCTGTTCATTTCACACCAGCCACAAGTATGATGATGTGTTTTGTGTCATTGTTCATAAGACAATAAAACACTCTAATTTTTGTGTGTGCACTGTGGAAATTAAACCTGAATGCTGACATTAAATAACAGAAGAAAACTAGTCACAACAGAAATGAAATGTCTACACAAAATACTGGGAGTAACAAGAAGAGACCGGTTTTGTAATGAAGACATCAGGAAAAAAGTGGGTACAACATCAGTACCAAACTTCATCAAGAAACAACAAATTAAATGGTTCGGTCACATATGCAGATTACCAACAGACAGTGTGCCACAGTAAATACAAAGCAAAAGGCAGACCATGCAAAAGGTGGACCTCAGAGATAACAGAAGCGACAAAAGACACTGTTTATGAAGTGCACACAAGCCAGTTCTTCTTATTCTGAAGTTGTTAGACAAATCAGGACTGGAGAAGAGAAAGAAAAACAGGCACCAAGCGCCGGCTCGCTCTAGGTGTTTCCTTTTTTTAAATGACGCTGAAAGGCAAAAGAGGATTAGGGACTAGACAGATATAATAATAACGTCCATCGCAGCGATGATGACAACAATCTCAGACGTGTACTGTTGCACCTCTCTGGTGTGTGCGGAGGTGACTGTAGAGTCCAATCCTAGAACAGAATCCCGACCACAGGTGGGGCATACATGATCAAGGTTAGACATGTGCGTGTTGTGTGCTCTGTCTTTTCGCTGCTCGTTTTCTCTGTGACTCAACAATACGATGATTCTCAGCTATTCGGGTTCCTCTTTGTTGTTACAGCGCCACATTTGGCGATCTTGCGCAAGGGATTCCCAGCACGTATTGTCTATATCGAAGCATTTCAGAGACACTTTAAGAGTGTCTTTAAAGCGTTTTCTGTCCACCAGCTAAACGTCTGCCCCTTCAAGCTCGCCATACATCAACTGTTTTGGGATGCGTTTATCAGGCATTCGAGCAACGTGACCGACCCATCTCAGTTGGGCCTTCTGCAACAGGGTGTTGGCGCTTGGGATCTTTGCTCTTGTGAGGACTTCGCTGTCTGGAATTTTGTCCTGCCAGTTTATTTTAGTATTCTGCGTAGACAGCTTGTGTGGAAATGGTTTAATTTTCTTGCGTGTCTGCTATACACTGTCCATGTCTCGCTTGCGTACAGCAGCGTTAGCACTATGGCCTGGTAAACTTTCAGCTTTGTGACTATGCTTATCCCTTCCGTTCCCACACAGTGACACGTAACCTTCCGACGCAGCACTGGCTTTGGATATCCTATTGTGGACCTCAGAATCTATGTTTGCCGATCTGGATAGGAGGCTGCCAAGATAAGCAAAGTTGTCCGTTGACTGGAGACGCTGGTGTTTAATGTTGATGACTGGATCGTAATACTGTTCTCTAGGGCGGGCTGGAACATGACCTCTGTTTTTTGGTGTTAATGGTGAGGCCAAACCTATCACAGGCCATTGAGAACTTGTCCATGTAAGTCTGCATTTCTTCCTCAGAGTTGGTAGCGAGGGCACAGTCATCAGCAAACAACAGGTTTGAGATAGTTGATTCTTTTACCTTGGTGGAGGATTTTAACCTCCGAAGATTGAATAGGTTACCGTCTGTCCTGTATCTAATCTTTACCCCATGTTAGTCGCCTTCCCAAAAGACATCCGTGAGCATGGCAGCAAACATCATGTTGAAGAGTGTTGGGGCCAGTACACAGCCCTGTTTGACGCCGTTGGTGACATGGAAGGCTTCCGACAGCTCCCCTTCGTCAAGTACACGTGCCATCATGCCCTCGTGAAACTGTTGGACGATCTTGATGAATTTCCTTGGGCATCCAAATTTTTCCATGATCTTCCATAGACCCTCCCTGTTAACCGTGTAGAAAGCCTTTGTCAGATCGACAAAGACCATATAGAGGTTACGGTGCTGCTCTTGGCATTTCTCCTGTAGTTGGCGAGCAGCAAATATCATGTCTGCTGTTCCACGACCTGCTCTGAAGCCACATTGGGTCTCAGGGAGTAAGTCCTGTTCCAGGTGATCGATTAATCGATTGAGGAGGACTCTGGCCAGTATTTTGCCAGCGATTGACAGGAGGAGATCCCCTGTGGTTATCACAGGCCTGGCGGTTTCCTTTCCGCTTGTACAGGTGGATAATAGTGGCATCCTTTAATTCCTGTGGCACACGTTCGTTGCACCAAATGGATGTAAATAACTCTGTCAATTTTAGCATCAACGTGGGCCCTCCTTCTTTGTAGACTTCGGTTGGTATTGAGTCCGCACCCGGTGCCTTCCCGCTGGACATCTGGCTTGTTGCCTTCCTGACCTCTTAGACAGATAAGACTAGACAGATAAGACTATATGAAATGACATATATATATTAATATCAGTAAAATGTAGTCATCCTATGGTTTGTTCGCAGATATTATAATTCAAGCTTGTTGACACTGTCAGAATACATGATGGTAGTGTTATCTTTTGTGTTGACAAAAGTAAATATTGTTGAAACTGTTACAACAGGGAAATGTGTTGTGAGAAGAAAGTTGTGAAAAGAATGACAGGAGAACAAGATATCAAACATGATGATATGATGGACAGTCACAAGTAGAAACAATCGGTGACATGTGTCAATGGAACTGACTGAATGAACAGTTGGCCACTGTTACTAGATATTTAAGAGGAAACGAATTGATCCAGTCTTGTGAAAAACATGATAAACTTGTACAAATTGATCACTATCATGTTTTCCGGGGAGATTATTATGTGCAGGGACAACTGCAGATGATATTTAAAATAATGAGGATGACAACAATGGAGAACTTACCAATGTCAACACAACGAGTCCATGACACACAGTTCTAGGTAGCATATGTCTGTATGTCTGCTTTCTGTCAGGTGTCACTTGTCTGACTTTGACAAGTTTGTCACACATTTGTTTGGTTTTCACTTCAGGAGAGTCCATGACGTTGCTAGCAACCAATAGGAAGACTTCTGCTTGACTGCTGGCAACCAACTGCAGTAGTGTGGGTTGAGGGCTGGCAGTCAACTGCAGTAGTGTGGGTTGAGGGCTGGCAGTCAACTGCAGTAGTGTGGGTTGAGGACTGGCAGTCAACTGCAGTAGTGTGGGTTGAGGGCTGGCAGTCAACTGCAAGTGTGGCTTGACTAAGGATGCATGGGAAAAACATAAATATAAATACTTTGATTAACAATAATATTTAACATAACTTTTATTTGCAGATGACCAAGTACTGATTGCAGAAAACGAAGAATCTCTCCAGAACCATTTGAGCTTAGCTAACGTCAAGGGTGAGGAGTACAACATGAAAATAAATATAATAAAGACAGAGACAATGGCAATAAGTAGACAACCAGAAAACCTTACAATAAAACTCCAGAACGTAGAAATAAAACAAACAATTGAGGCCAAATACTTAGGAGCAATTTTCACAGCAGATGGAAGTATCGATGCAAATTAGCAATCGTTGCACAAAAGCTAACCAGGTACTGGGACAGTTAATACCACTGTTGTCACATAAAGAGATACCGCTAACAACTAAAGCAAATCTCATAAGAACGATTTTCTGGCCAACACTATGTTACCAGTGTCAAACATGGCCAATAACAGCAGCTAATGAGCGGAAAATCGTAATGACAGAGATGAGGTATCTTAGAAGAGCTGCAGGTGTGACAATAAGAGACAAAATTAGAAATGAAGAAATCAGAAGAAGACTGGATGTGAAACCAGTCATGCAATTCATAAAAGAACAACAGATTAAATGGTTTGGACACCTGACAAGAATGCCCTGGTATCATCTACCACAGAGAGCCACAAAGAAAAAGTATAACGAGTACAGAACAAGAGGAAGACCACACAAAATATGGAGCGACAGCATCAAGAACAGCCTTACGAACATGAATATCAGCTTACAAAGTGCCTTAAAAAAGCACACACAAGATCACTATTTTCAAGAAGTGCAGTTGATATGTTTTATGTTGATCTTAAGAATTCTTTAGACAGATAACACAGGGAATCTTATGTGAAACATTTGACCACAGTTATGGTATACTTGAGAAAATGGTGATTTTGATGAAAGAATTCTATTGCAAGGTAATTTGCTACATTCAAAAGTAAGTGAGAGACAGGTCTGGCAAAGATGTATATGACAGAGAGAGAGAGAGAGAGAATGATGACATCTGAGAAAACTCATAGACAATAATGACATCTGAGAAAACTCATAGACAATAATGACATCTGTGAAACTCATAAACAGTAATGACATCTAAGAAACTTATCAACAAAAATGACATCCGAGGAAATCATAGACAATAGTGACATCTGAGAAACTCATAGACAATTAATGACACCTGAAAAACTCAGACAATAATTACGCCTGAGAAGCTCATAGACAATAAATGACATCTGAGAAACTTCATAGACAATAATGGCATGCGAGAAACTCATAGAAAATAATAATGTGCGAGAAACTTCATAGACAATAATGGCATGCGAGAAACTCATAGAAAATAATCATGTGCGAGAAACTTCATAGACAATAAATGACATATGAGAAACTCATAGACAATAATGACATGTGAGAAACTTCATAGACAATAAATGACATCTGAGAAACTTCATAGACAATAATGACACCTGAGAAATTCATAGACAATAATGATGTGTGCGAAACTTCATAGACAATAATGACATCTGATAAACTTCATTGACAATAATGACATCTGAGAAACTTCATTGACAATAATGACATCTGAGAAACTTCATTGACAATAATGACATCTGAGAAGTTCGTAGACAATAATGACATCTGAGAAGCTCATAGACAATAATGACATGTGAAACTGAAAACAACATATTTCTGCAATAGAAACCTCTCTCTCTCTCTTCTCTCTGTGTATTGTTTAGTTTGTTTCTGCCCTCCAGGTGATAACTTCAGTTGAAACATAACCAACTTGGTGGCGTATCTAGTGTATTATTGATTGTGTAACTTGCTCATCTCAAACAAGAAAATATGAGTCATACAGTTAGCAAAGTTGTATGTCATACAGTTTGTCAGGTCAAGTTTAATAACAAGCTACAAATTAGAACTGTGGTTAGTGTCTGGCCAACACTATGTTACCAGTGTCAAACATGGCCAATAACAGCAGCTAATGAGCGGAAAATCGTAATGACAGAGATGAGGTATCTTAGAAGAGCTGCAGGTGTGACAATAAGAGACAAAATTAGAAATGAAGAAATCAGAAGAAGACTGGATGTGAAACCAGTCATGCAATCATAAAAGAACAACAGATTAAATGGTTTGGACACCTGGCAAGAATGCCCTGGTATCATCTACCACAGAGAGCCACAAAGAAAAAGTATAACGAGTACAGAACAAGAGGAAGACCACACAAAATATGGAGCGACAGCATCAAGAACAGCCTTACGAACATGAATATCAGCTTACAAAGTGCCTTAAAAAGCACACACAAGATCACTATTTTTCAAGAAGTGCAGTTGATATGTTTTATGTTGATCTTAAGAATTCTTTAGACAGATAACACAGGGAATCTTATGTGAAACATTTGACCACAGTTATGGTATACTTGAGAAAATGGTGATTTTGATGAAAGAATTCTATTGCAAGGTAATTTGCTACATTCAAAAGTAAGTGAGAGACAGGTCTGGCAAAGATGTATATGACAGAGAGAGAGAGAGAGAGAGAGAGAATGATGACATCTGAGAAAACTCATAGACAATAATGACATCTGAGAAAACTCATAGACAATAATGACATCTGTGAAACTCATAACAATAATGACATCTGCGAAACTCATAAACAGTAATGACATCTAAGAAACTTATCAACAAAAATGACATTCGAGGAAATCATAGACAATAGTGACATCTGAGAAACTCATAGACAATTAATGACACCTGAAAAACTCAGACAATAATTACGCCTGAGAAGCTCATAGACAATAAATGACATCTGAGAAACTTCATAGACAATAATGGCATGCGAGAAACTCATAGAAAATAATAATGTGCGAGAAACTTCATAGACAATAATGGCATCAGAAACTCATAGAAAATAATCATGTCAGAAACTTCATAGACAATAAATGACATATGAGAAACTCATAGACAATAATGACATGTGAGAAACTTCATAGACAATAAATGACATCTGAGAAACTTCATAGACAATAATGACACCTGAGAAATTCATAGACAATAATGACGATGCGAAACTTCATAGACAATAATGACATCTGATAAACTTCATTGACAATAATGACATCAGAGAAACTTCATTGACAATAATGACATCTGAGAAACTTCATTGACAATAATGACATCTGAGAAGTTGTAGACACAATGACATCTGAGAAGCTCATAGACAATAATGACATGTGAAACTGAAAACAACATATTTCTGCAATAGAAACCTCTCTCTCTCTTCTCTCTGTGTATTGTTTAGTTTGTTTCTGCCCTCCAGGTGATAACTTCAGTTGAAACATAACCAACTTGGTGGCGTATCTAGTGTATTATTGATTGTGTAACTTGCTCATCTCAAACAAGAAAATATGAGTCATACAGTTAGCAAAGTTGTATGTCATACAGTTTGTCAGGTCAAGTTTAATAACAAGCTACAAATTAGAACTGTGGTTAGTGTGAGGCATCTTCCCCCTCCCTCAGAGTGTGGTTTTCCAGGGTAGCAGATAATATAATCAGTGTCCACTATTAATGCATGTCATAAAAGGTGATTAATAGGCAGTGCAGATGGGGCAGGCAGCTCCACACTGTTAAAATAGAAGCAAACAGCTACAGAAACTAATACTGCCTTGGGAGTGACAAGAACTGAAGATGATGTAACACCTGACTAGCTACAAATGAGAACAATGATTAATATGAGATATCATATCTCCCACACTGATGTACTTACACTATGTGATCACATCTACACGATGGATCATCGTGACATCATTGTCACATCCCCACACTGATGTACCACACCATGTGATCACATCTACATGATGATCATCGTGACATCCTCGTCACATCTCCCACACTAATGAACACACACACACACCATGTGATCACATCTACACGATGGATCATCATGACATCATTGTCACATCCCCCCAATGATGTAACACACACCATGTGATCACATCTACACGATGGATCATCATGACATCATTGTCATCAGCTTCTTTGTCTCAGAAAACAATAGGTTTTTCATCCTGGAGTGTGTTCTGTGCCGGAGTGTGTTCTGTGCTGAATCACATCGGCTGTAGTGGTCTATTGTGGAGTGGCAATCCTTGTCACAGTTGCTGCAGGTGAAACCAGTGACTGGAGCTGAGGTCGAAGATGGTTTCCATCACATCAGCTGTAGTGGTCTATTCTGGAGTGACAATTCTTGCCACAGTTGCTGCAGGTGAAATCTGGAACTGGAGCTCAGGTCAAAGATGATTTCTATACTATCTCTTTGTCTCAATGTGCAAGGCATTTCTCTTCTACTCCTTTCTAGCCATCTTTCATTGCCTCTCTTCATGCCTGCCTCTGGACAACCACTTCCAATTGCCTTTCTCTAAGCTGTATGATGTAGACAGATATATGGAACACAATGAGACTTTTCACTGCTGCTCTTCATGCCTGCCTCTGGACAACCGCTTCCAATTGCCTTTCTCTAAGCTGTATGATGTAGACAGATATATGGAACACAACGAGACTTTTCACTGCTGCTCTTCATGCCTGCCTCTGGACAACCGCTTCCAATTGCCTTTCTCTAAGCTGTATGATGTAGACAGATATATGGAACACAATGAGACTTTTCACTGCTGCTTCATGCTGCCTCTGACACCGCTCAATGCCAAGTAGAGTAGACAGATATATGGAACACAGTGAGACTTTTCCTGCTGCTCTTCATCCTGCTCTGGACAACCTTCAATTGTTCTCATAAGCTGTATGATGTAGACAGATATATGGAACACAACGAGACTTTTCACTGCTGCTCTTCATGCCTGCCTCTGGACAACCGCTTCCAATTGCCTTTCTCTAAGCTGTATGATGTAGACAGATATATGGAACACAATGAGACTTTTCATTGCCTCTCTTCATGCCTGCCTCTGGACAACCGCTTCCAATTGCCTTTCTCTAAGCTGTATGATGTAGACAGATATATGGAACACAATGAGACTTTTCACTGCTGCTATTCATGTCTGCCTCTGGACAACCGCTTCCAATTGCCTTACTGTAAGCTGTATGATGTAGACAGATATATGGAACACAATGAGACTTTCAGCCGAGTAAAAGATGCCTCTTATCCACATCAAAGAAAGAGAGAAGATAAGAATGGATAAGGTCAGTGATGCTGTAACCTTGGTCATTTGTTATCTGGTCTGTTGCAACCAATGTCATGTCTCTCATGACCTTTAAGTCACCAATGGACGTTATTGATCTTAAAGTCAACAGTAATGGAGAGTTATTAAGTACAGGCTAATATTTAGTTAAGTGTAGTATTTGTTATACATACTTTCTACTGGCTGTCAGTTTTGGTTAATCATTTTTCATTGAACTTTTTCCCTACAAGATACTTATCTAAGCTAGACAATTTTAGAGTGTGCATACATTCTTCCTTATCTTCTCAGTTTGTGCATACATTCTCCCTTATCTTCTCAGTTTGTTGCATACATTCTTCCTTATCTTCTCAGTTTGTTGCATACATTCTTCCTTATCTTCTCAGTTTGTCATACTTCTCCTTATCTTCTCAGTTTGTTATACTTCTCCTTATCTTCTCAGTTTGTTCATACATTCTTCCTTATCTTCTCAGTTTGTTGCATACATTCTTCCTTATCTTCTCAGTTTGTTCATACATTCTTCCTTATCTTCTCAGTTTGTCACATTCTCATATCTTCAGTTGTACATTCTTCCTTATCTTCTCAGTTTGTTGCATACATTCTTCCTTATCTTCTCAGTTTGTTGCATACATTCTTCCTTATCTTCTCAGTTGTTCTTTCTCTTATCTTTCAGTTTGTTGCATACATTCTTCTTACCTTCTCAGTTGGCTACATTCTTTTATCTTCTCAGTTTGTTGCATACATTCTTCCTTATCTTCTCAGTTTGTGCATTCTTTACTTCTCAGTTTCTCTCTCTCTCTTTGTCTTTTACCCGGATTGGGGCATAGGCCCTCAACCAACTCATGCAAAGTCTTCCTATCTCTAGCTATCTCCTGCAGCTCCCTCCAGCTCTTCTTTACATTGTTGATCTCCACCTCCAAATCTCGTCTCCATGTATTTCTCGACCTCCCTTTCTTTTGCTGTCCCTGCGGGTTCCAGGCAAGGACCCTTCTTGTTATATTCCCTCTGGTTTTCGCAAAGTGTGTCCTATCCAGCGCCAGCGTCTTTTTAACCTGTTCGTTCACTGGAATCTGTCTTGTTCTCTCCATAAGTTCCTCATTTGTGACCCTATCATACCATCTTATTCCCTTTATTCTGCGCAGACACCAGTTGATGAATGTTTGCAATTTATGGGCTATTGTTTTAGTTGTTCTCCATGTTTCTGACCCATACAGTAGAACTGCTTTAACATTAGAGTTAAATATCCGAATTTTTTTCTCCAGATTTGATTTCTTTAGACTTCCAAATGTTTCCCAGTGCAATGAAAGCTCATCTTGCCTTCTGTATTCTTATTTTAACATCTCTATCTGTTCCACCCTCTTTGTCTACGTTGCTGCCCAAATATGTGTATGATTCTACCTCTTGAAGTGGGATTTCCCCAGGGAGATCGAGTTGTTCTTTGCTTGGTTAATTCTCAATATCTTTGTCTTTCCCTTATGAATGTTCAGCCCTAGTTGCTGGGACCTTAGATTCAATGTGTTTAGCTTATCCTGCATCTGATTTCATGTATGTGACAGAAGGGCTATATTATCAGCGTAGTCCAGATCATCTAGTTGCTCTGTCAGTCTCCATTGGATTCCATTTCTGGTGCTAGTTACTGTGGTCTTCATAATCCAGTCTATTGCCAGTAAGAACAACAAAGGTGATAGAAGACATCCCTGACGCACTCCTGTTTCTATTCCAAAAGTATCTGTTAGTTTACCTTCATGAAGAACTCTACATTTCATATCTGTATATGTTGCTTTTATTAGGTTAATAATTTTCAGTGAGATTCCATAATGCCTCATTAATTTCCAAAGGGTTTCCTTATCAATACTGTCAAAAGCCTTCTCATAATCCACAAATCCGATATAAAGTGGGAATTTCCATTCAATACTTTGCTCTATTATTATACTAATGTGGCTATCTGGTCAGCACAGGATCTATTTGGTCGGAAGCCTGCCTGTTCATCTCTTAGCTTTATATCGATGGCATCTCTCAGTCTCTCCAGGATGACTCTGCTTAGTATTTTCCCAGGTACTGACAACAGCATTACTCCTCTATAGTTTTCACACTTCTGAAGGTCCCCTTTCTTTGGTAGCTTCACCAGTTATCCTTCTCTCCAGTTTGCTGGTATTTCTTCGTCTCCCAGATTCTGCTAAATAATTTATACAGTATTTCTGTGGATGTGTTTATGTTGGCTTTAACCGCCTCCGCTGGAATACCATCTGGACCGGACGCTTTCCCATCTTTTAAAAGTTTAATGGCTTTGTTGCATATATTCTTCCTTATCTTCTCAGTTTGTTGCATACATTCTTCCTTATCTTCTCAGTTTGTTGCATACATTCTTCCTTATCTTCTCAGTTTGTGCATACATTCTTCCTTATCTTCTCAGTTTGTTGCATACATTCTTCCTTATCTTCTCAGTTTGTTGAACATTCTTCATTATCTTTCAGTTTGATTGTATTAGATTCTTTTGTATTGTATTGATCAGTTTTGCAAATTCTTCCTTACCAACTATTTTTCAGTTTCAACTTTGACATATGCTTTGCCTTTATTAGGAGATTTATTTGTTATTGTATTGATGCAGTTTTACTGCAGAAATATTTGCCTGAATAAATCATGTTGTATGTTTTTCTGTTGAATCTTGCTGCAGGTCCATATTAGTTTTGTCTGCTTCCTGTTGAATCTTGCTGCAGGTCCATGTCTGTTTTCTGTGAGTAATATTAGTCATTTTGTGTGTATGTCTCAAGTTGTTTTAGATAGTGTGTGGCTTTGTAGATTTCCGTCTTTTTATTTGTGTGTGTTTTGATTATGTTTTTAATGTGTTTCTTCTGTTGGTCTGATTGTGCTACATTCAAAGAATATGTGTTTTTCTGTTGCTTGTATGTTTGTTCTTTATAGTTTGCATTTTGTTACTTGCTTGAGTCTGCTACATGTTCCATTGTCGTTGTCATGTTGTATATCAATCTAAATGTCATCACTCAGGATTTGAGTGGAATGTTTGGGTGGTATAGATTTGTTCAGGCTTTGAGTGGAATGTTTGGGTGGTATAGATTTGTTAGAAAGTATTTCTATTCTCTTTAGATCTCAATGTGTAATGGTGGTGCTGGTATCTTGACTAGATAGAATAGATAGATATATATGGTATTTGTTTTTCATGTCCTTGTATAGCTTGAACAAATGTGGGTAATGAGCTAGTGTAGTACTGAGTTTTTCTTCTAGGACTAGTTTGGCTAATCCAGGTCATATGTAGTAATGTGCTAGCATATGTTGTTCTAGACTAACCATGCTTTTTTCTGTGTCTGTATGTCTTCTAGTTCTATATCCGCTTGTTATTTTTAAATCTTGTATCAGTGTTGCGTGCTGCTTATTGTGTTTGCGAAGACTAATCTTCCGATTCGTTTGTATTATACAATGTATATATCTCCGTTTTCGAGTGTCAAAGACCAGCTATCTATGTAGGTGGTTTTGGGATGATTATATGCTTCTAAAATGCTTCTGTCACAAGTTGTTGATGTCTTGAACGTGTATCCGTTAACATATCTGTTATTCTGTGCGACAATGTTCTGCCACGATTGTGTTTTATTTAAATATGATGCCATGCACGTTAATATTATTTGCTAGTGTTGAGCGATGCCAACAAGAGAATATGGGCACTATCATCCGAAGACGACGCTGGAGATGGATTGGACATGTGATGCGCATGGAGACTGGCTCCGACACGAAAACTGCACTGAGATGGACTCAGAGGGTAGGCGAAAGCGTGGAAGACCCAAGACAACCTGGAGGAGAACGATAGAGCAAGAGCTGAAGGAAATGAATCATAGCTGGAACACAATACAGAGGAAGGCCATGAACAGGGAAGAATGGTGTAGTTTGTTGTGCCTAAAATGAGCCAGGTGACAGGCTAAGAGAGAGAGTGTTGAGCTATAAAAGAAAACTATGTGATTTATTTTGCCCATTCCCCATGACTTGTGTACATTTACTTGTGCCTGGCTACATTTACTGAATTGTGTGAATGTGTTTATGTTTTCTACAGTCCTAATGTTTGGAGGAAGTAGTGAGTCCTTACGTCTTTATTCTTTTTTGCCGCGTGTCAAACGTGAGACCGGCATTTATTTTATGTGCGCAGTTAGTAGTTACGAATACGACACAGCGTGGTTGTTATTGTTTACAGCTGAACTTGTGAAGAAAGTCATACCGACGATATGACACAAGTAAATATTTCGACGAGCCCCACAAATACAGTGAATATGACAAATGTTACACATGTATCACAAAGTTACTACTTACCAAACAATTGGATATACTTGATATCAAAGTTGGCGCTGTTTGCTCCCCGGTGATGTAACACTTCTTGTACACATTAACTTGTCTAACGACTGCGCACAAACAGAAATCTGAGAGTTATCTACCCTTGACACTGAAAAGTTGCAACCTGTTGTGCAATACTTCTACTTCTTCAGCGATCTCTGGTCATGCGTTTAATTTACTGTGGACCACAAACTGGGCAGTCAGCTTCAGGTCTGTCAGGTTTTCCCAAAGCTTAGTTTTCAGGTCGACTGGGTGTGGCCACATGTTGCTTCTCAGCTCACACAGGAGAGGACAGTCTTGCAGGATATGCTCTGGTGTCTGTTCCGCCTGCTGACACTGGCAGAGAGCTGTTTGACTTATTCCTAGTCTATATAAGTGTTTGTTGAGTCTGCAGTGTCCTGTGCGTAGTCGAAATATAATGTTCAATACAACCAGACGGACACATGTGTTGCTTGCCTCAACCTCGCCAGTGTGTAGACGACGAAGTTAACCAACAACTGTAAGTCCTACTCGCGGCCTTACTATACTTGAGATAAGTTCGGAAATGTAAGGGGTCAAAATTGTAGGGCAAAGGAGGAGGATGGGAGTAAGCGCGGTGGAGAAGGAATTATAATCTTAAGAGAGCGAAAAACCAATTTGCGTGCAAGGCACGACCTTCTACCAATAAGTCTCGGACATTTTTAAGGGCCCACCACCGGAAAGTATTAAACCACGCTGTCTGTTATCGTATTGTCAGCCACGGCAGTGCCTTCATTGTCGGTAGTAGTATGAATATTGATGTCTTCAAATTCTGTATTGTATATCTCTGTCTCCCTATCCAGAGGGAGAATAGTATTATCGATATAAGGAAGACTGCAGTAAAACTATGTAGCAATGGCGAAACACAGGGGCGGCTCGTCATTAAGGGCCAGTGGGGCCAGGCCCCACCAAAATATTGAGTAACGTGTACTTATTATTTCAGACATTATTTGTTTATAATTATTACTTTCAACAGGATACTGATTAGCTTTGAATGTTGATATATAGCGCTAAAATATCACACACATTCTGAAATCTAAAATTTAACATATTTTTCCTCCAATTAGTATACACCCATGGTCATTAGGGGCCAGTAAGAACATGCCTACCAAATCAAAAATAATTAACGTGTACTTATTATTTTTTTAAAATGTTGTTCGTAATTATTATAGTTAACTTGACACTGATTGGCTTTGAAAGTTGAATATTTAACACTGAAATATAAATATTATATCATAATAATATAACAATCATAATAATATATAAACATTATTATTTTAAAAACTATTATATACGGTCTCCAATTCAGCTTCTCTCTATAACGCTTGCATATATATCAGCGCACTATGTTTTATCGGGTCGTTTTAAAATTCCCTACTGACGATCTAACATTGCGACCTCTTACCTTTGACCGCTACCTTTAATAATAATTGCCAAAACAATTTATGTCATTTTATTCACCGGAAGCTCAGTTCCTACTCGATCAACCAATTAACAGTTAAACGACGACTCTTGATTAAATAGTACTTTGTATGATTATCGATTGAATCACAAATTATATATAAAATAGTAGAAAATGATATGCATTAATAGAAATATGTAACAACTATTATTATAATCGTTGACGGTAATCGTCCGTTTCGTATTCAATATACATATGTCTTCTACAACGCACACTCGTTTGCGATTGAGAAGCTGTGACCTACTTTTGAAGTTGTGACTTACTCGAAATTCAAAATGAATCAAGTGGATTATTTATTACGAAATCCGTTTCCTTGCTTAAAGATAGAAGAAAAGCTTGAAATTAAAGGCTAGGTGCACATCAGCCAAATAGCTTTGTATATGTGCAACAAGATGGCAAGAAAAAGAGGACTTTCAATAATAAGTGGTGTAGTAAAAAATCGTGGTTAACTGTCAGTGAAGAAAAGCAAAGTTTTTTTTGTTTTTATTGTTTACTATTTCATGGTGAAGGACTGTGTCAACGGTAGGTTGTAGGGATCTCTTTTGTACCTTAGTTACATGGTATATATTTTAGTTGTTGTTGAACCCCAGGAATTATGAGTTTTCACCATTTTGCCTACAGTGCGTGGGGGGAGAGTGCCCGGCTTTCTTGCAATGAGAGTTGGCAATTATGGTTGACCATTGATTCAGGAGGAGAGTATACGCTTACACGCGACTCGTACGTTGTTACTTCTTACATTTGCTTTGCATTTATGCAACTGTTTTCATTAGACATCAGCATAAGATGCGTGCATTCATTAATATTTAGGACCCAAGAGGCGTGTCTGCGTTTGCTTTATTACCTATTCAGAGTAGCTCTCTCTCTCGATCCTTACCCACTTAGCCAGACACGATCTTTTGTCTATTTCCCGGGTCACCACGAGGAGGTGGAGTAGGGTCTTGATCAGTGCCAGCTCACTTACCCTGGCGCAACGTTGTCCCGTTTGTTATTTGCGCATGCGCCGTCAAATCATTATAGTAAAGGGGGAATAACTTTGCGGAATAGACAAATAATAGTAAATACTAAAATATAAACCTAGCCTAAAAACCATGATTTTTCCGAAATTTGTGTCTGGCCCCACCACCAAAAATGACCACGAGCCGCCACTGGCGAAACACGTAAAAACAAAGTACTGTAGTTTTACAAAGAACAATAACAATACACAACGACGTTTCGACCAAAAGACGTTTATCAAGCAAAGGGTGATGCTCGTCCATCACGGGTGATCTTTTTCTTCTTTGCGTTCGTTCTTTACGACCAATTTTAATCACTCTTTGTGATATGTTTGATCTTTGCCAAGAATGTGTATACGTTGCACATTGGTTTGGTAGGCCCCTAAACCCATAGACTTCTACGCGTTTAGGACACGTGCATCCGATTTCAGCCAAACCTCCTTAGTCGCCTCTTACGACATGCGTGGCAGATAACAGTGGTTCTATTCTTTACACCCCAAATTTGGGCCCGGTAACCACTGGGCGATCATCACGGGTGATGATGACCACACAAATTTTAATCCAAGGAAATGTAGTTGCGTTATGTTTGTCTGTGTGTGCGTAGAGATCTAGTGAGCCCGATACGGGCTTGAAATGTTCTTGTACAGTGTGGGCAAGATATACTTGCACTTGTGGGAAGTTTTACTGTCTTTCTACTTTGACGTTTTTGTTCCATCTGTGCTGTTCTACCTGCCTCGCAGACCGAAGAACCGTGTCGAAGAAGTGTGATCTGTCTTGAGCAACATTCTCCCAGTTGTTGACACCTATGCCAAAGGGTTTCATCGAGATCTTGAGTGTATAAAGCAAAGGGTATACCAGAAGGAAAGACATTCCCTTCTTAAACTGCAGATATAACATAGACAATTAATCTCTAATAAATCCGTTAGGGATTAATTATATATGTCATTGTTGCCTTTTAAGAAGTGAATGTCTTCCCTACTGGTGTATCCTTTACTTGATAAATGTCATTTGGTCGAAACGTCGCTGTGTATTGTACTTTGTAAATCTACAGTGCTTTGTTTTTACGTGTTTACTCAGAAGGAAGGGGATCTGAGTGAAAATGGGAACTGCCAAACACGAACGCTTTGCTAGGGACGCTTTGTTAGCGACACGACACTGTGTCTTACAACTGATTAATCAACACACAGCAGATGTGATTAGTCGTGGTCAATATATTGAGGTGAAGATTGGAGCACTTATGAACCTGATAAGAGAAGATTGGAGCACTTATGAACCTGATGAGAGAAGATTGGAGCACTTATGAACCTGATGAGAGAAGATTGGAGCACTTATGAACCTGATGGGAGAAGATTGGAGCACTTATGAACCTGATGAGAGAAGATTGGAGCACTTATGAACCTGATGGGAGAAGATTGGAGCACTTATGAACCTGATGAGAGAAGATTGGAGCACTTATGAACCTGATGAGAGAAGATTGGAGCACTTATGAACCTGATGGGAGAAGATTGGAGCACTTATGAACCTGATGAGAGAAGATTGGAGCACTTACGAACCTAATGAAGAAGATTGAGCACTTATGAACCTGATCAGAGTGATGCTGATTCTCATTAATATATCGTTGCTACCTGGTCTGTGATAGTTTCATTGTTAGCTAGCTAAGTATTTTACTATGTTCATTATTATAAGGTCTAATCCTGCTGCTTTTCTGTATTTCATTGTTTGACTTGCTCTCTCGACTGGTCCACTTCCGACGTTAGCATGTTTGAGCTATTGTTGTTCTCAGTGGCGGCTCGTCATTAAGGGCCACTGGGGCCGGGCCCCACCAAAAATAATGTGTAACGTGTATTTATTATTTTATAAATTAAAACATAACAACCCAGTATGTCTGGCCCCACCAACAAAAATGATCACCAGCCGCGAACGGTTGTTCTGTATTCTGGGTTTACTGTACCAGATGTCGTCAACAAATAACTGCTTTATATTCTGTTCATTTTGTCAGTATTGATTTTTTTATTATATTCAATAAACTGTCGTCACTTGTTTTTGATGCAGCTTTCTCTGTTAACCACATTTGTCTGATTTCTGTGATGCATCTCTGATCTTGTGATTTAGTAACAACTTTAGATTTCTGAGATGCATCTCTGATCTTGTGATTTAATAACAACTTTAGATTTCTGTGATGCATCTCTGATCTTGTGATTTAATAACAGCTTTAGATTTCTGTGATGCATCTCTGATCTTGTGATTTAGTAACAACTTTAGATTTCTGTGATGCATCTCTGATCTTGTGATTTAGTAACAACTTTAGATTTCTGAGATGCATCTCTGATCTTGTGATTTAATAACAACTTTAGATTTCTGTGATGCATCTCTGATCTTGTGATTTAATAACAACTTTATATTTCTGTGATGCATCTCTGATCTTGTGATTTAATAACAACTTTAGATTTCTGTGATGCATCTCTGATCTTGTGATTTAATAACAACTTTAGATTTCTGTGATGCATCTCTGATCTTGTGATTTAATAACAACTTTAGATTTCTGTGATGCATCTCTGATCTTGTGATTTAGTAACAACTTTGATTTTTGTGATGCATCTCTGATCTTGTGATTTAGTAACAACTTTTCTATTTTCTTGAATTTTATTTTCAACTGCCTTTCTTTTGTCTCTGCACATTTTACTCATTTCTTTCAGCTCTGTCCAACATTTTATACTTGCTTGGTATGTGCTTGACTTTGTCCAACATTTCATAGAGGTGTGTGTGAGGTGTATGCTTGACTTTGTCCAACATTTCATACTGAGGTGTGTGTGAGGTGTGTGCTTGGCTTTGTCCAACATTTCATACTGAGGTGTGTGCTTGACTTTGTCCAACATTTCATACTGAGGTGTGTGATCGGCTTTGTCCAACATTTCATACTGAGGTGTATGCTTGACTTTGTCCAACATTTCATACTGAGGTATGTGCTTGGCTTGTTCAACATTTCATACTGAGGTGTGTGCTTGGCTTTGTCCAACATTTCATACTGAGGTATGTGCTTGGCTTGTTCAACATTTCATACTGAGGTGTGTGTGAGGTGTGTGCTTGACTTTGTCCAACATTTCATACTGAGGTGTGTGGGAGGTGTATGCTTGGCTTTGTCCAACATTTCATACTGAGGTGTGTGGGAGGTGTATGCTTGGCTTTGTCCAACATTTCATACTGAGGTGTGTGTGAGGTGTGTGCTTGACTTTGTCCAACATTTCATACTGAGGTGTGTGATTGGCTTTGTCCAACATTTCATACTGAGGTGTGTGATTGGCTTTGTCCAACATTTCATACTGAGATGTGTGATTGGCTTTGTCCAATATTTCATACTGAGGTGTGTGTAAGGTGTGTGCTTGGCTTTGTCCAACATTTCATACTGAGGTGTGTGATTGGCTTTGTCCAACATTTCATACTGAGGTGTGTGATTGGCTTTGTCCAACATTTCATACTGAGATGTGTGATTGGCTTTGTCCAATATTTCATACTGAGGTGTGTGTAAGGTGTGTGCTTGGCTTTGTCCAACATTTCATACTGAGGTGTGTGTGAGGTGTGTGCTTGACTTTGTCCAACATTTCATACTGAGATGTGTGTGAGGTGTGTGCTTGACTTTGTCCAACATTTCATACTGAGATGTGTGATTGGCTTTATCCAATATTTCATACTGAGGTGTGTGTAAGGTGTGTGCTTGGCTTTGTCCAACATTTCATACTGAGGTGTGTGTGAGGTGTATGCTTGGCTTTGTCCAACATTTCATACTGAGGTGTGTGTAAGGTGTGTGCTTGACTTTGTCCAACATTTCATACTGAGGTGTGTGATTGGCTTTGTCCAACATTTCATACTGAGGTGTGTGATTGGCTTTGTCCAACATTTCATACTGAGGTGTGTGTGAGGTGTGTGCTTGACTTTGTCCAACATTTCATACTGAGGTGTGTGTGAGGAGTGTGTGAGGAGTGTGTAGGTGTGTGCTTGGTTTTCCTTCTTTCTCATTTCTGACATTTTGTTTATGATTTTTATCATTCACATTTACTTTTCTTGTGCTCCTTGTCAGACAGGTTCTCGTTTATTGTATGGATGCTCATTTTATTTAGATAGTCCCACTTACTGGTAGATAGTCCCACTTACTGGCTATTTATCTTCTGAATTGTTCCATACACTCTCTGTCAATAATAATGAATATTTTATTCATGACTCCAATAAGATAGGTCTTACTATTTTATTCATTACTCCAACAAGATAGGTCTCACTATTTTACTCATGACTCCAATAAGATAGGTCTCACTATTTTATTCATGACTCCAATAAGATAGGTCTCACTATTTTATCGCTGATGTCTTTCAGTATCTCCACACGTTTTGTGTGTGTTCGGTCTCGTTATGTTTAATTGTTATTACTACAGGGTTATTAGGACCTGAGTTGATATCTGCTTCTTAGTACGTTTTAGTATTTGTTACATTATTTTAACATCTGTTCTTTCTTATAAAAAAGTACAACTAGTTTATCATTCTTTCACTCCTGGACTTGTCCATGTGTAGGTCCTATTGTTTGTCGCTCTCTCTCCTGGACTTGTCCATGTGTAGGTCCTATTGTTTGTCGCTCTCTTTCCTGGACTTGTCCATGTGTAGGTCCTATTGTTTGTCGCTCTCTCTCCTGGACTTGTCCATGTGTAGGCCCTATTGTTTGTCGCTCTCTCTCCTTGACCTCCATGTCTATTGTTTCTGAAAAATCTTGTCTAAAAATGTGTTGCAGATAATCATATGATTTCCTCCACAGAATTGTATCTTATCTCTTCTCTCATTCTTTGATCTTAGACCGTATTGCCCGGCATGTAATGTTTTTGTGCTTATATTTTCCTTTTTGTCCTCCATAATTATGAGTATATTTGTTGATCTGACTGGTTTGAGCATAAGTTGTACATCCTATTAGTAGTTTTCTATTTTTTCAACTTTGTCATCTGTTGCTGGAGTTTATGTTTAGACAAGGACTCAATTGATACTTTCATCGCTATTCAAATTGATACTTTCTCTCATTGCTATTCAAATTGACACTTTCGGTTATATTATACTAAAATGGTTGTAGGTCAGTAAGACAAGGACAGTGTATAGCAGACATGCAAGAAAACTAAACCACTTCTACACAAGCTGTATACACAGTCTACACAAGATAAAATGGCAGGACAAAATTCCAGATACCAAAGTCCTCATAAGAGCAAAGATCGCAAGCGTGAATATCCTGGTGTAGAAGGCACAGGTGAGGTAGGGCCGTCACGTTGCTTGGACGACCGATAAACGCATCCCAAAACAATTGATGTATGGTGAGCTTGAAGGGGCAGACGTTTGATTGTTGAACAGTAAAAAAGCTTTAATGACACTCTCAAAGTGTTTCTAAAATGCTTCAATATAGGTACCAAGAGCTGGAAATTTCTTGTGCAAGATTGTCAAATGTGGCATTGCAATAACATTATTTTGTTGAACATCACATGTTTCAATGTTGTCCACATCGCTGACACTGCGACTAAAGTTTGAGGTGACGTAAAACATGCATAATTCATTTCCGTTGTTCAAGTCCTGTCTAGTGGTCTGTTAGTTCTTCAGACAAGAGTTATGTACAAGTTTTGTCTAGTGGTCTGTTAGTTCTTCAGACAAAAGCTATGTACAAGTCTTGTCTAGTGGTCTGTTAGTTCTTCAGACAAAAGCTATGTACAAGTCTTGTCTAGTGGTCTGTTAGTTCTTCAGACAAGAGCTATGTACAAGTCTTGTCTAGTGGTCTGTTAGTTCTTCAGACAAGAGTTATGTACAAGTTTTGTCTAGTGGTCTGTTAGTTGTTCAGACAAGAGCTATGTACAAGTCTTGTCTAGTGGTCTGTTAGTTGTTCAGACAAGAGCTATGTACAAGTCTTGTCTAGTGGTCTGTTAGTTGTTCAGACAAGAGCTATGTACAAGTCTTGTCTAGTTGTATGTTAGTTGTTCAGACAAGAGCTATGTACAAGTCTTGTCTAGTGGTCTGTTAGTTGTTCAGACAAGAGTTATGTACATCACTTGTTCGCATCCATCATAAACAAAACATAAAAAACAAAAACTATGAATGCAGTGAGAGAGAGAATTTTATTTGTGTATATGGAAATATAATTAGTAAATGCTTATCACATACATCAAATTGTATCAGATGGACAAATGAAATTACCTTACCATATGAAATAGCACACCACCACCACCATCTACTGCCTTCACTACCATCTCATTGTGTAAGTGCTCTAGTTATATATATATATATCAACTAGATTTATTGTCTTCAAGCTTACAATATTTATTGGTTGTAAGCAGGCTTACCATACATCACAATATTGGGCTATTAACAAGGAATAAAGTTCAGAGTTTACTGAACATAAAAAAGTTGTGAAGTAGTTACACACATTACAGACAATTGTCAGTCTGTCTCTCGGCTTACCATTTACCCGTTAAGTGTTATTAGGAGGAATAGTTAAGTGATCCAGCGAGCAATGGGTGGCACTGGTTATAGTTATTCTGTGTGGCTGTAATATGTCTTTAACGCTGCTTGCTGATCCACCTTTCTTCTTGGATGCCTTCTTGCTCTTGTATCAGAATTGTGTTGGTAGAACAACCTAGGTAGATATTTGATGTTCTTGCATTCTGGCGAGGTGACCCCAAACCACTTGGATCTTCAATTTCTAGATGAATGATACAAACAGGGTTGTTGTTCCTGGCCTCTGTCAGACAGTTTCACTTCTAACTCAGTTATGGATGGTTAAGCTGGCAACTTCTATCTATGAATGTGACACATAGGAATGTTGTTCCTGGCCTTTGTCAGTCTCACTTCTAACTCAGTCACGGATGGTTAAGCTGGCAACTTTTCTCAGACATCTCATCTCGCAGGTGTTGACTTTGTATATGTATGATGCTATTTATGACCTGTGGCTAGCAAACTTGCAACTAAATTGTACTTGTCAGTTACCAAATACAACAGTTGAGTATTTATCATCTGTTGCTATGACAATGGCTGGACCCAGTTACAGTTGAACGGGTAAAAACTAAGAGTGGCGTCATTATTTCGAATGAGAGCTGCTCAAAATTTGTTTATATTTATATAGTTGTCTATTGGCTCTATGAAGGCTCACACCCATTGGCTGCGATCATGTGGACACTAGACTTTAATCTTAGCCAATAGGTACACACACACACTGAGCTTGTCTATTAAATAAAAGATATGAAGATGAGAAAGCTTAAACATGTCTCAGCAATCTTGTGTCGGGGAGATAAGTAGTATGTTTCTATGTCTCAGCAATCTTGTGTCAGGGAGATAAGTAGTATGTTTCTATGTCTCAGCATTCTTGTGTCAGGGAGATAAGTAGTATGTTTCTATGTCTCAGCATTCTTGTGTCAGGGAGATAAGTAGTATGTTTCTATGTCTCAGCAATCTTGTGTCAGGGAGATAAGTAGTATGTTTCTATGTCTCAGCATTCTTGTGTCAGGGAGATAAGTAGTATATTTCTATGTCTCAGCATTCTTGTGTCAGGGAGATAAGTAGTATGTTTCTATGTCTGAGCAATCTTGTGTCAGGGAGATAAGTAGTATGTTTCTATGTCTGAGCAATCTTGTGTCAGGGAGATCAGTAGTATGTTTCTATGTCAGAGCAATCTTGTGTCAGGGAGACAAGTAAACAAATCTAACATGTTTCTATGTCTGATTGGACTGCAGATAAACTATGAAAAAAACAAATATAATGAAGACACCTATGGCAAGTAATGCAGATATCACACTGGAATCTAAAATGATAAAAATAACAGAGCAGTTCACCTATTTAGGTAGCAATTTTGATTGTACAGGAAATGTTAAAAAGAAATTATGATACGAATTGGCAAAGCAACATCAGCTTTAAAAGTCTAAATAAAATATGGAACTGCAAGTTATATAGTATTAAAACTAAATTACGAATTTTCAATTCAAATGTTGTATCAATCCTAACATATGCCAGCGAAGAGTTGGAAAATGACTAAATATATAGAATGCAAGTTGAATGCATTTGAAAATAGATGTCTACGAAAAATAATGAATATAAAATGGAACGAATTCAGGAGAAGTGATGAAATCAGAGAAATGTCTGGTTAACCACTAGTGACAACTGTTATAAGAAAGAGAAGATGGAGATATGTTGGGCACACCTTGAGGAGAAATTGTCAATGAATATCAAAGCAGGCATTGAAGAGGGATGCAAAGGGTTCAAGAAGAAGAGAGTGACCTAAGGAGACCCTGAAATGAACTTTGCTGAGAGAGGCAAGAAATATCAGCCTCAGTTCCATGGAGAAGATTGAGTGAGTTGCGCAGGATAGAGCGGTATGGAGAAATTACTTGCAGGCCCTATGTAACGTATAACGGTACAAGAGAAATTATTATTATTTATGTTATATGTCTGAGCATTCATGTGTGTAACGGAGATAAGAAATCTCGAATATTTCTGTCCTAATAATGATGATGGATTTAATCAGCTGGGTTTGACATCCTGAATGTCTGTCTTCTTTCTTTTGGTGACTAGCTCGGCCAACATCTTGAACCTGGATATGCAGTCTTCCTGCAAACAAGTAGAGAAACTATCAATAAATCAATCAATCAATCAACATGGACATGATTGTCTAACAAGGAGGAACAAATATGTTGTGTACAAGATAGAACAATGTGTTGAGACATTCAATAACAAATATGTACAAGATAGAACAAAGTGTTGAGACATTCAATAACAAATATGTTGTGCACAAGATAGATAGAACAATGTGTTGAGGAATTCAATAACAAATATGTACAAGATAGAACAAAGTGTAGAGACATTCAATAACAAATATGTTGTGTACAAGATAGAACAATGTGTTGAGACATTCAATAACAAATATGTTGTGTAAAAGATAGAACAATGTGTTGAGACATTCAATAACAAATATGTTGTGTACAAGATAGAACAATGTGTTGAGACATTCAATAACAAATATGTACAAGATAGAACAAAGTGTTGAGACATTCAATAACAAATATGTTGTGCACAAGATAGATAGAACAATGTGTTGAGGAATTCAATAACAAATATGTACAAGATAGAACAAAGTGTAGAGACATTCAATAACAAATATGTTGTGTACAAGATAGAACAATGTGTTGAGACATTCAATAACAAATATGTACAAGATAGAACAATGTGTTGAGACATTCAATAACAAATATGTTGTGTAAAAGATAGAACAATGTGTTGAGACATTCAATAACAAATATGTTGTGTACAAGATAGAACAATGTGTTGAGACATTCAATAACAAATATGTTGTAGTAAAAAGAAAAGTAACTCACTTTTGATTTGCCAGGTATATGCTCTGCTATTTGATCCCATCGTTTGTCTGTGCCTTTTGGATATTGTTTCAAGGCCCATTCAAATATTTTCTGTTGGTTTTGTGTCCAAGATTCCTTCTTAGTTACAGTAGAGTTATCTCCAGCACTGCTCAAGTCTGCTGCAATATTGTCTTTCTGCACAGATATGACCTTGTTTGTGTTGTTGGAGATCTTGAGTAAAGTGTCGCCTTGAGAAATAAGCAATGTCCGCTCAGTTGTTTTATTCAACTTTATAGCTTTCTGTCTCTTCTTGATGTCAGTGTCATCATTGATGTCATCTGATGTATGACAACTGATGTCAGGTGTAGTGATGATCTCATCGCTGATTGTTATTGTACCTATTTGATTCTTCAAGTTAAAACTGGTACCTAAACACAAGAGAAAACAAACAGAATATGATCATATGTGTGACCCAAGCTGTATTTGAGAACAACCTTCTGTTCATACAACCTCAGACATCCACACAGATTACAAAGATGAGTGTGGTGTTCTGTTTGTTAAGAGGAGCTCAAAAAAGCATGATTACATTTTACTTGATCTTAATGATAGTTCTCATATATTATGATTATAAACCAAATGCTGCTCAATAGTCTAGGCCTGCCCTAGGCACAGCATTGCAATAAAAGTCATTTAAAAAATACTAAGTGCAACAAACAATTTAATATTTAAGATAAAAGCATTAATTTGTAAATATAAATAATTGAAATATGTTATATGCTATAGGCCTAATGCCTATAACTACCTCTTGGCCCTTTAATTTTAATGGGGGGAGGGTGTGTGTGTGTATGGTAATAGTTTTTGACACATTTATAGTGAAATGGTCACATAAATTTGATATATGAGCCATTGATTCCAGGTCTAATCGAATATATTTTACAACCAATTCGTGTAATATGTCAATCTAGGCCTATGGTTAGACTGGATAAATTATTAGTTAGGCTTATAGTTTGTCAAAGATTATTAAACTTTTCATATCTGTGTAAAACGCTTATATTATGGGAGATCTCTTTTTATTATATTTTATAGGCATATGGCATAGATATCTGTGTATAACATGGAGATATATCTTTTTGTATTGACATCTGCCAATAATGCTCTGTTTTAGACTATACTACTATATGGAGATGTCTGTGAATAACGCTCAGTTATTCACAGTCTAGTCCATAGATTCAGAAACGCTTTGGCCAACCGCCCACTTTGCACAACAAACTTTTTAATGCCTCCCCCTCCACATTATAACAGTTTACCAATGCTCCCCACATCTCAATTTTGTCTTTGACATAGAAAATTGATACATATTTCTGTAATACATGGTCAATTTTCAAATGACTATATGCAAGAAATAGAAAATTGATGAACAAATGGATCTTGTAAAATGGGCATAAGATGAATTAAAATGCAGAATTCAAATTATAATTGATTATTAAATCGCAAAATCATGAACATAATTTATTTTAAAATATTTATGATTAATTTCTTCTTTAAGGAGCAACCAATCCCTTATTGCCTGAACACCCTCTAAATTCTTCTGAACCCACTATCGCCCCCCTAGAACGCTTCAGCGTCTGGGATGGGAGGGTACAGGCCCACTTTGGGAAACGCTGGTCTAGTCCATAGCTGAGCGTTGTTCACAGTCGACTGTGAATAACGCCTCCCTAGACATAAAGTCCTTTCTTCAAGTCTAAAGGAGTATTTGTCTACAGGTCAGACAGTACTTGCTTACAGTTTATCATGTCCTACATCTTTCCCAAAAAAAGTGAGCAGACCCACACAAATATTACTGGTGTCTGAAAAAACTTCTACTACTTGGGAGTTGTAATGGAGAACAGACAAACCACAGCTGTTACCATGGAAATGAGTTGACACACCACAGGAAACAGCTTTACAAGGGTACTTACTCTGAACTAACATACTTTGGTGCATGGAGTAGTTTCCCTTTGTCTCTTTTGTTTTAGCAATGACCTGTCAATAAATTATTATAAATTATGAACATATTTTTCTTCTAGTTCTCCACTCTTACCTTCTCTAGTTAATACAATATGTACACACTACCTTCTCTAGTTAATACAATATGTACACACTACCTTCTCTAGTTAATACAATATGTACACACTACCTTCTCTAGTTAATACAATATGTACACACTACCTTCTCTAGTTAATACAATATGTACACACCTCTCTGTTACAATACACATAGTTAATACAATATGTACACACTACCTTCTCTAGTTAATACAATATGTACACACACCTTCTCTAGTTAATACAATATGTACACACTACCTTCTCTAGTTAATACAATATGTACACACTACCTTCTCTAGTTAATACAATATGTACACACTACCTTCTCTAGTTAATACAATATGTACACACTACCTTCTCTAGTTAATACAATATGTACACACTACCTTCTCTAGTTAATACAATATGTACACACTACCTTCTCTAGTTAATACAATATGTACACACTACCTTCTCTAGTTAATACAATATGTACACACTACCTTCTCTAGTTAATACAATATGTACACACTACCTTCTCTAGTTAATACAATATGTACACACTACCTTCTCTAGTTAATACAATATGTACACACTACCTTCTCTAGTTAATACAATATGTACACACTACCTTCTCTAGTTAATACAATATGTACACACTACCTTCTCTAATTAATACAATATGTACACACTACCTTCTCTAGTTAATACAATATGTAACACTACCTTCTAGTTAACATATGTCACTACCTTCTCTAGTTAATACAATATGTACACAGTACCTTCCCTAGTTAATAAAATATGTACACAGTACCTTCTCTAGTTAATACACTATGTACACCTACTTCTCTAGTTAATACACTATGTACACACTACCTTCTCTAGTTTATACAAAACTGTTAATCTCTCAATGTGTACACACTATCTTGTCTAATGAAACAGTTAATCTCTCAATGTGTACACACTATCTTGTCTAACAAAACAGTTCATCACTCAATGTGTACACACTATCTTGTCTAACAAACTGTTCATCTCTCAATGTGTACACACTATCTTGTCTAACAAAACAGTTCATCTCTCAAGATGTAAACATTATTCGACTTGATGTACTCACATCGTTGACAGGACGTCCTACCATGTCAGCTATTTTCTCCCATCGCTGGTGAAATCCTCCAGGAAACTTGTTGACAGCCTTGGACAACAATACCAACTCCTCATCGCTCCAGTCTCCCTGAACAATGAATGTCACAAACAATATGAGAAGGAAGCATATTTCAACAAGTTCTCTAACCATGAACATCAACTGAACAATTATCCCATTACTTGCCAGCAATAGTTTCTCTGTATGTTAGCCTGTTCTTGTCCTCACTTGTAGATGTTGGCTCTACATCAGGATTTGATAAGTTATACTAGAGGTTGCTAAGCATTTACCAGACTGAAACATAAACTATGAAAAGTGCTTGCCTCCACCAAGTGAAAACTAACTACATTAAGAATCATGGAAATTATGAGTCAGCTCTGACAGTCTCCCTATGGCCAATCAAAACTGATACCATGCTACAGTATAACTTCAAATGAGATATTTTAAAATGTGGTTTTATATATTTGAAAACTGATACCATGCTACAGTATAACTTCAAATGAGATATTTTAAAATGTGGTTTTATATGTTTGAAAACTGATACCATGCTACAGTATAACTTCAAATGAGATATTTTAAAATGTGGTTTTATATATTTGAAAACTGATACCATGCTACAGTATAACTTCAAATGTGATATTTTAAAATGTGGTTTTATATGTTTGAAAAATCTGAGTTACCCATCTGTACAAATTTGTGTTATGTTGGATAATATGCATACACTTTGGTCCCAATTTGGATGTGCTGTAAAGGCCTAATGTACTCACGGTCTCTGAGCAAACCCAGCAGATTACAAAGAATAGTTAACTTGGTTGCTCTCTCTCTCTCGATCACCACTTAGACTGATGTACTCGATTTCCAAATAAATTCTGCTGTTGTATATTTGGTTGCTAAGAATGAACACAAACAATAACAACATTACCAGTACCTTCTTGTATGTAGTAGTTTCCCTGGTCTCTTGCTCAGACATAGGTGTATACTTTCTATTGTCTGTAGCAGCTGAAAACTTGGCATACATTTCACTGGTATACTCTGGCAGCTCAGTTGGAACTCTTTTCTTTGGTTTGCGTACAATTTCTAAGAAATATTTACACAGAACAATTATTCAGCAGATGTGTGCACATCAAACAGTATTACAATATATCCACTACTATCATAGATATTATATCAATTTGCTAGAATTACATTGAGAAACAAAGAATGAAGTTGTTCTTCCACTTAATAAGAATGCAACCAAACTCCACTGTATACAGTCTTCTACAACAGAACATCAGGAAAAAGAGGAAGACCACGAAAAAGATGGTTAGATGGCATAGCAGAATCCTGTCAAAAGCAAAAATAACTTATCACCTAAGCCGCTAGAACAGCACAAAATAAAAACTTACAAGTACCTCTGAAGTTGGAGTAAAGCTTGTCTGAATGGGGAGGGATAATGGCGAAAGCAAGTACTCAGGCAAAATCAGTCAGAGTACCATATTAGGCATCATGACTATTATTGACTTCAATAGTATCATGGAAATAAAAACCAACTAATATTATATTACAATATATATATATCTCAACTAATATTATATTACAATAATATAAATGTATATATATATCTCAACTAATGTTATATTACAATAATATAAATATAAATCTCAACTAATATTATATTACAATAATATAAATATATATATATATATCTCAACTAATATTATATTACAATAATATAAATGTATATATATATCTCAACTAATGTTATATTACAATAATATAAATGTATATATATATCTCAACTAATATTATATTACAATAATATAAATGATAATATATCTCAACTAGTTATATTACAATAATATAAATTATATATATATCTAACTAATATTATATTACAATAATATAATTTAATATATTCAACTAAAATATTACAATATATATAATTCATAATATTATATCAATTAATGCTAGAATTACATTAAAACAAAAATGAAGTTATTATTCCACTTTATATAAAATATAAAACTATTATAATCTCACAATATATATCAGAAAAAGTGAGTATAGACCAAAAATATAGATCATATTAATGATATAATATCCACTAATTATATACAAAATATAATTTATACTATACTCAACTAATGATATTACAATAAATAAAGTATATAATACCAACTAATATTATATTACAATAATATAAATGGGATATATATATCTCAACTAATATATTACAAAATATAAATGTATATATATATCTCAACTAATATTATTCAATATATAAATGAATAAATCTCAACTAATATTATATTACAAATATATATATATCTCAACTAATATTATATTACAATAATATAAATGTATATATATATCTCAACTAATATTATATTACAATAATATAAATGTATATATATATCTCAACTAATATTATATTACAATAATATAAATGTATATATATATCTCAACTAATATTATATTACAATAATATAAATATATATATATATCTCAACTAATATTATATTACAATAATATAAATGTAAATATATATCTCAACTAATATTATATTACAATAATATAAATGTATATATATATCTCAACTAATATTATATTACAATAATATAAATATGTATATATGTATATCTCAACTAATATTATATTACAATAATATAAATGTATATATATATCTCAACTAATATTATATTACAATAATATAAATATATATATATATATCTCAACTAATATTATATTACAATAATATAAATATATATATATATCTCAACTAATATTATATTACAATAATATAAATATATATATATATCTCAACTAATATTATATTACAATAATATAAATATATATATATATCTCAACTAATATTATATTACAATAATATAAATATATATATATATCTCAACTAATATTATATTATTAAATAATATAAATATATATATATTATCAATAATATTATATTACAATAATATAAATATATATATATACTCAACTAATATTATATTACAATAATATAATATATATATATATATATCTCAACTAATATTATATTACAATAATATAAATATATATATATATCTCAACTAATATTATATTACAATAATATAAATATATATATATCTCAACTAATATTATATTACAATAATATAAATATATATATATATCTCAACTAATATTATATTACAATAATATAAATATATATATATATATCAACTAATATTATATTACAATAATATAAATATATATATATCTCAACTAATGTTATATTACAATAATATAAATATATATATATATATATCAACTAATATTATATTACAATAATATAAATATATATATATCTCAACTAATGTTATATTACAATAATATAAATATATATATATCTCAACTAATGTTATATTACAATAATATAAATATATATATATCTCAACTAATGTTATATTACAATAATATAAATATATATATATATCTCAACTAATATTATATTACAATAATATAAATATATATATATATCTCAACTAATATTATATTACAATAATATAAATATATATATATCTCAACTAATATTATATTACAATAATATAAATATATATATATATCTCAACTAATATTATATTACAATAATATAAATATATATATATATATATCTCAACTAATATTATATTACAATAATATAAATATATATATATATATCTCAACTAATATTATATTACAATAATATAAATATATATATATATCTCAACTAATATTATATTACAATAATATAAATATATATATATATATCTCAACTAATATTATATTACAATAATATAAATTTATATATATCTCAACTAATATTATATTACAATAATATAAATGTATATATATATCTCAACTAATATTATATTACAATAATATAAATTTATATATATCTCAACTAATATTATATTACTATATAATATATATCTCAACTAATATTATATTACAATAATATAAATATATATATATCTAATATTATATTACAATAATATAATATATATCTCAACTAATATTATATTACAATAATATAAATGTATATATATATCTCAACTAATATTATATTACAATAATATAAATATATATATATATCTCAACTAATATTATATTACAATAATATAAATATATATCTCAACTAATATTATATTACAATAATATAAATTTATATATATCTCAACTAATGTTATATTACAATAATATAAATGTATATATATATCTCAACTAATATTATATTACAATAATATAAATGTATATATATATCTCAACTAATATTATATTACAATAATATAAATATATATATATATCTCAACTAATATTATATTACAATAATATAAATATATATATATCTCAACTAATATTATATTACAATAATATAAATATATATATATCTCAACTAATATTATATTACAATAATATAAATGTATATATATATCTCAACTAATATTATATTACAATAATATAAATTTATATATATCTCAACTAATATTATATTACAATAATATAAATTTATATATATCTCAAAATCTATAACTTAAAAATTATATTACAATAATATAAATATATATATATATAATCTCAACTAATTTATATTACAATAATATAAATTATATATATCTAACTAATATTATATTACAATAATATAAATTATATATATCTCAACTAATATTATATTACAATAATATAAATATATATATATCTCAACTAATATTATATTACAATAATATAATATATATATACAACATATTATATTACATAATATAAATATATATTTTCTCAACTAATATTATATTACAATAATATAAATATATATATATCTCAACTAATATTATATTACAATAATATAAATATATATATATATCTCAACTAATATTATATTACTATAATATACTATAAATATATATATATATCTCAACTAATATATATTAAATAATATAAATATAAATCTCAACTAATATTATATTACAATAATATAAATATAATATATATATTCAATATATTTATATTACAATAATATAAATATAATATATATATCTCAACTAATTTATATTACAATAATATAAATATATATATACTCAACTAATATTATATTCTTCTTCTTCACCCCTAGGAAGCATAGGTCCGTAACCAAGGCCTTCCAAGTCCGCCTATCCAAGGCCATCCTTTCCAGATCTCTCCACTCTCTCCCCATTTTCTTGAATTCTGTCTCCAACTCCCGTCTCCAGGTGTTGCTGGGTCTTCCCCTACCTCTATTGCCCTGGGGGTTCCATCGGAGAGCCTATCTTGTGATGCTGTTAGGGGTTTCCTCAGTGTGTGTCCTATCCATTGCCACCTTCTGTTCCTTATCTTTTGTTCCACCTGTCGTTGTCCTGTTCTATCCCAGAGTTCCCTGTTTGTAGTCCTGTCATGCCATCGCAGATGGAGTATCCTCGAGTCATCTATTGATGAATGTCTGCAACTTTGGTGTTCCCTTAGTTGTTCTCCATGTCTCCGCTCCATACAGAAGGACAGACTTGACATTTGAGTTAAATATCATTATCTTAGTTTTATTCCTGATCATTCTTGAACTCCATATGTTCTTCAGAATGGCAAAGGCGGATCTTGTCTTTTGTATTCTAACCCTAACATCTTCATCTGAGCCACCTTGAATGTTGATAACACTTCCCAGATATGTAAATATGTCCACCTCCCTTAATGGTGATCCTCTCAGTATGATTGGGTCTCTGGAATTAGCATTTAATCTCATGATCTTTGTTTTTCCCCATGAATAGTCAGACACAGTTGTTGTGAGATTGTTTACAGTTTAGTTGTTTTCTCTTGCATCTGTTGGTGGCTGTGGGAGATAAGTGCTAGATCATCTGCAAAATCTAAATCCTCCAATTGACTCATCATGGTCCACTGTACTCCATTTCTCACCCTGGCTGTTGTTGATCTCATTATCCAGTCAATGGCCAGCAGGAAGAGGAAGGGTGATAGAAAGTAGCCCTGTCTCACACCTGTCTTTATTTCAAAGGCCTCTGTCAGTTTTCCTTCATGCAGTACTCTACCCATTATCTCCTCATACATTTTCTTGATTAGGTTGGTTAGCTTCTGGGGGACGCTATAATACTGTAGCAGTTTCCAGAGTGTTTCCCTGTCCAGGCTATCAAATGTCTTTTCATAATCTACAAAGTTGATATAGAGGAATGAGTTCCACTCTATGCTCTGCTCCACTATGATGCACAGCGTTGATATTTGATCAGTGCAGGATCTGTTTTAATGTTATATTACAATATATATATATATATCAACTAATATTATATTACAATATATATATATATATATATATATATATCAGCTAATATTATATTATGGTTGAAGTTATGGTAAAGATTTATAATAAAGAAAATAACCAGAGTCAGGGATTCCCTGCTGATGGAATATACAATGAACAACAAACGCTGAGCCAAAGTGAGGACATACATCAACACAATATCATAGCAATACCTTCTACCTCTGCTTCCTTTTCTAAAGCAGCTTTAGCTTCCTCTTCTTCTTCTATCCGTCTTTTCTTCTCCTCTTTCCAATGTCTCAAAGTTGCTGGCATGTGACGAACTGAAGGGATTAGACAGATAAACATAAAAGAATTTGATATATCACATACACAACACACTTTTACATCTCTACACATGTCAACACAAAGATATCACATACACAACACACTTTTACATCTCTACACATGTCAACACAAAGATATCACATACACAACACACTTTTACATCTCTACACATGTCAACACAAAGATATCACATACACAACACACTTTTACATCTCTACACATGTCACACAAGATATCACACATGTAAAATTAATTAAGTTGTATGAATTGGAATATTATTGAGTTATATGAAAATGAATATAGGCGTCTGTAGCTGAAGCGGTAGTTGAGTTCCATCACAACTCAGTACCTGGTTCAAACTCTGTGGCAGGGCAGTTTGAAGCAATTTGTTCTGCTGGATCTTTACGAATGATAAAATTAGACCTCACCATTCAGAAAGAATAAGTGGTTCTATAAAATCAACAACTCTTACTTTGGCTGTTGGCAAAGTTCTGTAAGGATATGCCACGATTTTAATTTCAGGAAAATGATATATTTTTCATTTCAGACTAACAATTAATGGAGATTTGGGGAACTACTTTGAAAATGTGAAATTGTGTGTTGAGACTGTCATTGTGTGTTGAGACTGTCATTGTGTGTTGAGACTGTCATTGTGTGTTGAGACTGTCATTGTGTGTTGAGACTGTAATTGTGTGTTGAGACTGTCATTGTGTGTTGAGACTGTCATTGTGTGTTGAGACTGTCATTGTGTGTTGAGACTGTCATTGTGTGTTGAGACTGTCATTGTGTGTTGAGACTGTCATTGTGTGTTGAGACTGTCATTGTGTGTTGAGACTGTCATTGTGTGTTGAGACTGTCATTGTGTGTTTAGTTGTAGTTCCTCCATCATGCAGTCATTGTGTGTTTAGTTGTAGTTCCTCCATCATGCAGTCATTGTGTGTTTAGTTGTAGTTCCTCCATCATGCAGTCATTGTGTGTTTAGTTGTAGTTCCTCCATCATGCAGTCATTGTGTGTTTAGTTGTAGTTCCTCCATCATGCAGTGATTGTGTGTTTAGTTGTAGTTCCTCCATCATGCAGTGATTGTGTGTTTAGTTGTAGTTCCTCCATCATGCAGTTGTTGTGTGTTTAGTTGTAGTTCCTCCATCATGCAGTTGTTGTGTGTTTAGTTGTAGTTCCTCCATCATGCAGTTGATGTGTGTTTAGTTGTAGTTCCTCCATCATGCAGTTGTTGTGTGTTTAGTTGTAGTTCCTCCATCATGCAGTTGTTGTGTGTTTAGTTGTAGTTCCTCCATCATGCAGTTGTTGTGTGTTTAGTTGTAGTTCCTCCATCATGCAGTCATTGTGTGTTTAGTTGTAGTTCCTCCATCATGCAGTTGTTGTGTGTTTAGTTGTAGTTCCTCCATCATGCAGTTGTTGTGTGTTTAGTTGTAGTTCCTCCATCATGCAGTTGTTGTGTGTTTAGTTGTAGTTCCTCCATCATGCAGTTGTTGTGTGTTTAGTTGTAGTTCCTCCATCATGCAGTTGTTGTGTGTTAGTTGTAGTTTCTCCATCATGCAGTCATGTGTGTTTAGTTGTAGTTTCTCCATCATGCAGTTGTTGTGTGTTTAGTTGTAGTTCCTCCATCATGCAGTTGTTGTGTGTTTAGTTGTAGTTCCTCCATCATGCAGTTGTTGTGTGTTTAGTTGTAGTTCCTCTATCATGCAGTTGTTGTGTGTTTAGTTGTAGTTCCTCCATCATGCAGTTGTTGTGTGTTTAGTTGTAGTTCCTCCATCATGCAGTTGTTGTGTGTTTAGTTGTAGTTCCTCCATCATGCAGTCATTGTGTGTTTAGTTGTAGTTCCTCCATCATGCAGTTGTTGTGTGTTTAGTTGTAGTTCCTCCATCATGCAGTTGTTGTGTGTTTAGTTGTAGTTCCTCCATCAAGCAGTCATTGTGTGTTTAGTTGTAGTTCCTCCATCATGCAGTCATTGTGTGTTTAGTTGTAGTTCCTCCATCATGCAGTTGTTGTGTGTTTAGTTGTAGTTCCTCCATCATGCAGTTGTTGTGTGTTTAGTTGTAGTTCCTCCATCATGCAGTCATTGTGTGTTTAGTTGTAGTTCCTCCATCATGCAGTTGTGTGTTTAGTTGTAGTTCCTCCATCATGCAGTTGTGTGTTTAGTTGTAGTTCCTCCATCATGCAGTTGTGTGTTTAGTTGTAGTTCCTCCATCATGCAGTTGTGTGTTTAGTTGTAGTTCCTCCATCATGCAGTCATTGTGTGTTTAGTTGTAGTTTCTCCATCATGCAGTTGTGTGTTTAGTTGTAGTTCCTCCATCATGCAGTTGTGTGTTTAGTTGTAGTTTCTCCATCATGCAGTTGTTGTGTGTTTAGTTGTAGTTCCTCCATCATGCAGTTGTTGTGTGTTTAGTTGTAGTTTCTCCATCATGCAGTTGTGTGTTTAGTTGTAGTTCATCCATCATGCAGTTGTTGTGTGTTTAGTTGTAGTTCCTCCATCATGCAGTTGTGTGTTTAGTTGTAGTTTCTCCATCATGCAGTTGTGTGTTTAGTTGTAGTTCCTCCATCATGCAGTCATTGTGTGTTTAGTTGTAGTTCCTCCATCATGCAGATATTGTGTGTTTAGTTGTAGTTCCTCCATCATGCAGTTATTGTGTGTTTAGTTGTAGTTTCTCCATCATGCAGTCATTGTGTGTTTAGTTGTAGTTCCTCCATCATGCAGTTGTTGTGTGTTTAGTTGTAGTTCCTCCATCATGCAGTCATTGTGTGTTTAGTTGTAGTTCCTCCATCATGCAGTTGTTGTGTGTTTAGTTGTAGTTCCTCCACCATGCAGTTGTTGTGTGTTTAGTTGTAGTTCCTCCATCATGCAGTTGTTGTGTGTTTAGTTGTAGTTCCTCCATCATGCAGTTGTTGTGTGTTTAGTTGTAGTTCCTCCATCATGCAGTTGTTGTGTGTTTAGTTGTAGTTCCTCTATCATGCAGTTGTTGTGTGTTTAGTTGTAGTTCCTCCATCATGCAGTTGTTGTGTGTTTAGTTGTAGTTCCTCCATCATGCAGTTGTTGTGTGTTTAGTTGTAGTTCCTCCATCATGCAGTCGTTGTGTGTTTAGTTGTAGTTTCTTCATCATGCAGTTGTTGTGTGTTTAGTTGTAGTTCCTCCATCATGCAGTTGTTGTGTGTTTAGTTGTAGTTCCTCCATCATGCAGTTGTTGTGTGTTTAGTTGTAGTTCCTCCATCATGCAGTCATTGTGTGTTTAGTTGTAGTTCCTCCATCATGCAGTCATTGTGTGTTTAGTTGTAGTTCCTCCATCATGCAGTTGTTGTGTGTTTAGTTGTAGTTCCTCCATCATGCAGTTGTTGTGTGTTTAGTTGTAGTTCCTCCATCATGCAGTCATTGTGTGTTTAGTTGTAGTTCCTCCATCATGCAGTTGTGTGTTTAGTTGTAGTTCCTCCATCATGCAGTTGTGTGTTTAGTTGTAGTTCCTCCATCATGCAGTTGTGTGTTTAGTTGTAGTTCCTTCATCATGCAGTTGTGTGTTTAGTTGTAGTTTCTCCATCATGCAGTTGTTGTGTGTTTAGTTGTAGTTCCTCCATCATGCAGTTGTTGTGTGTTTAGTTCTAGTTCCTCCATCATGCAGTTGTTGTGTTTAGTTGTAGTTCCTCCATCAAGCAGTTGTTGTGTGTTTAGTTGTAATTCCTCCATCAAGCAGTTGTTGTGTGTTTAGTTGTAGTTCCTCCATCAAGCAGTTATTGTGGTGTGTAGCAGTAGAGTGCTACAGCAGCGAAAGTAAACAGAGAGCCTTATCAAAACATTATAACTACAGGTCAGACTAGCGGACAGGCAAGTTTATGGCTCTCTCTCAGATTAAGATGTGGCTTTCTAGCTACTGTTGTAGGTCAAACTGTGAATCAAATACCGCCGAGTGGTTACCGGGGCCCAAATGTGGGTGTAAAGAATAGAACCACTGTTACCTGCCCTGCATGTCGTAAGAGGCGACTAAGGAGGTTTGGTTGAAATCGGATGCATGTGTCCGCTAGGAATGCTAACCCGAAACAAATGCTTGCAGAAAACGGATGCACCAGGCCACAAAGGCGCATAACATGGTGCAACAACCCCTCACAATGAGGAATGGGATAACGATTCTACGCCACCAATCTGCCTCAGAGATTCGCACACAGTAAGAATGTCAGACCCACCATCACGAGGGTGGCCAAAACTTACTGCTGGAAGAGGTCAGCACAAACGGGAAGCAGAAATCATAGGAATTATATCTTACAGAACTGCCCTCAGTGTGCAGACTTAGAAGAAAGAGGTGACCCACTTACACTAGCGTCCAAGACAAACTGTATGACGTGGCTGATAATCTGAGGCAGATGGCTGCCTTTATTAGAGAATCTGAAATCCCAATCCAGTGAGAACGCAGAAGAAGAATCAAATACAAAATGAGATAATAATAGATCTTACCTGTATAAAACATAACAGATCTTACCTGTGTAAAACAACAGATCTTACCTGTGTAAAACATAACAGATCTTACCTGTATAAAACATAACAGATCTTACCTGTATAAAACATAACAGATCTTACCTGTGTAAAACATAACAGATCTTACCTGTATAAAACATAATAGATCTTACCTGTATAAAACATAACAGCTCTTACCTGTGTAAAACATAACAGATCTTATTGTTGCAAAACATGATAGATCTTACCTGTGTAAAATACAACAGATCTTACCTGTGTAAAACACAACAGATCTTACTTGTGTAAAACATGATAGCCCTTACCTGTATAAAACATAACAGCTCTTACCTGTGTAAAACATAACAGATCTTATTGTTGTAAAACATGATAGATCTTACCTGTGTAAAACACAACAGATCTTACTTGTGTAAAACATGATAGCTCTTACCTGTATAAAACGTAACAGCTCTTACCTGTATAAAACATAACAGCTCTTACCTGTGTAAAACATAATAGATCTTATTGTTGTAAAACATGATAGATCTTACCTGTGTAAAACACAACAGATCTTAATAACAGTTGACAGAAGCCTGTCCTTTAAGAGCCATGTCGAGAACGTAATCCTAAAGGCAAGAAAAGGGCTAACCGCTCTCAAAGTTATGGCGGGGCGGATATAGAACAACGCCTGCTACTTTTTCTTTATCAGGGTCTACTTCTGAGCGTGGTGGACTATGGCCTTGGTCTTCTAACAGTAAGCAGAACATCGCTGGATAAGTTAGAAAGGATCCAAAATGAAGCGATGAGGCTTATACTGGGTTGCACACGTGACACTTCTTGTGAGGCAATGCGCTATGTCCTTGGATTGCCAACAATGGCCACGAGACACAAAGTCGCACAGGTAAATGCGTATCTGACAGTTTCTGCGGACACAAATCATCCTCTGCACAAATCCATAAATGAGAACAAGGGCAGGCGATTGAAGAGAGGTCGATCCTTGATGGCTGAGGCAGAGGATGTTATTAAACAGGTCTGTACTCTAGATGAGCTGAGGCACGGTGACGAATGGATGCCTATATCAGAGGATATGACTGCTTACGCCAGGGTTATCAGCACACTTGGACGCCGCTGTAGAGAATGGGCCCGGACGTCGTCAATTCGGAAATTCTTGCACTCGTGGATCAGCACTCCCATCCAGGTGATATCATTATCTACACCGATGGCTCTGTCAAGCGTGGCACCAGATCATCATGGGCTTACTCAGCACAACAAAGCGTCGCACACTTCATGAGGACTGCGTGGCTTTTGAGACAACTACATTTAGCATGACTATGGAGATCACCGCTGCCTCCAGGGCTCTGTCATGGGTGGCTGAGCAACAGGTTACCCATACGATCATCATATCAGACTCGATGAATATGCTCCAACTGATTGAATCTGGAAGTATGCGTGTGGAATGGGTGGACAGCATTCGGAGATCACATCTCAAGAAAATGACGTAGCTGTACACGCCTGGACATGCTAGAGTGCGGGGTAACGAGCGTGCTGACTCTCTTGCAAACAGTGCCCGACTCAAGTGGGCAGAAGTATGGACAGAGCCGATATCAATGTGGTACGCTCTCAATTGTGTGACACGGCGGGTCTCAGACACTGGAACGAGTTCGAGAATTAGGCGTTAAGTTTGGACATGCCAGACAGTGTCGTCTTCGTGTAGAGAGAGAAGATATAGTAATCAACTTCTCATGGGTACTGTGAGCAAATGGACTTTGGGATGGCTGCTGCAACGGTGGACGGAGCACGAATGGGAATGCCCAATGTGCCATGACGTCGATCGCATAACATAACATAACAACAGATCTTATCTGTGTAAAACATAACAGATCTTAGATGTGTAAAACATAATAGCTCTTACCTGTATAAAACATAAACACGGACAGTCGGAATGGCCACAAATCGAGGAAATGAGGGGTTGGTATTGCATTTAATTCATCATCATCAGTTGTTACATCATCATTTACAAACTGCTTTTTCTTCTTCTTCTCCTTTTTCTTCTTGGAGCTTATCACTTCCTCCTAGACAAGGATAAGTTGCAAGGATTATCACAGGTTATAAACAAGGATAAGTTGCAAGGATTATCACAGGTTATAAACAAGGATAAGTTGCAAGGATTATCACAGGTTATAAACAAGGATAAGTTGCAAGGATTATCACAGGTTATAAACAAGGATAAGTTGCAAGGATTATCACAGGTTATAAACAAGGAGAAGTTGCAAGGATTATCACAGGTTATAAACAAGGATAAGTTGCAAGGATTAGCACAGGTTATAAACAAGGATAAGTTGCAAGGATTAGCACAGGTTATAAACAAGGATAAGTTGCAAGGATTAGCACAGGTTATAAACAAGGATAAGTTGCAAGGATTATCACAGGTTATAAACAAGGATAAGTTGCAAGGATTAGCACAGGTTATAAACAAGGATAAGTTGCAAGGATTATCACAGGTTATAAACAAGGATAAGTTGCAAGGATTATCACAGGTTATAAACAAGGATAAGTTGCAAGGATTAGCACAGGTTATAAACAAGGATAAGTTGCAAGGATTAGCACAGGTTATAAACAAGGAGAAGTAATGAGCAGCAAAAGGAAGTAATGAGTAACAAGGAAAGATAATGAGCAACAATGAGAGATAATGAGCAACAATGAGAGATAATGAGCAACAATGAGAGATAATGAGCAACAAGGAGAGTTAATAAAAAGTAATGAACAACACGGAGATATAATAAAAAAGTAATGAACAACAAGGAGAGATAATGAAAAGTAATGAACAACAAGGAGAGATAATGAAAAGTAATGAACAACAAGGAGAGATAATGAAAAGTAATGAGCAACATGGAGAGATAATGAAAAGTAATGAGCAACATGGAGAGATAATGAAAAGTAATGAGCAACATGGAGAAGTAATGAACAAGGAGAAGTATTGAAAAGTAATGAACAACAAGGAGATGATCTCACAGCTATGCACCAGACAGCTACTCAGTACTCAAGGACATGTCTCACATAATCCATGTATGTCGTTCTTGTGAGAATCTATTGGTTGGCCACTCAGTCTAACCCAGCTAGTTTTATCACAAGTTTACTACTTTGGATACCTTGGTCATTTCAGCTTGTTTTTACCATGTGAGTGCAGTCATTTCAGCTTGTTTTTGTCATGTGAGTGCAGTCATTTCAGCTTGTATTTGTCATGTGAGTGCAGTCATTTCAGCTTGTATTTGTCATGTGAGTGCAGTCATTTCAGCTTGTTTTTACCATGTGAGTGCAGTCATTTCAGCTTGTTTTTGTCATGTTAGTCCAGTCATTTCAGCTTGTATTTATCATGTGAGTGCAGTCATTTCAGCTTGTTTTTACCATGTGAGTGCAGTCATTTCAGCTTGTTTTTGTCATGTGAGTCCAGTCATTTCAGCTTGTTTGTCATGTGAGTCCAGTCATTTCAGCTTCTATTTGTCATGTGAGTGCAGTCATTTCAGCTTGTTTTTGTCATGTGAGTCCAGTCATTTCAGCTTCTATTTGTCATGTGAGTCCAGTCATTTCAGCTTCTTTTTGTCATGTGAGTGCAGTCATTTCAGCTTGTTTTTGTCATGTGAGTCCAGTCATTTCAGCTTGTTTTTGTCATGTGAGTCCAGTCATTTTAGCTTCTATTTGTCATGTGAGTCCAGTCATTTCAGCTTCTTTTTGTCATGTGAGTGCAGTCATTTCAGCTTGTTTTTGTCATGTGAGTGCAGTCATTTCAGCTTGTTTTTGTCATGTGAGTCCAGTCATTTCAGTTTCTATTTGTCATGTGAGTCCAGTCATTTCAGCTTCTATTTGTCATGTGAGTGCAGTCATTTCAGCTTGTTTTTGTCATGTGAGTGCAGTCATTTCAGCTTGTTTTTGCCATGTGAGTCGAACGATGAACATGACCCCTAGGTATTTTAGGTAGTTTACACTAGCCGAAGGATGATCGTTGATTGTGAGAGTTTCACCGTTTGAGGTTTGATATAGAGGTGAAAAACTATGTAAGTGGGCGTGAACTCATTGACCAGCATGCATCATTTTTCTGTCCACGTTTCCTAGATCCTTGATGATTACTTGAAGTAAATGAAACAATCTGGATACACCAGTAAACCTGATGAGATGTTTGAGATTGATGATTACTTGAAGTAAATGAAACAATCTGGATACACCAGTAAAACCTGATGAGATATTTGAGATTGATGATTACTTGAAGTAAATGAAACAATCTGGATACACCAGTAAAACCTGATGAGATATTTGAGATTGATGATTACTTGAAGTAAATGAAACAATTTCGATACACCAGTAAACCTGATGAGATGTTTGAGACAAAAATCTGAGACAACAACAAATAACACTAACAACAAAACTAGTTGTATGACAACAAGTTATAGAGAATCACTGACCATGACTAGACGTTTCTCCACATAAACTGCCCAGGCTACCAAGTACTGGCCAACTGTTATTATCATTGACAGGACAATTCCCAGCTCATATATACCCATCTTACGAGCTCGTCTATAGTAGTACACTGTTTGACGCCAATCTGGTAAACCTTCCACCAAAATTTGGTTGTACCTTCACAAATATAATTATTGTCATATTTAACAATAAAATAAATTGATATCTGGAGCACAAATAATAGAAAACTTCAACACCAGCTATTGTTTACATTCATATACACAAGTAATAGAAAACTTCAACACCAGCTATTGTTCACATTGATATACACAAGTAAATGTTTTCAAGAAGAAGAAGAAGAGATACCCAATCTGATTGCATAAACAAACTGTGATATAAAACAACATTATGATGTGCAAGATTCAGTATCTGATGTGTTATCTGTACTTGTGTTCTCACTATTGTGTTTTCTAACTAAAGTAAAATCTGTCCAACAAGATAACTCTGGATATGTACACTTTACACAATTGAAAATTACAAACAATAGTCTGTCTGACAAACTAATGCAGAATCTCAACTAAAATAGTTACACTTGAATTCCTACATGCAGTTTTATTATTGTTAGTGATATATGAATCACAAATATGGCAATAGATTTCACAAATGGATATTTGTAAAATTGTCATGAAAACCGTACTATCAGTGTCTGCTAAAACCGTACTATCAGTGTCTGCTATTGATAAAGTTCATGTTCTCAAGCTAAATCAAAATGACTGAATGCCAACAAAACACAAGCTGGTTTAGTTAATCAATACCTTTCTCTCTTCTTCTCATCTTTAAGAACTTCATACATGGCCACAATCTGTTGAGAGAAAGTCAAGTTAAACTAGAGATCAATCCATTCAAAGTTAACATCAGATGAAGCAATGGCTAGTCAAGTCAGCAGGGAGAGTTGTACATGACAACCAACATCAACATGTGAGTCGTACATGACAACCAACATCAACATTGACATGTGAGTTGTACATGACAACCAACATCAACATTGACATGTGAGTTGTACATGACAACCAACATCAACATTAACATGTGAGTCGTACATGACAACCAACATCAACATTTGAGTTGTACATGACAACCAACATCAACATTGACATGTGAGTTGTACATGACAACCAACATCAACATTTGAGTTGTACATGACAACCAATATCAACATTGACATGTGAGTTGTACATGACAACCAACATCAACATTGACATGTGAGTCGTACATGACAACCAACATCAACATTTGAGTTGTACATGACAACCAATACCAACATCAACATTTGAGTTGTACATGACAACCAACATCAATATTGACATGTGAGTGAAGAGATAACTAGACTAGACTAGTCCACAACAGGAAGAGATGTATTTGGAACCAACATCAACATGTGAGCAGACTAAGAGACAGAATAGGACTAAGTTAATTTACAGATAGTGTTACATAAGTAATGTTGTATAATAACCGTCCATCGCAAGCGATGACAACAGGCTCAGATGTATGTAGCTGCACCTTTCTGCTGTGTGCAGAGGTGACTGTAGAGTCCAATCCTGGAACACAATCTCCAACAGGTACATGATCAAGGTTAGACATGTAGGTGTTGTATGTTGTCTTTTCATGCAGTTCGCTTTCTCTGCACCTCAATGATTCTCAGCTATGAGAAATTTTCTTGTGCTTTTACAGCGCTACATTTGGTGATCTTGTGCAAAGGATTCCGAGCATGTGGTGTCTATATCAAAGTATTTTAGAGACATTTTAAGAGTGTGCTTAAAGCGGTTTTTTTGCCCACCAACTGATTGCCTGCTTCCTTCACATTCGCCATACATCAACTGTTATGGGATGTGTTTATCAGGCATCCAAGCAACGTGACCAGTCCATCTCATCTGGGCCTTCTGCTACAGGGTGTTGATGCTTGGGATCTTTGCTCTTATGAGGACTTCCTTATCTGGAATTTTGTCCAGCCATTTTATTTTGAGCAGTTTGCGTAGACAATTTGTGTGGAAGTGGTTTAGTTTTCTTGAGTGTCTACTATAGACTGTCCATGTCTCGCTGCTGTACAGCAGGGTGGTTAGCACTATGGCCTGGTAAACTTCAGCTGTGTGGCTATGTTTATCCCCTTCCTCTCTCCCACAGTGACACATAGCCTTCCAAATACAGCACTGGCTTTGGATATCCTATTGTCGAACTTAGATTCCCTGTTTGCCAATATGGATAGGATGTTGCCAAAATAGGCAAAATTGTTCGCAGACAGGAGACGCTGATGTTTAATATTGATGACTGGATCATTGTACTGCTCTCTAGGGACGGCTGAAACATGACCTCAGTTTTCTAGGTATTAATGGTAAAGCCAAACATATAACAAGCCATGGAAAACCTGTATATGTAGGTCTGCATACCTTTTTCAATAATGGTACATTCTTTGCTTAAATGTGAAGTTAATCCTTGGCTGGTGAACTGGATAACTGCTTGTTTAATGGAGAGAACAGTTGCACTACGTTTAGGAACATGGACATCGGATCTTGTATGTATATGCCCGGGATTACCCCAGGTTCTCCTCTATCACCCGTGTTGTTTAATATTTACACAGCAAATGTAGCTAAAATTCAACCAACTGGGTTGGGTCGGACATTGACATTTGCAGATGATATCTTAATATATAGGACTGGGTCAGATAGACAAGAGATGGTTGATGACATTCAGAAAACATTACATACCATCTCGCATTGGTGTAGAGTCTCGCTCTCAGGTCAATCCTGGAAAGTCATGTATGTTGTAGTGCTCGTTGAATAATCACATAGTCAAGGCTGATCTACCCTGTGTAATCTTTGATGGACATACCATCGAGCGCAGTGACAGGCTGCGCTATCTTGGAATAACCTTTGATCGTAGTCTAGCTTTTAAACACCGTGTTGAACAGACAATACAACGTTGCAAGCGTGGTCTTGCAGCTCTCAAAGTTATGGCGGCCACAAACCTTGAGCAGAGACTACTTGTACTTTTGTTCGATTGACTGGTTATGTCCGTGGTAGATTACGGACTCTGCATTCTCATGATATCAAGATCACAATGTGAATGACTCAAACATGTTCAGAATGAAGGTATGCGTATAGTTCTTGGCTGCACTAGAGATAACCCCATTGTGAAAATGAGATATGTGCTTGGCCTTCTGTCACTACGCTCTCACCATGCAATTGCCCAAATCAAGGCATGTATGCGGGTTATTGCGGATAAGAGACATCCACTGCACAAGAACACTTATGATATTAAGGGCACGAGAATCAAGTGTGGCATGTCGTGGATGATAGAAGATAATGCAAGGGATGATGATGTTGTATATACCGATGGGTCAGTTCATCGTGGTGAAAATCAGGCTGGGGTTTCTTGGCTAATGCGCATGGTAGGGTTGTTGCAGAGCGAAGTGGAGCGTACAGAACAACTACTTCTAGTATGAGGATGGAGGTTGAGGCCATTACTGCTGCCCTCCATTGGCTCTCTGGGACTTCATTTACTGGGGCAGTTGTTGTATCTGACTCTCAGTCGATGCTTCACAAGATCCAGAAGGGCAGGTTTCGATGAGTGGATGTCGTCTATAGAAGTTTTTAACCTCCAGAGGCTTACGTGGATATACTGTCCTGGGCATGCGGGTGTTTACGGTAATGAGAGAGCGGACAGGCTTGCATCAACAGCATCGATTGTTGGGGAGTTGAAGATGGATAAGGGGAATGTTGTTCTGTTTCTTCGCGACTGTCTGGTGGATGAGGACACTAAATGCTGAATCGACCCAGCGAATTAGGCAGTTTGGAGTTACCCGTTGTACAAGTAGAACTGGATGCCTTAGGGCAGAGTTAGGAGTGTTTAATCAGCGAGCCAAGGGAACCATCAGTATGCATACTATTCTATATCTTTTGGGGGAGACTGAGCACCTATGGGTCTGCCCGGAGTGCAATGACGACAGTTTAGTAACCAATAACCAATCCTCAGAGTTGGTATCAAGGGAGGTAATGTGGTAGGAAGGGAAGTAATGTGATAGCTTGAAGTAAAACTAGTGGTAGGAAGGGAAGTAATGTGATAGCTTGAAGTAAAACTAGTGGTAGGAAGGGAAGTAATGTGATAGCTTGAAGTAAAACTACATTCCTTTAATCAGTAGAGCCTGCCTCTTATGGAACACAGTTTCCATGACAACTCTCATAAATAAAAATATGAAAATATCAAGTAAAGTAATTTTACAAAATAACAACAGACTCAAGCAGTGATATTTCAACCACACAAGATTTACATACAACATATTTAGTTTACTCTGTCACATTTTGTCTCAATCTCAACAATGTTATCCTACAATGTCAGTGTATTTTGATTATTATTATTTGCTAAATAAAGTTGTGTTAGTAGAAATGTTGTTGTTGATGTTTGCCTTAACAATCAAATAAATTCCTGTTTCTGATCTGTGCAGTTTGTACCGAGAACATGTGCGTATGTTGTGCCTATGTTAGGCCCCTACGGCATGTTGGACAGGTACATCTCAGGTGTATATGTGAATTGTGCCGGAAGTTGTACTTGATCAAACTATCATACTTTGTGTTGTGATTTTACAGTTTGCCATGGCAACTAACAGCATCTGAGACTGTTGATATAAGCCTTGAATATATACTTTCTAATCAAGTAGGGAGTGCTCACTTCAACAAACAACTAAACAAGGACAAGAACAGATACAGAATACTAACAGAATGATTGAAAGATGTTCATTTCAAGAACTGCAGACAAATAACAAGAAACATAATGACATCACACCACACCTTTTCCCTCTTCACCAGCATAAAAACTTGTTAGCTGTCTATGAATTACAAACTAAAACATGCATGCAAATCAAATGATAGGGCAAATGGCGCCAATTTTAAGATGCAAACACGTCACCATGAACACAAAAAGAGCAATGTTCAACACAATCTTTCTCCCCACATTATGTTACCAGTGCCAAACCTGGACGCTGACAACAAACGATAGAAGAAAACTAGTCACAACAGAGATGAAGTGTCTACGCAGAATGCTGGGTAACAAGAAGAGACCGGTTGAGAAATGAAGACATCAGGAAAAAAGTGGGTACAACATCAGTACTAGACTTCATCAAGAAACAACAAATTAAATGGTTCGGTCACGTAAGCAGATTACCATCAGACAGTGCACCCAAAGAGCAATGCTGCTCGATACAATGGGTACAAAGCAAAAGGCCGGCCACGCAAAAGATGGACCTCAGAGATAATAGAGGCGATGAAAGAGACTATCTACGAGCGCATACTAGGGCCCGTTTAGAAATCTCTTCCTGACCTGACGCTGTGAGGCTTACAGGATTCGAGAAAGAAAGAAAACATGCATGCACTGTAACAAAACCTTCATAGAGAACCCAGCTCTACTAATCTAACATGCATGCACTGTAACAAAACCTTCATAGAGAGCTCAGCTCTACTAATCTAACATGCATGCACTGTAACAAACCCTTCATAGAGAGCCTAGCTCTACTAATCTAACATGCATGCACTGTAACAAAACCTTCATAGAGAGCTCAGCTCTACTAATCTAACTAATCTAACATGCATGCACTGTAACAAAACCTTCATAGAGAGCTCAGCTCTACTAATCTAACATGCATGCACTGTAACAAAACCTTCATAGAGAGCTCAGCTCTACTAATCTAACATGCATGCACTGTAACAAAACCTTCATAGAGAGCTCAGCTCTACTAATCTAACATGCATGCACTGTAACAAAGCCTTCATAGAGAGCTCAGCTCTACTAATCTAACTAATCTAACATGCATGCACTGTAACAAAACCTTCATAGAGAGCTCAGCTCTACTAATCTAACATGCATGCACTGTAACAAAACCTTCATAGAGAGCTCAGCTCTACTAATCTAACATGCATGCACTGTAACAAACCCTTCATAGAGAGCCTAGCTCTACTAATCTAACATGCATGCACTGTAACAAAACCTTCATAGAGAACCCAGCTCTACTAATCTAACATGCATGCACTGTAACAAAACCTTCATAGAGAGCTCAGCTCTACTAATCTAACTAATCACTGTTATGATGAATAAGAAAGAAGAGAAACTAGGACAAACTGACAAATGTTTAACAAATGAAATGAGCAAAAAAAAATAAACTTGTACCTGTCTGAATTGTTCTTCTGCATTCTCTGCATTATTTTTGTCTGGATGATACTGTAGCGACAGCCGTCTGTATGACTTTCTGACATCTGAACTTGACGCTGACTGTAGAACAGACAAACAAACACACAAATAATATATATCACATGAACATGATACTGTAGCGACAGTCGTCTGTATGATATTCTGACATCTGAACTTGATGCTGACTGTAGAGCATACAAACAAACACACAAATAATATATGTCACATGATACAGTGGATACAGAATAGTTCATATTCTTTGCTCTGTTGGAGAATGTTGCTCTACATGTCATTCTTTGTTTGTTCTCAGTATATTTATACGTTCTTAATAATTAGCTAAACTATCAGTTAGCTGTATCAGTCATATATCTCTTGGGGTCGACTTGGGCGGACATTTTGTTTGGAAGTTTCCAGGTTGGGCTATATAAACAGCACCCCAGACAGAATATGTAGTGATCAGACAATCCTGGACATATCACCCAGTTAATCTGTCATTATGGTCTGGCATTTCTATCACTTTCAGACAAGTTTGGATCTAGGGCAAGCTACCCTAGTAAATAAAATGCTGGCACTAAATCAGATGTGCTGGCCTAGTCACCATAGGTGCATAATTGGCACAATATAAATACCGTTCTTAGCAAAAGCTGTTTATACATCACAAAAAGAATGATCAAAATGGTAGAGAAGAATGATCGACGAAGAAGAAGACAAGCTTGTCTAGGAAGCTGTGCCAGTGTTTGTGCTTTTTTTTCCCTCTCTAGATCGTCAACTAGGGGATTCGAGTAGTTGTTGCCGCTCAAGAGATATTGCTCGTTTTATGTGTGGGCAATTCTCTTATAATGCACAGCAGCATATACACTACCATCACATCGTGTGGATAGCATTCCCTTCGATCCCTACTCACTATGATATCAGAGCATGAGCCTGCTTTCAGAGCCACAAGGTGGAGGTGGGATAGGGTTTTGGTCAGTGCCAACACACTGACCTTGACGCTACCTTATTCCTTGTTCCTGCCCTTTATACACGTCATTTATTGTTTATGTTCCCAGACACATTTCTACATTGATCAATTTCCATCAATAATTAGTTGGAATGAAAGTTTGTTCATTTCATGTCTCAGATTTTTTCTGTGTAGAGTTTAATGACTGTGTTGTGTCCAGTATGTGTAGACAACAGAACAGATCACTGGAAACCACCGAGATGGGTTTACCAAATGAATATGAAGAATTTCATGTAAACTGTTGAGGTTGTGCTAAGGAGAGTCAATGCACCAAGAAATTACATAATGTATATATCACTTAGCTGTGCTACAGGTTTTGTGCAGGACATGTTACGACAAAATAAAATTGAGTATTTCATCAAGGTACACATTAATTGATGACGGGGGTCTCTGTGGCTGAGTGGCTGGGTTAAGCCCTTTGCCTTGTGAGTTGAAGGTCGTGGGTTCGAACTGGATCGCGCCCTCTGTTCACAAGTGAATTTTTTCCAGAGACACCTTGAATTGATATGAAGATGTGAAGGTTGGTGAAACTTCAAATGGAATATGCAGCATGAGACACACACGACTGTGAGACACAAGAGACAGACTGAGATACAAGAGACAGAGATCTGCTTGCAATTATTTGAATTATCAACATTCGTTCAGGTGTATTTTTATCTATATTAAATATTATAATATCTTTAACTAAATAATATTTATTTTATAAACATGTTTAATCATAAACACAGGATCGATATTTTGAAATAATTATGTTTTTAAAAAAATATTAATTTGTTGTAAAATAAGAGATGAATAGTTATTATAGGAGCACTGCCCTATCTATTACTAACTACTGGTACACACCACGGTCCACAGGCACATGACTAGTAAGTGAAGTAAGTGCTAGACTATACAGTTCAGTAGTCTGTAGTTGAGTTATTAACTTAAGAGCTAGTGAGAAGTCTAGTTACTGCTGAAACATAACTGATGTTCTCAGTCCTCAGTCTGATTCGTCTGGACAATGAGAGGCAGGCAGATGGATAGATTCTTAATCTTATAATTAATTATATATATCCATTTCAAGAAGTGAGGCAGACACTGAGACAGACATTAAGAGACAAGTAATTAGTAAGTTAAAGTAATTACTTAAACTACTATTATTAATTATATCCAAAAAGACAAACGACAGGCAGACGAGTTAACTTAACCTAGGGTCGCCCGTCTGCCCAGCGTGTTCGTAGCGCGTTGGACTACGGGTGACTATCCCTGTGTGTGCGGGTTCAATGGGCCATGGCACCGAGCCGAAGAGCTCAAGTGCTTCTGGATCGGAAAAAAAACACACAAAAAACCTAGGGTAAGTGATCTGATCAACTACTAACGAAGACTAACATCATCATAGTATGTGTGTGACAACTCACGATTTCCATTGTCACTGTGAATGATTGATCATTCAAAAGTGTGTGATGTGTTATAAGTTATTGTTAATCTAGAGACGTGAAAGTCGACGTCAACATGATTTGATGATTAGTGATTACTATTACATGTCATCGTTTTACCCCATAACTATTTGCTAATTTGTATTTAATTACCTGATCAATACCAAAAAATTCATAAAAGTTGACATTGATCTCTTCGATTAAATCAAACAATTCTAAATCATCTGTGTCCCAACAAAAACATGGAACAAATATCGTCAAACACAATATAAGTATCAGAGTCAATCGGGACTGCGCCATTTTGGATTATTAGTCTCGCAGTGATTAATTATTGTCAATACAATTTTAGCAGTTATAATACTTTTACAGCACAATAAAAGTTACTATCGTTTATGAAATATTTATAGAAAACTATTTTATTTATTTACAAGTTATATATATTTCAATATCTGGTATCTGTTTTAGAAACACAATAACCGGATAACCTCTTCAACTTTGTTCTACCTTTCTCAACGTTCTGACGTAGACTACTAGACTTTTGTTTTAGACTAACTTTGACCTGATGTTACTTCGTTATGTTAACTAATAACTGTTTTCAAAATAAGATCACATATTTGATTGATCTATTTTTAATCACTTTCAATAATACTGTATTTATCTATAAAATGTACTGTAGTTTTGCAAAAAACAATGACAATATACGGCAATGTTTAGACCAAAAGTACTTATTTTTGATGGAAACGGGAAACGTTGCTATGTATTGTCATTGTTTTTGTATCTTGTAAAACTACAGTACATTGTTATTACGTGTTTCGTCATTTGTTATAGTTTGATTGCAGTCTCTCCTTATATCGAGATTTCTATCAAATGTACAATATTCAGCATTTCTTTATTTACTGTTTTCCCTCCCTTTTAATGTTTGTTTATTTTATTTTAGGGGATTTAAGCCGATAGTTGATTTTTAACATAACATCTTTAAGAGATCTTTCCCAAACAGTCAGACGAGCGATAAGAACATCCTCCCTGTCCATCTTCAACTTCAAGTTAGAGAGGATCCAAAAGCGATGAGGCTTATACTTTGTTGCACATATAGGCTTATACTTGGTTGCACACGTGACACTTCTTGTGAGGCAATGCGCTATGTCCTTGGATTGCCAACGATGGCCATGAGACACAAAGTCGCACAGGTAAAATCTTATCTGAGAATTTCTGCTGACACAAATCATCCTCTGCACAAATCCATAAATGTAAACAAGGGCAGGCGATTGAAGAGAGGTCGATCCTGGATGGCCGAGGCAGAGGATGTTATTAAACAGGTCTGTACTCTAGATGAGTTGAGGCATGTTGAAGAATGGATGCCTATATCAGAGGATATGACTGCTTACGCCAGGGTTGTCAGCACACTTGGACGCCGCTGTAGAGAATGGGCCCCGGGCGTCGTCAAAGCGGAAATTCTTGCACTCGTAGATCAGCACTCCTATCCAGGTGATATCATTATCTACACCGATGGCTCAGTCAAACGTGGCACCAGAGATCGTGGGCTTACTCAGCACAACGAAACGGTCGCACACTTCATGAGGACTGCGGGGCTTTCGAGACAACGACATCGAGCATGACTATGGAGATCACCGCTGCCTCCATGGCTCTGTCATGGGTGGCTGAGCAACAGGTTACCCATACGATTATCACATCAGACTCGATGAATATGCTTCAAATGATTGATTCTGGAAGTATGCGTGTAGAATGGGTGGACATCATTCGGAGATCACATCTCAAGAAAATGACTTGGCTGTACACGACTGGACATGCTGGAGTGCGAGGTAACGAGCGTGCTGACTCTCTTGCAAACAATGCCCCGACTCAAATGGACAGAGCCGATATCATCAATGTGGTACGCTTGCAATTGTGTGACATGGGCGGGTCTCAGACACTGGAACGAGTTCGAGAATTAGGCGTTAAGTTTGGACATGCCAGACAGTGTCATCTTCGTGGTAGAGAGAGAAGATATAGTAATCAACTTCTCATGGGTACTGTGAGCAAATGGATTTTGGAATGGCTGCTGCATCGGAGGACAGAGCACGAATGGGAATGCCCAATGTTCCATGACGTCGATCGCATAACATAACATAACATCTTCAACTTTCCGACAATCGAAGCTGTTTGACTTCGTAAACTAGATTGCAGAAATCGATACAAATCATGGTCCGCTACTAGCTAATATACGAATATGAATATATGATATATGAGTAGATGAATGTGTATCTAACATCGCGTGCTATGTAAACTACCGCCGATGCTGGTTCCATGCTCGGATAGAGAAAAAAGACGAGGACTTGTGCGTGAAGCCAGTTACCTCTTCACAAGAAATGTTGGGAGCTACAGAAACTTACAAGAAAAGACGCCATACCGATAAACAGACTAGTCAGGTGGTGTACGGTGCACCTAGTGCATCAATGACAGTTGCTGATGAAAGCCGAATGTACCAACAACACAGACGAGCGTGTAGCAACAACACAGATGAACATGTAACAACAACACAGATGAGCGTGTAACAACACAGATGAGCGTGTAGCAACAACAATACAGACGAGTGTGTAGCAACAACATTACAGACGAGTGTGTAGCAACAACAATACAGACGAGTGTGTAACAACAACAACACAGACAGGCGTGTAACAACAACACAAATGAACATGTAACATCAACACAGACAAGCGTGTAACATCAACACAGACACGCGTGTAACATCAACACAGACAAGCGTGTAACAACAACATAGACGGGCGTGTAACAACAACACAGATGAACATGTAACAACAACATAGATGAGCGTGTAACAACAACACAGACGGGCATGTAAGAACAACACAGACGAGAACAATGTTTTTCCATTTATCTTTGAGACTAGGACTGTATTTAGTGTTGATGGGCTAACACCTGTGGATTGTCTACATGGATTGGTTTTCTCATGTTGTGTGACGTCTCTCATCATAGTATTGAAGTTTTAGTGTAGGGTGACAAGTAAGCTGTCTTGATCCTGGCACCGCCAGGGAACATGAAAACTAATCTACCTGGCTTAGTTACCTGCAGTCAACAAACAACGAGAACCATGACCATGAAGACTTGGAAGAAATCAACTACAAAAGTCATACAAAGATGATGCCGTGAAGACAAAATGAGACGGGGGCTTATCTTTTATCTTAATTGTCTACCTTCCCGCCTGTATCTACAGGTAAGAGATTCAAATAGACTTACCAGTCAAACTGACATTCCAGTTCTAATCTTTTATTTCAACTACACCTTTGTGCCAGTCGAGCGTGAAATTGATGTTTGTGTGCATGTTTGTGCTGATTCTGCAGATTACAATCTATTAATTGTTTCTTGTCACTAAGCTTGTGCAGGTGTTCTTGTCTGTTACAACCAGACCAGACCTCATGTTCTCTTACATCAATACACTCGTGTCCATTACATCAATACACTCGTGTCGCTTACATCAACATACTCGTGTCCCTTACATCAACACTCATGTCTCTTACATCAACATACTCGTGTCAGTTATATGAACACACTCGTGTCGTGTAATACCTCATATACTGGTTATGTTCTTCAACAGATTCTCTTCCTTGAACTTTCTACTTTCATCTCGTCCTCGAACTTTCTACTTTCATCTCGTCCTTGAACTTTCTACTTTCATCTCGTCCTTGAACTTTCTACTTTCATCTCGTCCTTGAACTTTCTACTTTCATCTCGTCCTTGAACTTTCTACTTTCATCTCGTCCTTGAACTTTCTTCTTCTTTCTTTACGTTCGTTCTTTACGACCAATTTTAATCACTCTTTGTAATATGTTTGATCTTTGCAAAGAACGTGTATACGCTGACGTTGGTTTGAGTGCCTTAAACGCAAGACTTCACACGTTTAGGACACATGCATCCGATTTCAGCCAAACCTCTTTAGTCGCCTCTTACGACATGCATGGCAGGTAACAGTGGTTCTATTCTTTACATCCCAAATTTGGGCCCTCGAACCACTGGCGCTTGAACTTTCTACTTTCATCTCGTCCTTGAACTTCTCTTTCATACCAGACATGTCATAATTCTACATTATCTCAATGACATGATAATCTACATACCAGACATGTATAATCTACATACCAGACATGTATAATCTACATACCAGACATGTATAATCTACATACCAGACATGTATAATCTACATACCAGACATGTATAATCTACATACCAGACATGTATAGTCTACATATATGATGTCATAGATCTTCATACCTTGTATTCTCTGATTGTCATACTAGATATTCATACTCATGATATTTGCACTCTCTGAGTTGTTACCACTCACTGAGATATGTTGCACTCACTGAGAATATGTTGCACCACTCACTGAGAATATGTTGCACCACTCACTGAGAATATGTTGCACTCACTGAGAATATGTTGCACCACTCACTGAGAATATGTTGCACCACTCACTGAGAATATGTTGCACCACTCACTGAGAATATGTTGCACCACTCACTGAGAATATGTTGCACCACTCACTGAGAATATGTTGCACCACTCACTGAGAATATGTTGCACCACTCACTGAGAATATGTTGCACCACTCACTGAGAATATGTTGCACCACTCACTGAGAATATGTTGCACCACTCACTGAGAATATGTTGCACCACTCACTGAGAATATGTTGCACCACTCACTGAGAATATGTTGCACCACTCACTGAGAATATGTTGCACCACTCACTGAGAATATGTTGCACCACTCACTGAGAATATGTTGCACACACTGAGAATATGTTGCACCACTCACTGAGAATATGTTGCACCACTCACTGAGAATATGTTGCACTCACTGAGAATATGTTGCACTCACTGAGAATATGTTGCACCACTCACTGAGAATATGTTGCACCACTACGGAATATGTTGCACTCACTGAGAATATGTTGCACTCACGAGAATATGTTGCACCACTCACTGAGAATATGTTGCACCCTCACTGAGAATATGTTGCACTCACTGAGAATATGTTGCACCACTCACTGAGAATATGTTGCACTCACAGAGAATATGTTGCACCACTCACTGAGAATATGTTGCACTCACTGAGAATATGTTGCACTCACTGAGAATATGTTGCACCACTCACAGAGAATATGTTGCACTCACTGAGAATATGTTGCACCACTCACTGAGAATATGTTGCACCACTCACTGAGAATATGTTGCACCACTCACTGAGAATATGTTGCACCACTCACTGAGAATATGTTGCACCACTCACTGAGAATATGTTGCACTCACTGAGAATATGTTGCACCACTCACTGAGAATATGTTGCACTCACTGAGAATATGTTGCACCACTCACTGAGAATATGTTGCACCACTCACTGAGAATATGTTGCACTCACTGAGAATATGTTGCACCACTCACTGAGAATATGTTGCACTCACTGAGAATATGTTGCACCACTCACTGAGAATATGTTGCACCACTCACTGAGAATATGTTGCACCACTCACTGATAATATGTTGCACCACTCACTGAGAATATGTTGCACCACTCACTGAGAATATGTTGCACACACTGAGAATATGTTGCACCACTCACTGAGAATATGTTGCACTCACTGAGAATATGTTGCACCACTCACTGAGAATATGTTGCACCACTCACTGAGAATATGTTGCACCACTCACTGAGAATATGTTGCACCACTCACTGAGAATATGTTGCACTCACTGAGAATATGTTGCACTCACTGAGAATATGTTGCACCACTCACTGAGAATATGTTGCACCACTCACTGAGAATATGTTGCACCACTCACTGAGAATATGTTGCACTCACTGAGAATATGTTGCACCACTCACTGAGAATATGTTGCACCACTCACTGAGAATATGTTGCACCACTCACTGAGAATATGTTGCACTTACTGAAAATATGTTGCACCACTCACTGAGAATATGTTGCACTCACTGAAAATATGTTGCACCACTCACTGAGAATATGTTGCACCACTCACTGAGAATATGTTGCACCACTCACTGAGAATATGTTGCACTCACTGAGAATATGTTGCACCACTCACTGAGAATATGTTGCACCACTCACTGAGAATATGTTGCACCACTCACTGAGAATATGTTGCACCACTCACTGAGAATATGTTGCACTCACTGAGAATATGTTGCACCACTCACTGAGAATATGTTGCACTCACTGAGAATATGTTGCACCACTCACTGAGAATATGTTGCACTCACTGAAAATATGTTGCACCACTCACTGAGAATATGTTGCACCACTCACTGAGAATATGTTGCACCACTCACTGAGAATATGTTGCACTCACTGAGAATATGTTGCACCACTCACTGAGAATATGTTGCACTCACTGAGAATATGTTGTACTCCTAACTCCTGTGTCACATTTATATATGTGAGTGTTGCGTCTCTATGTGCCACGTCTCTATGTGTGTCTCGTCTCTATGTGTGTTTCGTCTCTATGTGTCACGTTTCTATGTGTCACGTCTCTATGTGTCACGTCTCTATGTGTCTCGTCTCTATGTGTGTCTCGTCTCTATGTGTGTCTCGTCTCTATGTGTGTCTCGTCTCTATGTGTCACGTCTCTATGTGTGTCTCGTCTACATGTGTCACGCCTCTATGTGTGTCTCGTCTCTATGTGTGTCTCGTCTCTATGTGTTTCTCGTCTCTATGTGTGTTTCGTCTCTAAGTGTCACGTCTCTATGTGTCACGTCTCTATGTGTCACGCCTCTATGTGTCACGTATCTATGTGTGTCTCGTCTCTATGTGTGTTTCGTCTCTATGTGTCACGTTTCTATGTGTCACGTCTCTATATGTCACGTCTCTATGTGTCGCGTCTCTATGTGTCACGTTTCTATGTGTCACGTCTATATGTGTCACGTCTCTATGTGTCAAGTTGTTATGTGTCACGTCTCTATATGTGTCACGTTTCTATGTGTCACGTTTCTATGTTTCACGTTTCTATGTGTCACGTCTCTATGTGCCACGTCTCTATGTGCCACGTCTCTATGTGTGTCTCGTCTCTATGTGTGTTTCGTCTCTATGTGTCACGTCTCTATGTGTCACGTCTACATGTGTCACGCCTCTATGTGTCACGCCTCTATGTGTGTCTCGTCTCTATGTGTGTCTCGTCTCTATGTGTGTTTCGTCTCTATGTGTCACGTCTCTATGTGCCACGTTTCTATGTGTCACGTCTCTATGTGTCACGTCTCTATGTGTCACGTTGGATATGTGTCACGTCTCTACGTGTCACGTTTCTATGTGTCACGTTTCTATGTGTCACGTTTCTATGTGTCACGTTTCTATGTGTCACGTCTCTATGTGTCACGTCTCTATGTGTCACGTCTCTATGTGTGTCTCGTCTCTATGTGTCTCGTCTCTATGTGTCTCGTCTCTATGTGTCTCGTCTCTATGTGTCTCGTCTCTATGTGTGTCACGTCTCTATGTGTCTCGTCTCTATGTGTCATCTCTATGTGTCATATCTCTGACTGCGTGTCATGTATCTAATTTGTGTCATATGTCTCATATTAGTCCTGTTGTAAAACACTTATATGTGTCCTGCTTTAAAACACTTACATATTCCCTGCTGTAAAACACTTACATATGCCCTGCTGTCCCAATGTCTGAAAACTGATAAATATTATGCTTTCATTTGATTGAAAAGTTGAGTTGAACTTGAACTGTCGGTCTAAGACTAGCAGTGGCGATACGCACAGCGGAGATGTTCTACAGGATTACATTGACTGGGTACCGGAACTGTTTGATATGGCGGATATTATCTGCTCTTGTCCTGTCAGAAACAGTGTGTGCTAGTTCTTAGAAGCGTGTGTCGGGGTCAAAGGCGCAAGAAAACAACGGCGAGCCAGGATTAGGGAGCTGGCGCTAATCCCCTGCCCTCATCTCCACGTGGTGACCCTGATAACAGACGGTAGTTCCGTTCTGGCTAAGAGGGCAGGTGCCGTGGGAGAGCTACTCTGGGGCAAGTAGAGATGTAAAGGTAGTCACGGTAGATGGGATCTGCTCGCAACACAGACGAGCGAACTCCCAGAGTGACTATTAATGCTCGTCTTTCCCGGCCGATTGGAAAAGCTGGAAGGATAAACGTGGAACCGTGTGTGGCGAAACTCGGAGCCCGCGCATGCTCTCTCTTGAACCCTCTCTCTTCAGCCGATGATTATGCTGGGAGTTGAGTTGAGCTGCACGTGGGCCCACATAGAACGAAACTCGGGCCCCTATAACAGGGATGGGGGCACGATTATAAGCCCCAGAATCGTACAACATAGGCAAACGTGAGCACGGCGAAAACTGATGGTGACGATAAGGCAGGCACCATCGCAAAGAGAGCACGCACGATGGCGATGCAAGAGTGGGCCCGCCGATGGGCAGGCAAGCATGGCACGGCATGCATGGTAGGCACGGAAGGCACGGAAAATGTGAGCACGGCGAAAACTGATGGTGACCAGGCACCAGGGCAGAGTTAACACGCACGCTGGCGATGCCATAGTAGGCCCCACCGAGGGACAGGCGAGCATGGCATGGCTGGGCATGCAAGACAGGCACGGCAGGCGCGGTAGGCAATGCAGTCGAGGCAGGCACGGCAGACACGAGGGTGTGCGTCCCACCCGAATGTGCAGAACAACTGGAAAGCCCAGCAGAGGTAAAGCCAGTGCGCGTTTCCGCTAGCTGGGAACTACTGCTACCGTGTAGTTTGATTGGAACAAACCGTACACAAAACGGGACTTTAGGCAAACCAAGCAGTCTATTAAAAAGACGGGTATAGTTGGACAAATGACGCTCATCAGCACGGGAGGGCAGGTCGTCTACGGGTCGCTGTCCAGAAAGAAAATAGCAGCCTGCTGTCTTGTGGGTTTTGGCTGGGAACAGTAAAAGGCTAACGGAGAGTGAACCCAGTAAATGCTGGTTGAAATCGAACACACCACCGAAGGATAAGCACCTGAGCTCCAATAGGTACTGAAGACTGTGCACGTACATCCGTTCTTGATGTTTGGCTGCTTATATATCACAATCAAATGATAAAAGCGACATAAGAACGATCGTGAGAGAGAGAGAGAGAGAGAGAGAGAGAGAGAGAGAGAGAGAGAGGTGTGTCGCTTACATGTCGTATGCCCCAGTCAGATACCTCGTGTCTTAGTTTAGTCCTTAGAAACAAATGTGTTCCTTACATGTCGTACGCCTCTGTGAGATACTAGTGTATGCTTAAGAAACACACATTAGCCGCTTACACGTGGTACGCCTCTGTGAGATACTTTTGTATAAATTCTAAAGATAAATATCTGCCGCTTTAATGTTGTATGGCCGGCAATGTTGTGTGGTAAATTTGCTGTTTATTAATGTACTGAATTATAGATTGTTAGTGCTTGCTGTGTGCTCGCCAGCTATTTCTACAAGATATCTGGAATTGTTCAACTACTGGCTGGATCTATTCTGGAATTGTTCAACTACTGGCTGGATCTATTCTCTGAGAAAATTGTTCAACTACTGGCTGGATCTATTCTGGAATTGTTCAACTACTGGCTGGATCTATCCGCTGAGAGAATTGTGTGGATGGGCATCCTCAATGTTGTTATGTTGACAGTCGAGATAACCAGACAAACACTGATGTTATGAGAATCTTCGATGTCAGATTAATGATGTGGACCTGACAATGTACTATCAGATAGTTTAATGAGATGGACATGACACTGTACTGGCAGATAGTTTAATGAGATGGACATGACAATGTACTGTCAGATAGTTTAATGAGATGGACATGACACTGTACTGGCAGATAGTTTAATGAGATGGACATGACAATGTACTGTCAGATAGTTTAATGAGATGGACATGAAACTGTACTGTCATATAGTTTAATGAGATGGACATGAAACTGCACTGCCAGATAGTTTAATGCGATGGACAAGACACTTTACTGTCATATAGTTTAATGCGGTGGACATGACACTGTACTGTCAGATAGTTTAATGAGATGGACATGACACTGTACTGTCATATAGTTTAATGCGGTGGACATGACACTGTACTGTCAGATAGTTTAATGTGGTGAACATGACACTGTACTGTCAGATAGTTTAATGAGATGGACATGATTCGAACGTGTTGATGAAGCTCTCAGTATGGTAAGTAAATGATAAAATATGAGTTTTTGTGGCAAAACTAGTCCCTTTTTTGTTGTTGCTTTTTGTTTGTGTCCCTGCTTATTCCATCAAGTTAACCATTTTATTGTGCTCTGTGTGGTTTATGTGCTCTGTGTGGTTTGTGTGATTTGTGTGCTTGTTGAGCTCTGTGTGGTTTGTGTGCTTGTTGTGCTCTGTGTGGTTTGTGTGCTTGTTGTGCTCTGTGTGGTTTATGTGCTCTGTGTGGTTTGTGTGATTGTTGTGCTCTGTGTGGTTTATGTGCTCTGTGTGGTTTATGTGCTCTGTGTGGTTTATGTGCTCTGTGTGGTTTATGTGCTCTGTGTGGTTTATGTGCTCTGTGTGGTTTGTGTCGAGAACGTGAGAATATTGTTCCCCTGTAAACTCCCATAACAGTTAGGACAAGCACATTCAACTGTTGACCATTTGTAATGCTTGGATTTGTCTGAGTTGACAGTTCCAGACGTCATCCATTCTTTCTCACACTAAACGTCATTCATTCTTTCTTCTCACACTAAACGTCATCCATTCTTTCTTCTCACACTAAACGTCATCCATTCTTTCTTCTCACACTAAACGTCATCCATTCTTTCTTCTCACACTAAACGTCATCCATTCTTTCTCACACTAAACGTCATCCATTCTTTCTCACACTAAACGTCATCCATTCTTTCTCACACTAAACGTCATATATTCTTTCTCACACTAAACGTCATCCATTCTTTCTCGCACTAAACGTCATACATTCTTTCTCACACTAAACGTCATTCATTCTTTCTTCTCACACTAAACGTCATACATTCTTTCGTCTCATACTAAACGTCATTCATTCTTTCTTCTCACACTAAACGTCATCCATTATTTCTCACACTAAACGTCATACATTCTTTCGTCTCACACTAAACGTCATCCATTCTTTCTTCTCACACTAAACGTCATCCATTCTTTCTTCTCACACTAAACGTCATACATTCTTTCTTCTCACACTAAACGTCATTAATTCTTTCTTTTAAAACTAAACGTCATTCATTCTTTCTCACACTAAACGTCATACATTCTTTCTTCTCACACTAAACGTCATTCATTCTTTCTTTTCACACTAACCGTCATCCATTCTTTCTTCTCACACTAAACGTCATACATTCTTTCTTCTCACACTAAACGTCATCCATTCTTTCTCACACTAAACGTCATCCATTCTTTATCACACTAAACGTCATACATTCTTTCTCACACTAAACGTCATTCATTCTTTCTTCTCACACTAAACGTCATACATTATTTCTCACACTAAACGTCATACATTCTTTCGTCTCACACTAAACGTCATCCATTCTTTCTTCTCACACTAAATGTCATCCATTCTTTCTTCTCACACTAAACGTCATACATTCTTTCTTCTCACACTAAACGTCATTCATTCTTTCTTCTCACACTAACCGTCATCCATCCTTTCTTCTCACACTAAACGTCATCCATTATTTCTCCTCACACTAAACGTCATCCATTCTTTCTTCTCACAATAAACGTCATTCTTTCTTTCTTCTCACACTAACCGTCATCCATTCTTTCTTCTCACACTAAATGTCATACATTCTTTCTTCTCACACTAAACGTCATTCATTCTTTCTTCTAAAACTAAACGTCATTCATTCTTTCTCACACTAAAAGTCATTCATTCTTTCTTCTCACACTAAACGTCATTCATTCTTTCATCTCACACTAAACGTTATTCATTCTTTCTTCTCACACTAAACGTCATTCATTCTTTCTTCTCACACTAAACGTCATTCATTCTTTCTCCTCACACTAAACGTCATTCATTCTTTCTTCTCACACTAAACGTCATTCCTTCTTTCTTTCTCACACTAAACGTCATTCATTCTTTCTTCTCACACTAAACGTCATTCATTCTTTCTTCTCACACTAAACGTCATTCATTCTTTCTTTTCACACTAAACGTCATTCATTCTTTCTCCTCACACTAAACGTCATTCATTCTTTCTTCTCACACTAAACGTCATTCATTCTTTCTTCTCACAGTAAACGTCATTCCTTCTTTCTTTCTCACACTAAACGTCATTCATTCTTTCTTCTCACACTAAACGTCATTCATTCTTTCTTCTCACACTAAACGTCATTCATTCTTTCTTCTCACACTAAACGTCATTCATTCTTTCTTCTCACACTAAACGTCATTCATTCTTTCTTCTCACAGTAAACGTCATTCATTCTTTCTTCTCACACTAAACGTCATTCATTCTTTCTTCTCACACTAAACGTCATTCATTCTTTCTTCTCACACTAAACGTTATTCATTCTTTCTTCTCACACTAAACGTCATTCATTCTTTCTTCTCACACTAAACGTCATTCATTCTTTCTTCTCACACTAAACGTTATTCATTCTTTCTTCTCACACTAAACGTCATTCATTCTTTCTTCTCACACTAAACGTCATTCATTCTTTCTTCTCACACTAAACGTTATTCATTCTTTCTTCTCACACTAAACGTCATTCATTCTTTCTTCTCACACTAAACGTCATACATTCTTTCTTCTCACACTAAACGTTATTCATTCTTTCTTCTCACACTAAACGTTATTCATTCTTTCTTCTCACACTAAACGTTATTCATTCTTTCTTCTCACACTAAACGTCATTCATTGTTTCTTCTCACACTAAACGTCATTCATTCTTTCTTCTCACACTAAACGTCATTCATTCTTTCTTCTCACACTAAACGTCATTCATTCTTTCTTCTCACACTAAACGTTATTCATTCTTTCTTCTCACACTAAACGTCATTCATTCTTTCTTCTCACACTAAACGTCATACATTCTTTCTTCTCACACTAAACGTTATTCATTCTTTCTTCTCACAGTAAACGTCATTCATTCTTTCTTCTCACACTAAACGTTATTCATTCTTTCTTCTCACACTAAACGCCATTCATTCTTTCTCACACTAAACGTTATTCATTCTTTCTTCTCACACTAAACGTCATTAATTCTTTCTCACACTAAACGTTATTCATTCTTTCTTCTCACACTAAACGTCATTCATTCTTTCTTCTCACACTAAACGTCATTCATTCTTTCTCACACTAAACGTTATTCATTCTTTCTTCTCACACTAAACGTCATTCATTCTTTCTCACACTAAACGTTATTCATTATTTCTTCTCACACTAAACGTCATTCATTCTTTCTTCTCACACTAAACGTTATTCATTCTTTCTTCTCACAGTAAACGTCATTCATTCTTTCTTCTCACACTAAACGTTATTCATTCTTTCTTCTCACACTAAACGTCATTCATTCTTTCTTCTCACACTAAACGTTATTCATTCTTTCTTCTCACACTAAACGTCATTCATTCTTTCTTCTCACACTAAACGTCATTCATTCTTTCTTCTCACACTAAACGTCATTCATTCTTTCTTCTCACACTAAACGTTATTCATTCTTTCTTCTCACACTAAACGTTATTCATTCTTTATTGATCACTTCTCAGACAATCAATATGCAGTTTGTATATGATCTGAACCGAAGAACATGTATATGTTTGACGTATTCTTTGACTCGACCAGGTTATTTCGAATACGGCAAATTTTAACCGTTTGGAAAAGTATATGATTTTTTGTCTCGACCAAGTAATTTGAAGATTTCACTCTCTAATGTCCATATAAGAGTTGTAGACATGTTTGACATAAGACACTTGTTTATATCAGCTATATTGACATGATCAGTCAGTCAGACTGTACTGTCACATATTGACATGATCAGTCAGTCAGACTGTACTGTCACATATTGACATGGTCAGTCAGTCAGTCAGACTGTACTGTCAGATATTTCTGTTGTACTTTCTAGATAACTGTATACATTAACTTAACACATTAACATTATACATTAACTTTATACATTAACTTTATACATTAACTTCATACATTAACTTTATACATTAACATTATACATTAACATTATATATTAACTTCATACATTAACATTATACATTAACAGAGTTTTGCCAGGACCTATCAGTTTTGGTACGAACAACCAGCTTGACTTTTAGTGACAGGACTTGACATCTATCGATGCCCTTTGTTTGCCGGAGCCAGTATCTCGGTCATTTACAGAGCTTCTATGTGATTTATCGATCTCTAAACTTCAAGAACAAAGCATAACAATATATCAATCAATATGTAAACGAGTATGGGAAATAGGAATATGGACAAGGGAATGGAAAAGATTAATATTTATCCCAATAGCTAAGAAAGCGAGACACTTCCAAGACTACAAATTGTGTACCAACTACAGAACAGTGTCATTGATTAGTCAGCGACACAAGTAAAATCTTATTACAAATTATGTACCAACTATAGAACAGTGACATTGATTAGCCAGTCACACAAGTAAACTCTTATTACAAATTGTGTACCAACTATAGAACAGTGTCATTGATTAGTCAGTCACACAAGTAAAATCTTATTACAAATTATGTACCAACTATAGAGCAGTGTCATTATGGGAAGACTATATAGGAAAGTGGAAGAAAATATCAACATAACACAAGCTGGGTTTAGACGGAACAGAGGAACTCGTGACCATATATTTAACATGAGAACAATCATAGAAAAATCTAGAGAATATAATGTAGATCTATACTCATGTTTTATTGACTACTCAAAGGCATTTAATTGTGTAGAACATAGATTCCCAAACTTTTTCGGCTTACCGCCCAACTTGCACAACATAAACTTTGTAACGCCCCCCTCCACATTATAACAGTTTGCCAACGTCCCACCCCTGCCACCACACATATATACATGCTCTATTTTCTCTTTGACATAGAAAATTGATATATATTTCTGTAATACATAGCCAATTTTCAAATATTTATATACATGAAATAGAAAATGGATGAAATAAAGGAATCGTGTAAGACGGGCATAAGATGAATTAAAATGCAGAATTCCAATTTGAAATGATTATTCAATCGCAAAATCACGAAAATATTTTATTTAAAAATATTTATGATTAATTTCTTCTTTAAGGAGTCACTGACCTCTAATAGCCTGAACACCCCCACCACAAATTCTTCTGAACCCACTATCGCCCCCACCCCAGAACGCTCCAGCGCCACTGGGGCGGTACCGCCCACTTTGTGAAACGCTGGTGTAGAACATCAGGAATTGTGAAAAATAATGGAAGACATTGGATTTAGATTACATTTAATACAGCAGATCATAAGAGAACTTTATAATAATAGCCATCCATCGCAAGCGATGACGCGACAATGGTCTTAGACGGGTGCTGCTGCACCTATCTGGTGTGTGTGGAGGTGACTGTAGAGTCCAATCCTAGAACACAATCTCCTACCACAGGTGGGGCATACATTATGAAGGTTAGACATGTGTGTGTGTTCTGTCTTTCGCACAGCTCGTTTTTTCAGCGGTACGACGATTCTCAGCGTTACGACGATTCTCAGCGTTACGACGATTCTCTGCTGTGCGAGTTCATATTGTGATGTTACAGCGCCACATTTGGCGATCTTGGGCCAGGATTCCCAAGACGTGATGTCTATATCGAAGCATTTAAGAGACACTTCAAGAGTGTCTTTAAAGCGTTTTTTCTGTTCCCAGCAGAATGTTTGCGCCCTTCAAGTTCGCCATACATCAGCTGTTTTTGGGATGCGTTTATCAGGCATCCGAGCAACATGACCGGCCCATCTCACTTGGGCCTTCTGCAACAGGGTGTTGACGCTTGGGATCTTTGCTCTTGTGAGGACTTCGCTGTCTGGAATTTTGTCCTGCCAGTTTATTTTTAGTATTCTGCGTAGACAGCTTGTGTGGAAGTGGTTTCTTCTTCTTCTTTGCGTTCGGTTTCGTATGCTCGTCTAAATCATGAGATGGGTTGCCTCTATGAAGCTGCATGTCAGTTGGAGTTCTTCGAGAGTTTCCCATAGCTTGGTCTGTAAGCTTTGTTCATGAGGCCATGTTTCATTTCGTTGGTGTATGTATGATGGACATGACTGCAGGATGTGCTCTGGAGTCTGTGTTCTGTCTGGCATGCACACTATGCAGTCTGAGCAGGCTTTATTCTGTGCATGTGGCGGTTGAGCCTGCAGTGACCTGTTCTTAGGCGAAAGATTGTTGTGTGCTGTTTTCTGTTTAGTCTGCTGATGGGATCTTGTGGGTGTTTGCTGTGGGTTTGTTGCCTCCATACCTCTTTGTACTTTCTTTTGATATGTGTCTTGATTTCTGGTAGTGATACTGGGTGTTTCTGTTGTGTAAGTTTTGTTCCCTCCTTAGCCAGCATGTCTGCCCTCTCATTTCCTGGTACTCCACAGTGGGCTGGTATCCACTGGAGAATAATTTTGTTGTGTTCTGAGAGCTTGTTTAGGTGTAGTATCAGCTCTCTTTCCATGTTATCTTGTGGTTCCCTTTGTGTGGCCTGCAGGACTGACAAGCAGTCGCAAAGGAAGACAAGTTTGTTGTTTTGGATGTTTCTTGGCTGCAGTATTTTTGAGGCATCCACAATTGCCTGTTGTTTGGCTCTAAAATTTGTTGATAGTTCTCCAGTGGCACTTTAATTTGTTAGTGTAGTGCCATCTTGGAGTATGATGATGGTCCCGGCCCCTCCTTTCCTTGCTGTCGTGTCTGATGATCCGTCTGTGTATATATGGGTCCACTCGGGATGGGGGTATGAGGTGTCAATGTGTTCTAGTGTCTTTGCTCTCAAGATGGGACCTGTTTCTTCACCCTTTTGTCTACATTTGGAATTGTTGTTATCACTGTGAAGTTGGGCTGTAGGTCTGTGTTGTTGAATGGTACTATCATTTCCCAGGTTGCTGGGTCTTTTGAGAGGATGTTCATGTTTTTTGCAGAGAGTGATTTTGACAAGTGATGGAAGCTGTGTCTTTTTATGCGGTTTTTGGTTGGTTCCTTGATTGTTTGGTGCATGGGGTTATTTTCTGTTTTCGTTTGAACTTTTCTGATAGTGTGAGTATTTTTTGTTCCTGCGTCGTCCCAGGCTCTCAATGCCAGTAGTTGCTTCTAGATCTTTGATTTGTGTACTTCTCAGACCTCCGGTGATGATTCTGAGGCCTGTGTTCTGTATTTTATCTAGCTTGTATAGATTTGTTTGTGCTGCGGTTGTGTAGGCTCCTGTGCCATACTCCAGTTTTGGACGTACATATCCTGTGTATATTTGGCGTGTAGTGTTTGCATCTGCGCCCCAGTGGGTTCCTGCTAGTTTTTCATGAGTCTTAATCTTATTGTGTCTTTCCTTTGTATTTCTTCTATGTGGGGACCCCATGTGAGTCTTTTGTCGAATTTATTCCTAGATAGGTAGGATTGTCCTCCTTTGGTAGTGGTTTGTTGTCCAGGTATAAGTCGACTTGTTCAGGTTTTGTAGAGAGTAAGAACAGTGTTGACACTGTCTTGTTTTGGTTTATTGTGACCCCCAAGTGTCTGCCCATTTCTTTACTGCATTTATGGCTCCTTGCATTCTGATCTTGGCAGTTCCTATGTATTCTGTTTGGGTCCATATGGCCAAGTCGTCTGCATGGAGTGTCTTGTGAATGTTAGATGTAAATTGTTTGGGGAGATCGTTGATAAAAAGGATGAAGAGTGTAGGAGATATTGCACTTCCTTGTGGAACCCCATCTTCTAGTCTGACCAGCTTGCTTCTGTGTCCTTCCAGTTTGACTCTTGCACATCGTCTGTGTAGAAATCTCTGATCCATGTGTACATGTGACCTTTGATCCCGCTTTGTGCTAGTTTTAGCAGGAGTCCTTTTTCCAGACTTTGTCGAAGGCTTTAGTCAGGTCGAAGAAGGTGGCCAGCAGCTTGTGTTTATTCTGGAAGGCATCTTCAATTTCTTGGGCAAGATAGGTGGTTTGGTCATCTGTGCTTCTGTGTTTTCTGAAACCTGATTGGCAGTCATCTAGTATTTTCTTTTCCTCTAGAAAGTTAAGCAGCCTGTTGTTTACGAGCCGCTCCATTGTTTTCCCAAGGCAGCTGAGGAGGCTTATGGGACAGTAGCTTTCTTTGTTTTCCTTGGGTTTGCCTTTTTTGCTATAGGGATTATTTCCGCCTCCTTCCATTCCTTTGGATATACTCCTTGCATCCAAGATTGGTTTATCAGGTCCAGGAGGTGTTGTCTGCCACCTGTTCCTAGGTTTATTATCATTTCGTTTGTCACCCCATCTGGTCCTGGTGCCTTTTTTTTCTTTAGTTTTTTTATTGCGCTGTCCAGTTCTTTGAGAGAAAAGGTTTGTTCATTGTGTTTTGTTTGTCTGCAAGTTGTTTGTTTATTTTTTTTAGTTCTTTTTTGTTTCCCTGACTTTGTTTTTGGACATGTGTATGTTGCTTTCTATTGCAAAGCCATCCGCAAGAATGTTTGCAGCTATTTTGCCCGTGTAGGTTTTCCCTCCATCTTCTATGACTGTGCAGGCATGGCTGGTGGTGTTTTCTTCATTTAGGCTCTTTACAAGCTGCCATAGTTTTGTGCTGTCTTTTTCCATGTTTAGTGTTGCTGTTTTTCCTGCCAACTTTTTCTAATGCATGTGAGTTTTTCTTTTCTGTATATGGCTTGGTGTTTGTTGTGTTCTGTGACATTTGTGTCAGATGGTCTTGTTCCATTTTTGTTCGTGCTGCTGTGGCTTTTTCATGTGATTGTTGTAGTTCGTTGGTCCAGAAGGGTTCGTAGTGTTTTCTTCTTCCTCTGGGGATTGATTTTTGTGCTGCTTTTAGTATGATGCTTGTGAGAGTTGTAATGTTTTTCTGGATGTTGTTTGTTGTGTGGTTTCTGTCAGTTTTCCTTCAGTTAGGTTTCTGTACAGGTTCCAGTTTGCCTTTTTGTAGTTCCAGCTGGCTATTTTTTTCCTGTTTTCTGGTGACTTGAGCTTTCCTACAGTAATAATGATTGGTTTGTGGTCGCTTCCTCCTAGTTGTTTCATCACCTCTCTTTCTGCACGTCTCTGGATGTCTTCTGTGGCTATTGCCAGATCGGGTGTGCTTTGTGTTCTCCATACTCTTGAGTAGAAAGTTGGCTCTGAATCAGGTTTGTTTATGAGTATGAGTAGGTTTTCCATCATCCATTCCTCTACTTCATCTCCTCTTGAATCCATAGTATCATATCCCCAGCTGGGGGAGTGGCTGTTAAAGTCGCCTAGGATTATTTGGTTCTTCTCAGCTGTATGTATGCTCTCTAGTTATAATTTCTTATTGTTTGGGCAGTAGTAGTTTGTAACATGTATTGGTTCTGGGAGGACATGTATTTTGACTGTTAGGTGTTCGGCTTCACCTGTACTTCTGGAGGTTTCTGAGGCTGCGATGTTGTTTTTGACTAGTGTGATGATGCCTCCCTTGTGTCCGTCTCTATCCAGTCTGTATGTCTCATAGCCTCTGATGTAGAAGCGGCAGTTTTTATTTAGATGTGTTTCCTGTATGCATATGATGTCGATCTGTTGTTCCTGTAGGAATTTTTGCAGTTCAAGTTTCTTTCTGGCAACGCCTTCTGCATTCCATTGCATGATCTTTAGTGTGTTGTTCTTGTTTTGACCAGTGGCATTACTCTGCTTAATCCTGGTTCTTCGATGCGCAGAGCTACTGTCAGTAGCTTAGGGTGGATCCCTTCGAGGCTTGGGATCCGGCGCTGCTCCCTGGCATCAGTCCACAGGAGCAACCCCATATCTAAGTAAATATCTGAGCATACTCACTAACCGTATTGTGCGTTGATGTCTTTTTCCATTTCTGGGTGCCCACGCCATTCTGGCTGACATGTCCGTCTTCAGTGGGGAAAGTTATGGAGTCTTCCTATCCATGTCCTGGCTCTTCCCAACACTGCCTGCCAGGCATCATAGGTTTTTAGGAGTTACCTTCTCCGCTTTTTTTTCAACCAAGGTGAGCTCCCTGGGTGTGATCTTGGTGGGGATCTGGACTTGTCCACACACAGGTGGGCCATGCATCCGCTTCACCTATCGGGGATCACACCTCCCCAGGGTTTTGTCTGGCTTATCCCAGCCATAGCCTGGTATTTTACCCCTTCCGGCATTGGGGGCCAGTTATAGCGCTGGGGACTCGCTTTTGTCAGAGCCGTGTTAGTTTAAACGGGGAGCACCACGTGAAGGTACGGTTGACTTGACTGCAGGCATTTCTCATTATTTAGATGAGACCTATAACAGTCCTTGCTCCCCGGAAGTGGTTTAATTTTCTTGCGTGTTTGCTATACACTGTCCATGTCTCGCTTGCGTACAGCAGCGTGGTTAGCACTATGGCCCGGTAAACATTCAGCTTTGTGGCTCGCTTATCCCTTCCGCTCCACACAGTGACGCGTAACCTTCCGAATGCAGCACTGGCTTTGGATATCCTATTGTTGACCTCAGAGTCTATGTTTGCCGATCTGGATAGGAGGCTGCCAAGATAAGCAAAGTTGTCTGTTGACTGGAGACGCTGGTGTTTAATGTTGATGACTGGATCGTAGTACTGATCTCTAGGGACTAGCTGGAACATGACCTCTGTTTTCTTGGTGTTAATGGTAAGGCCAAACCTATCACAGGCCGTTGAGATTTTGTCCATGTAAGTCTGCATTTCTTCCTCAGAGTTGGTAGCTTGGGCGCAGTCATCAGCAAACAAAAGGTTTGTCATAGTTGATTATTTTACCTTGATAGAGAACTTAATAGTGATCAAATGGCAGCTGTAAGAACATGTGATGATACATCAGATTGATTTGATATAAGGTAGGGAGACAGACACGGCTGCATTCTGTCGCCGTGTCTGTTTAACATATATGCAGAAAAGATCCCTGATCTCAGTGTAGGTGATTTCCTAATCCTATCGGAGTCGGATGATGAAACGTATACCCCATGTTAAAATTGAGTACGTAAGCGTATCCTTGGCAAATTGAAAAAATAAAAGTAGATTGGGAAAGCGCCACATGGAAAAACTTTCAAAAATAAAATTCGTAGTAAATTTTTACCACATCTTCAAAATTACATAAGAAAATCTCGCCGATGCTACGGAGTTCGTGTACTGTCGCTGAGATACTTCGTGTAAGAGAAGAGAAAGAAAGAAAGAGAGAGAGGAGAGAGAGATCGGGGTAGACATGATTATTCACCGAACTGATAATTCTCCAGATTTGTAACAACGGTCTGGATGAGGCTGAAAGACGTGTACTAAAAGACAGTGAAGAGACATTTGAATAACCAGCATCTCCCAAGGGTTTGCTTGCTATCATCATCAGACAGACTCTGGTCTGTGAAGTACATCATGTAATCAGACCGCATTAGCTTGAGATCATCTATCGGCAGAATATGCTTGTGTGTCACATTTGATTCTCATTAAAATTGTATGATCAAGATAATCTTTAGAGCATTATGTCTTGTGTCTTTTGTTTTTTGTTTAGTAGAGAGAGAGAGAGAGAGAGAGAGAGAGAGAGAGAGAGAGAGGGAGAGGAGAAACTCTGGGGTCATGAAGTGTAAATATTGATCTCACGAGACTTGAGTGTAACACGATTACTTGTTTATAATATTAATTCAGAAGTGGAAATAGCTTTGTCAGTGTCATTGTCATTGAGACTTTCAGGAGTGGATGTAGCTTTGTCAGTGTCATTGAGACTTTCAGGAGTGGATGTAGCTTTGTCAGTGTCATTGAGACTTTCAGGAGTGGATGTAGCTTTTGTCAGTGTCATTGAGACTTTCAGGAGTGGATGTAACTTTGTCATTGAGACTTTCAGGAGTGGAAATAGCTTTGTCATTGAGACTTGCAGGAGTGGATGTAACTTTGTCAGTGAGACTTTCAGGAGTGGATGTAGCTTTGTCAGTGTCATTGAGACTTTCAGGAGTGGATGTAGCTTTGTCAGTGTCATTGAGACTTTCAGGAGTGGATGTAACTTTGTCAGTGTCATTGAGATTTCAGGAGTGGATGTAGATTTGTCATTGAGACTTTCAGGAGTGGATGTAGCTTTGTCAGTGTCATTGAGACTTTCAGGAGTGGATGTAACTTTGTCAGTGTCATTGAGATTTCAGGAGTGGATGTAGATTTGTCATTGAGACTTTCAGGAGTGGATGTAGCTTTGTCAGTGTCATTGAGACTTTCAGGGGTGGATGTACCATTGTCGGTGTCTGTGAGATTTTTAGGAGTGGATATACCAGGTGAGTAGAATGTTAGTGACCAGGTGAGAGAAATATTAGCCACCAAGTGAGCATTTTCTTCGTCTGAAAAATGTAATAGTTGTTTTGCTGCCAACTGCTCCTGTTAACTTCAGTCTTCAGCGAGAGATGTTCAGAAATAGTTGTCTTGCTGCCAAATGCTCCCGTTAACTTCCATCTCTAGTAAGATATGTTCAGAAATAGTTGTCTTGCTGCCAAATGCTCACGTTAACTTCCATCTCTAGTGAGAGATGTTCAGAAATAGTTGTACCAAAAGTACACACATTTCTGGATAACCTTCAGTTCGCTGCTAGAGATTCCGATTGATAATGATGCACTATCAACTTGTGGCACCACTTGTGTTTTATTTATGCTGATGGTAACCCAAAGTCTCTGCAGGAAGTTGAAAAGCGATCTATAGGCCGGTGTAGGTCTGCTGTTGCAGAATGCGTACTTACTGCTGTATCGACCGTCCACAGAAGGTCTCTTGGACTTTGTCTTTAGTATTTCTATATTAGATAAATATAAGAACATTTCAATATATGTCAGAGATATTAGATAAACATTTCAATATGTGTCAGAGATATTAGATACACATTTCAATATATGTCAGAGATATTAGATACACATTTCAATATATGTCAGAGATATTAGAAACACATTTCAATATATGTCAGAGATATTAGATACACATTTCAATATGTGTCAGAGATATTAGATAAACATTTCAATATGTGTCAGAGATATTAGATAAACATTTCAATATATGTCAGAAATATTAGATACACATTTCAATATGTGTCAGAGATATTAAATAAACATTTCAATATGTGTCAGAGATATTAGATAAACATTTCAATATATGTCAGAGATATTAGATAAACATTTCAATATGTGTCAGAGATATTAGATACACATTTCAATATATGTCAGAGATATTAGAAACACATTTCAATATATGTCAGAGATATTAGATAAACATTTCAATATGTGTCAGAGATATTAGATAAACATTTCAATATATGTCAGAGATATTAGATAAACATTTCAATATATGTCAGAGATATTAGATACACATTTCAATATATGTCAGATATATTAGATAAACATTTCAATATGTGTCAGAAATATTAGATACACATTTCAATATGTGTCAGAGATATTAGATACACATTTCAATATATGTCAGAGATATTAGATAAACATTTCAATATGTGTCAGAGATATTAGATACACATTTCAATATGTGTCAGAGATATTAGATACACATTTCAATATGTGTCAGAGATATTAGATAAACATTTCAATATATGTCAGAGATATTAGATAAACATTTCAATATGTGTCAGAGATATTAGATACACATTTCAATATATGTCAGAGATATTAGATAAACATTTCAATATGTGTCAGAGATATTAGATAAACATTTCAATATATGTCAGAAATATTAGATACACATTTCAATATGTGTCAGAGATATTAGATAAACATTTCAATATGTGTCAGAGATATTAGATAAACATTTCAATATATGTCAGAGATATTAGATAAACATTTCAATATATGTCAGAGATATTAGATAAACATTTCAATATGTGTCAGAGATATTAGATACACATTTCAATATATGTCAGAGATATTAGAAACACATTTCAATAAATGTCAGAGATATTAGATAAACATTTCAATATGTGTCAGAGATATTAGATACACATTTCAATATATGTCAGAGATATTAGATAAACATTTCAATATGTGTCAGAGATATTAGATAAACATTTCAATATGTGTCAGAGATATTAGATACACATTTCAATATATGTCAGAGATATTAGATAAACATTTCAATATATGTCAGAAATATTAGATACACATTTCAATATGTGTCAGAGATATTAGATAAACATTTCAATATATGTCAGAAATATTAGATAAACGTTTCAATATGTGTCAGAGATATTAGATAAACATTTCAATATGTGTCAGAGATATTAGATAAACATTTCAATATATGTCAGAGATATTAGATAAACATTTCAATATATGTCAGAGATATTAGATAAACATTTCAATATATGTCAGAGATATTAGATAAACATTTCAATATGTGTCAGAGATATTAGATAAACATTCCAATATGTGTCAGAGATATTAGATACACATTTCAATATGTGTCAGAGATATTAGATAAACATAAGAACATTCCAATATGTGTCAAGATTCTGCTATCTGATGGACAATAGTTGACATACCGTTTTCTAAGTCATGTGTTTTTGAAATGAATAAACCAATTTGTCATATTCAATGTTTGTTTCTTGACAAATCTACTTTCCTTGTTACGACATTACAAGTTTTGGAATTCTGGTTTTATAACTGTTATTAGAATACAAGCTTACTCGCATATCTTAAACTCTCTGTGTCCGCTTGTTGGAGCTTGAGCGTGAGCTTACTTGCATGTCTTAAACTCTCCGTTTCCGCTTGAGCGTGAGCTTACTTGCATGTCTTAAACTCTCTGTGTCCGCTTGAGCGTGAGCTTACTTGCATGTCTTGAACTCTCTGTGTCCGCTTGAGCGTGAGCTTACTTGCATGTCTTAAACTCTCTGTGTCCGCTTGAGCGTGAGCTTACTTGCATGTCTTGAACTCTCTGTGTCCGCTTGAGCGTGAGCTTACTTGCATGTCTTAAACTCTCTGTGTCCGCTTGAGCGTGAGCTTACTTGTATATCTTAAACTCTCTGTGTCCGCTTGAGCGTGAGCTTACTCGCATGTCTTAAACTCTCTGTGTCCACTTGAGCGTGAGGTTACTTGCATATCTTAAACTCTCTGTGTCCACTTGAGCGTGAGCTTACTTGCATGTCTTAAACTCTCCGTTTCCGCTTGAGAGTGAGCTTACTTGCATGTCTTAAACTCTCCGTTTCCGCTTGAACGTGAACTTACCTGCATGTCTTAAATCTCTGTGTCCGCTTGTTGAAGCTTGAAGGTGAGCAAGACTCCCGGTGTCTCTGAGACAATTTTCTCTAAATTATTATACAAAACAAACCAAAGAGAACTAGTTATACTTTCATACAATTATTGCTTGCTTGTGAAATGATAAGTAAGATAACATGATTAAATTAGAAGATAATGAGACACATGGAAAGTTGAAACTGTTATCTCCATGAGGTTATGACAACAATTAGAGGCAACAAATTGGTGAATTCAGTGGTGGGAGTTGGGTTGCAGAATCGATTATCGAAAAAGGGTGGAGACTGCAGTAAAACTTGGAAAAATAGGTAAACACGTAAAAACAAAGTACTACAGTTTTACAAAATACATAAACAGTGACGATAAACAGCAACGTTTCGACCAAAAGGCCTTTATCAAGCAAACAATACAACAAGAATGACGAATTTCGAGGAACACTACAAATGGACGATTACATGTGGAAACATAAACCTATCTGATGAAAATCTGGGAATAAAAACGAACAACGAAATGAGTGCAACACAAAAACCGAAAGGGGAAAAGAAGAGAAACAATAAACAATATAGTGGATAAATGACACATATATGGAGCAAACACACATATAGATAACAAGGCACGAGATAAGACAGTACTAAGAAGCATAGGAATGTAATGCGTTGAGTCCAAGAGGTCGCAAAGTGCCATAGAATGAAATAAAACGGTTCTCCAGGGCGAATCGACTGCGATCATCGGAGGAACATGATCGGATGGCTGTGACCTGGACATCGTCAACTCCTGAGTGGCCAGTATCATTGAAATGAGTGGCCACAGGAGTCACAGAGCATTGGCGAATATCGCGTAAGTGTTGGGCGAATCGGTCACTAAGCCTCTTACCGGTTTCACCAATATAGTCCTTATGGCATCGTTTGCAGGTGATAGCATAGATGATATTGCGGGACTCACACGTGAAACTGTCTTGAATGGTATAGGTAGCTTTTGGAAAAGAGACAGTACGGGTCTGTATTACATATGCACATGTATTACAGCGCCGACGGCCACATTGGATGGTGCCAAAGTGACTCTGAATGTTAGGCTTGAGGCGACTGTGTACCAACAAATCCTTGAGGCTTCTATCCCGTCTGTACGCCACCAAAGGATAGTGTTGGAAGACTGAACGTGTCTCAGGATCAGACTGAAGAATAGTGAGATGATGGAATAAGACCTTTTCACCAGGGAACTATGAGGGTGGAAAGTTAAGATAAGTTTAACCCTGTCAGACTTGGGGTTCTAAATATGTGAGAGAGGGCCTCCTGGCGAGCAATTAGCTGAACCCGATGCATGGCAGATGTAAGCACCTTCTCCGGGTATAGGCGCTGGCGGAAGAAATCAAGCATCTCATGAGCTCTATCAAGAAAATCGTCGTCCTCGCTGCAGAGGCGACGAAGGCGTAAGAGTTGAGAGAAAGGTAAAGAGTCACGACAAGCCTGGGGATGGGAAGAGGTATACAGAAGAAAGCTATGTGTATCAGTAGGCTTGTAGTATACTGATGTAGTGATAGTGGATAGGCTGATGGTGATAGTGATGTCAAGAAAATTGACACAGGAGGTAGAGATGTGAGAGGTGAACCGAATAGCAGGATTGAAGGCATCGATGAAGGTAATGAAGCGTGACAAATCGGCTTCAGACATATCGTAACTCAATACAATCATCGATGTATCTATGATACACGGACGGAAGAAGGCCATCATAGGTGTTCCATACTAAGTGTTCAAGATGACCCATGAATAGATAAGCATAGCTGGGTCCCATTCCCAGGCTCTTCCCATCCCCAGGCTTGTCGTGACTTTTTACCTTTCTCTCAACTCTTACGCCTTCGTCGCCTCTGCAGCGAGGACGACGATTTTCTTGATAGAGCTCATGAGATGCTTGATTTCTTCCGCCAGCGCCTATACCCGGAGAAGGTGCTTACATCTGCCATGCATCGGGTTCAGCTAATTGCTCGCCAGGAGGCCCTCTCTCACATACTTAGAACCCCAAAGTCTGACAGGGTTAAACTTATCTTAACTTTCCACCCTCATAGTTCCCTGGTGAAAAGGTCTTATTCCATCATCTCACTATTCTTCAGTCTGATCCTGAGACACGTTCAGTCTTCCAACACTATCCTTTGGTGGCGTACAGACGGGACAGAAGCCTCAAGAATTTGTTGGTACACAGTCGCCTCAAGCCTAACATCCAGAGTCATTTTGGCACCATCAAGTGTGGCCGTCGGCGCTGTAATACATGTGCATATGTAATACAGACCCGTACTGTCTCTTTCCAAAAGCTACCTATACCATTCAAGACAGTTTCACGTGTGAGTCCGCAATATCATCTATGCTATCACCTGCAAACGATGCCATAAGGACTATATTGGTGAAACCGGTAAGAGGCTTAGTGACCGATTCGCCCAACACTTACGCGATATTCGCCAATGCTCGTGACTCCTGTGGCCACTCATTTCAATGATACTGGCCACTCAGGAGTTGACGATGTCCAGGTCACAGCCATCCGATCATGTTCCTCCGATGATCGCAGTCGATTCGCCCTGGAGAACCGTTTTATTTCATTCTATGGCACTTTGCGACCTCTTGGACTCAACGCATTACATTCCTATGCTTCTTAGTACTGTCTTATCTCGTGCCTTGTTATCTATATGTGTGTTTGCTCCATATATGTGTCATTTATCCACTATATTGTTTATTGTTCCTCTCCTTTTCCACTTTCGGTTTTTGTGTTGCACTCATTTCGTTGTTCGTTTTTATTCCCAGATTTTCATCAGATAGGTTTATGTTTCCACATGTAATCGTCCATTTGTAGTGTTCCTCGAAATTCGTCATTCTTGTTGTATTGTTTGCTTGATAAAGGCCTTTTGTCGAAACGTTGCTGTTTATCGTCACTGTTTATGTATTTTGTAAAACTGTAGTACTTTGTTTTACGTGTTTGCAGAATCGACAGATGTAAAGATGCCCTTTGGTCCCAGAATAAATGGAGAAATTTGTGATACTGAACTCCATAAGTGTAGTAAATGTATGTACATGTTGAAAAGTATTAAGTTACACAGTATATATATCGCACAACTTCACAGACACATTACCATTTCTAACCTTTATGTTATGCTGCCCAGTCATTGAAAGTCTGTATGTTTCACTAAGTTTTCCTTTGATATTTAACTTTTTGCTAAAACTGACAGTGAAACCAGATTTTCAACATGATTGTTTGACTTCTCATGTTTTTCCGTATTTTTCTTTCATTTTGTTGATATTACATTCAACCGTCTTTTGTCCACGTGACGTCACATCCAAACCGCAAACACAGAAAACAAAACAATGCATATTTTACTTCATAGCAGCACAGCCAGCTTTTCTGTTGATGGTATTCAGAATAGATGTTACAAATATACTTTCTGTTGATGGTATTCAGAGTAGATGTTACAAATATACTTTCTGTTGATGGTATTCAGAGTAGATGTTACAAATATACTTTCTGTTGATGGTATTCAGAGTAGATGTTACAAATATACTTTCTGTTGATGGTATTCAGAGTAGATGTTACAAATATACTTTCTGTTGATGGTATTCAGAATAGATGTTACAAATATACTTTCTGTTGATGGTATTCAGAATAGATGTTACAAATATACTTTCTGTTGATGGTATTCAGAGTAGATGTTATAAATATACTTTCTGTTGATGGTATTCAGAGTAGATGTTACAAATATACTTTCTGTTGATGGTATTCAGAGTAGATGTTACAAATATACTTTCTGTTGATGGTATTCAGAGTAGATGTTACAAATATACTTTCCGTTGATGGTATTCAGAATAGATGTTACAAATATACTTTCTGTTGATGGTATTCAGAGTAGATGTTACAAATATACTTTCTGTTGATGGTATTCAGAGTAGATGTTACAAATATACTTTCTGTTGATGGTATTCAGAGTAGATGTTACAAATATACTTTCTGTTGATGGTATTCAGAGTAGATGTTACAAATATACTTTCTGTTGATGGTATTCAGAATAGATGTTACAAATATACTTTCTGTTGATGGTATTCAGAATAGATGTTACAAATATACTTTCTGTTGATGGTATTCAGAGTAGATGTTATAAATATACTTTCTGTTGATGGTATTCAGAGTAGATGTTACAAATATACTTTCTGTTGATGGTATTCAGAGTAGATGTTACAAATATACTTTCTGTTGATGGTATTCAGAGTAGATGTTACAAATATACTTTCCGTTGATGGTATTCAGAATAGATGTTACAAATATACTTTCTGTTGATGGTATTCAGAGTAGATGTTACAAATATACTTTCTGTTGATGGTATTCAGAGTAGATGTTATAAATATACTTTCTGTTGATGGTATTCAGAGTAGATGTTACAAATATACTTTCTGTTGATGGTATTCAGAATAGATGTTACAAATATACTTTCTGTTGATGGTATTCAGAATAGATGTTACAAATATACTTTCTGTTGATGGTATTCAGAGTAGATGTTACAAATATACTTTCTGTTGATGGTATTCAGAGTAGATGTTACAAATATACTTTCTGTTGATGGTATTCAGAGTAGATGTTACAAATATACTTTCTGTTGATGGTATTCAGAGTAGATGTTACAAATATACTTTCTGTTGATGGTATTCAGAATAGATGTTACAAATATACTTTCTGTTGATGGTATTCAGAGTAGATGTTATAAATATACTTTCTGTTGATGGTATTCAGAGTAGATGTTACAAATATACTTTCTGTTGATGATATTCAGAGTAGATGTTATAAATATACTTTCTGTTGATGGTATTCAGAGTAGATGTTACAAATATACTTTCTGTTGATGGTATTCAGAGTAGATGTTACAAATATACTTTCTGTTGATGGTATTCAGAGTAGATGTTACAAATATACTTTCTGTTGATGGTATTCAGAGTAGATGTTACAAATATACTTTCTGTTGATGGTATTCAGAGTAGATGTTACAAATATACTTTCTGTTGTTGTTTATTCCTGTATGAGATGTTTGAATATCGTGTGCTGCTGAACAGCCTCTTTTCTTAACTGTAACTTTCTCTTGGGGAGGAGACAACTGGGAAAACTTAGTCTGTTGAAGTTTACTTAGTCACAGAACTTGTCTTGGACATGTCAGGAGGCCATGTTGAAGCTATTTAAATTTTCTGTAAAATAAAATAATATTACAAAATCTATGAATGAAATAGAATAGCTACAAGCATGACAATCATCTACACATGATTACATTCCAGTACATGATTTCTATGTACACATGATTACATTCCAGAATATGGTACATGCTTTCTATGTACAACACCACATTCAGTACAACAATACGACTACATTATACGTGCACAACATGGTCGGTACTGCGCAAGCAACGTTGTCAGAGCTCTCTCTACATACGCATGCAATAAACAGTCAAACACAGCGTCGTTGGAACTGTGAAGCGCACAGTTCCATACAAGGATTTGTATAATTTGTTCATGAACTAGTCGATGGCTACTGAGTGACAATAAGCTTGAGGATTATATAATGTACAATTAATTATATTGAATCTTATTGATAATATCGAGTGAAAATAGAGAGTACTGCAGTTGTGCTGTGCCCATACACGAACCGCCTCTGTACATTTCTCTAACCACTTGTCTAACCATTTCTCTAACCACTTGTCTAACCATTTCTCTAACCATTTCTCTAACCATTTCTCTAACCACTTGTTTAACCATTTCTCTAACCATTTCTCTAACCATTTGTTTAACCATTTCTCTAACCATTTCCACGATTTGTCTAACAATTTCTCTAACCATTTCTCTAACCACTTGTCTAACCATTTCTCTAACCATTTCTCTAACCATCTCTCTAACCATTTCTCTAACCACTTGTCTAACCATTTCTTTAACCATCTCTCTAACCATTTCTCTAACCACTTGTCTAACCACTTGTCTAACCATTTCTCTAACCATCTCTCTAACCATTTCTCTAACCACTTGTCTAACCATTTCTCTAACCACTTAACTAGTTGTCTAGCAATTTCTTTAACCATTTCTCTAACCATTTCTCTAACCACTTGTCTAACCATTTCTCTAACCACTTGTCTAACCATTTCTCTAACAATTTCTCTAACAATTTCTCTAACCATTTCTCTAACCATTTCTCTAACCATTTCTCTAACCATTTCTCTAACCATTTCTCTAACCAGTTGTCTAGCAATTTCTTTAACCATTTCTCTAACATTTCTACTTTAACCACTTGTCTAACCATTTCTCTAACCACTTCTCTAACAATTTCTCTAACCACTTCTCTAACTATTTCTCTAACCATTTCTCTAACCACTTGTCTAACCATTTCTCTAACCATTTCTCTAACCATTTCTCTAACCATTGTCTAGCAATTTCTTTAACCATTTCTTAACCATTTCTCTAACCATTTCTCTAACCATTTTCTAACTCATTTCTCTTAAATTTCTCATTTCTAGCCATTTCTCTAACCATTTCTCTAACACTTTCTCTAACCATTTACTCTGTCTAACACTTCTTAACCATTTCATCTAACAGTTGTATTTAGAGAGATGTTACCTCTGTCTAACAGTTGTCTTGAATCATGTTACCCCCCGCCATCTAACAGTTGTATTTAGAGATGATGTTACCTCCTCGCCATCTAACAGTTGTATTTAGAGATATGTTACCTCCCGCCATCTAACAGTTGTATTTAGAGATGATTACCTCCCGCCATCTAACAGTTGTATTTAGAGATGATGTTACCTCCTCGCCATCTAACAGTTGTATTTAGAGACTATGTTACCTCCCCCGCCATCTAACAGTTGTATTTAGAGATGATGTTACCTCCTCGCCATCTAACAGTTGTATTTAGAGACTATGTTACCTCCCCCGCCATCTAACAGTTGTATTTAGAGACTGATGTTACCTCCCGCCATCTAACAGTTGTATTTAGAGATGATGTTACCTCCCCGCCATCTAACAGTTGTATTTAGAGACTATGTTACCTCCCCCGCCATCTAACAGTTGTATTTAGAGATATGTTACCTCCGCCATCTAACAGTTGTATTTAGAGATATGTTACCTCCCCGCCATCTAACAGTTGTATTTAGAGACTATGTTACTCCCTGCCATCTAACAGTTGTATTTAGAGATTATGTTACTCTCCGCCATCTAACAGTTGTATTTAGAGATATGTTACTCCGCCATCTAACAGTTGTATTTAGAACTATGTTATCTCCTCGCCATCAACAGTTGTATTTAGAGACTATATGTTATCTCCCTCATCTAACATTGTATTTAGAGATTGTATTTACTCTCCCTTGCTATCTAACTTTACTTGATTAGAGATTATTTATCTCCTCCTGCCATCTAACAGCTTGATTTGTGATATTTATCTCTTCTCATCACTGAGTTTTTACATCTTCAGAGACTGATATTATCTCCTTCCATCATGATTTGTTTTTTACATCTTCACACTTGATTGTGAGATTATTTTATCATCTCTCATCAAAAGTTGTATTTAGTAGTATTTATCATCTTCTCATCACTAGTTGTATTTAATTTTATCTCTTCTCATCACTTGATTGTGTATTTTATCATCTTCTCATCACTTGATTGTGTTATTTTATCATCTTCTCATCACTTGATTGTTTATTTATCATCTTCCATCACTTGATTTGTTATTTTATCATCTTCTCATCACTTGATTGTTATTTTATCATCTTCTCATCACTTGATTGTGTTATTTTATCATCTTCTCATCACTTGATTGTGTTATTTTATCATCTTCTCATCACTTGATTGTGTTATTTTATCATCTTCTCATCACTTGATTGTGTTATTTTATCATCTTCTCATCACTTGATTGTGTTATTTTATCATCTTCTCATCACTTGATTGTGTTATTTTATCATCTTCTCATCACGATGTTTTCATCTTTATACTTGATTGTGTTATTTTATCATCTTCTCATCACTTGATTGTGTTATTTTATCATCTTCTCATCACTTGATTGTGTTATTTTATCATCTTCTCATCACTTGATTGTGTTATTTTATCATCTTCTCATCACTTGATTGTGTTATTTTATCATCTTCTCATCACTTGATTGTGTTATTTTATCATCTTCTCATCACTTGATTGTGTTATTTTATCATCTTCTCATCACTTGATTGTGTTATTTTATCATCTTCTCATCACTTGATTGTGTTATTTTATCATCTTCTCATCACTTGATTGTGTTATTTTATCATCTTCTCATCACTTGATTGTGTTATTTTATCATCTTCTCATCACTTGATTGTGTTATTTTATCATCTTCTCATCACTTGATTGTGTTATTTTATCATCTTCTCATCACTTGATTGTGTTATTTTATCATCTTCTCATCACTTGATTGTGTTATTTTATCATCTTCTCATCACTTGATTGTGTTATTTTATCATCTTCTCATCACTTGATTGTGTTATTTTATCATCTTCTCATCACTTGATTGTGTTATTTTATCATCTTCTCATCACTTGATTGTGTTATTTTATCATCTTCTCATCACTTGATTGTGTTATTTTATCATCTTCTCATCACTTGATTGTGTTATTTTATCATCTTCTCATCACTTGATTGTGTTATTTTATCATCTTCTCATCACTTGATTGTGTTATTTTATCATCTTCTCATCACTTGATTGTGTTATTTTATCATCTTCTCATCACTTGATTGTGTTATTTTATCATCTTCTCATCACTTGATTGTGTTATTTTATCATCTTCTCATCACTTGATTGTGTTATTTTATCATCTTCTCATCACTTGATTGTGTTATTTTATCATCTTCTCATCACTTGATTGTGTTATTTTATCATCTTCTCATCACTTGATTGTGTTATTTTATCATCTTCTCATCACTTGATTGTGTTATTTTATCATCTTCTCATCACTTGATTGTGTTATTTTATCATCTTCTCATCACTTGATTGTGTTATTTTATCATCTTCTCATCACTTGATTGTGTTATTTTATCATCTTCTCATCACTTGATTGTGTTATTTTCATCTTTCATCACTTGATTGTGTTATTTTATCATCTTCTCATCACTTGATTGTGTTATTTTATCATCTTCAATCACTTGATTGTGTTATTTTATCATCTTCTCATCACTTGATTGTGTATTTATATTTCATCATTGATTGTGTTTCTTTCTCATCACTTGATTGTTTATTTTATCATCTTCTACATCTTGATTGTGTTATTTTATCTTTCTCATCATTGATTGTGTTATTTATCATCTTCTCATCTTGATTGTTGTTATTTTATCATCTTCTCATCACTTGATTGTGTTATTTTATCATCTTCTCATCACTTGATTGTGTTATTTTATCATTTCATCACTGATTGTTTATTTATATTTTCATCATTGATTGTTTTAATAATTATGTGTTGTTATCATCTTCTCATCTTGATTGTATTTTTATTAATGATTGGTATTTTATCTCTCATACTTGATTGTGTTATTTTATCATCTTCTAATAGCTTGATTGTGTTGTTTATCTCTTCTCATCACTTGATTGTGTTTGTTGTCATATTCTATCACTTGTTGTTTTTATCATCTGTTCATCACTTGATTGTGTTATTTTATATTTCATCAATTGTTGTTGGTAACTCTTCATACTTGTGTGTTTTTAATATCTCATCACTTGATGTGTTTTTTATCTTTCTATCACTTGATTGTGTTATTTATCTATTTCATCACTTGATTGTGTGTATTTATAGTTGATTGTGTGTTGTCATCTTGTCATCATTGAGTAGTATTTGTCTCTTTTCGTCAGATGATTGTATATTGTCATCTTTTGCATGTTGTCTATTCATATTATCCCTGTGTTGGTGTGGAATGAGTTAGAGTATATGTTGTGTGGAATGAGTTAAGTTATGTGTGTGTGTGTGTGAATGAGTTGAGTATATGTTGTGTTGGTGTGGAATGAGTTAGAGTATATGTGTGTGTGTGTGTGTGAATGAGTTAGAGTATATGTGTGTGTGTGTGTGTGAATGAGTTAGAGTATATGTGTGTGTGTGTGTGTTGGTGAATGAGTTATGAGTATATTGTGTGTGTGTGCGTTGTGAATGAGTTAGAGTATATGTGTGTGTGTGTGTGTGCGTGTGAATGAGTTAGAGTATATGTGTGTGTGTGTGTGTGTGTGTGAATGAGTTAGAGTATATGTGTGTGTGTGTGTGTGTGAATGAGTTAGAGTATATGTGTGTGTGTGTGTGTGTGAATGAGTTAGAGTATATGTGTGTGTGTGTGTGTGTGAATGAGTTAGAGTATATGTGTGTGTGTGTGTGTGAATGAGTTAGAGTATATGTGTGTGTGTGTGTGTGAATGAGTTAGAGTATATGTGTGTGTGTGTGTGTTTGTGTAAAGGTCTTGGGTACGATCGACCGTGTTTGATTGCGTGGGAGTGGGAGTGCCAGGTTGCATTTGATTGCGTGTTACTACATGTGACTGTATGTGAGTGCATACATTATGACCATGTTTGTATATAGTTATATTAGTTATTGGTTACTAAACTGACGTCATTGCACTCCGGGCAGACCATAGGTGCTCAGTCTCCCCCAACAGATATCGAAGACTATGCATACTGATGGTTCATGTGGCTCGCTGATTAAACATACCTCTCACTGCCTCTCAGGCATCCAGTTCGACTTGAATAACGGGTAACTAAAATCGCTTGATCGATTCAACATCGATTTTAGTGTCCTCATCCAACAGAGAGTCGCGAAGAGACAGAAGAATATCATTTCTCTTCTCTCCTCTACCTCTTCTTTTGTATGCATATATTCTTGTCTGATCTACTGGAGGACCAGTCAACGGTGCACGAACCCCGTAGCACCGGCTGGAGCTCATGACATATAATACAAATTAGAAACTATGGTTGTGCGTGAGTACATGTGGTTGTGCGTGAGTATTTGTGGTTGTGCGTGAGTACATGTGGTTGTGCGTGAGTACATGTAGTTGTCCCTGAGTACATGTGGTTGTGCATGAGACGACGAGTTGGAGTGTTATATTGATGTGTTTGTCGAAGTTACATTCCAGATTTACCAATGCTATATTGATATGTTTGTCGAAGTTACATCCCAGATTTACCAATGCTATATTGATATGTTTGTCGAAGTTACATCCCAGATTTACCAATGCTATATTGATATGTTTGTCGAAGTTACATCCCAGATTTACCAATGCTATATAAACAAGTTGTGACGTCATTGTTCTTGTGTTGACAAATCGACTCTTGTAATGTTGACAACTAACACATCTCATCTCTCAACTGTCGTGTCCCTAGATGGCCTGCATGTGTTTGAGTAGCAAGACTGTCGCCAATAGTTGATGGATGCCAGCTTCCACTACTGTCCCACCGCTCCCAAGAGGTGGACATTTTCCCACCTAACCAAGAGGTATAAGACCAACCTCATCCCTTGTGGCACGTCTAGTCGCGAGACAGCCAACTGTCAGTTAAGGGCAAATTTCCTATTTGTTGCAAATTTTGAACAAACCAATTGTCAAATCGACTTCTGTGTATTGATGGCGGGACAAAAAATTATGTTACATTGTACGGTCAGTTCATGATGTACTCATCTACCTGTGTGTGTGTGTGTGTTGTATTGTGTGGTCAGTTCATGATGTACTCATCTACCTGTGTGTGTGTGTGTGTGTGTGTGTGTGTGTTTTTACGGTCAGTTCATGATGTATTCTTCTACCTGTGTGTGTGTGTGTGTGTGTGTGGTGTTATACGGTCAGTTCATAATGTATTATTCTTGTCTTCGACGGAGGTAGAGATCGTCGCATATCATTAGACAATTTATAGACAGTTCTGTTATTGCAAGCATGTATACCCTGCTGAACCCGTGACGTCTGGAGACGTGTATTTGGAGACGTGTGCCACATGAGTGATGCTAGGATCCCAAAGAAAATGCTATATACCCAACTTGCAACTGATGCTAGACAGCATGGACGCTCACTACTACGTTTTATTGACACCTGCCAGCGTGATCTAACCTCCGACAGCAGAGATCAAGATAATTGGGAGCGGCTGGTCAAATACAGGCGGGCATGACGAGTGGCAGTGAGGGTGACTCAAGACAGGCAAGCATGACGGTGGCAGTGAGGGTGCTCAAAGACAGGCGCGCATGACGAGTGTCAGTGAGGGGTGACTCAAAGACAGGCAATCATGACGAGTGGCAGTGAGGGGGTGACTCAAAGACAGGCGCGCATGACGAGTGGCAGTGAGGGTGACTCAAAGAGAAGAAAGACACAATCTCTTACCAGATAAAGAGAAGAAAGACACAATCTCTTACCCAGATAAAGAGGTGCAGATAGAATAGAGACCATCTTCTACATCAGCTCCAGTCAGTCAGCAGTGTTCACTCAGCAATCAAGCTGGCAGGAGTCCAGAATTTACCAGATCAACTGGCAAGATTGTCACTCAGTCAGAAGTTTACCAGCATCAACTGGGACAAGGATTGTCACTCCAGTCAGAAGTTTCACCAGCATCAACTGGGGCAAGGATTGTCACTCCAGTCAGAAGTTTCACCAGCATCAACTGGCAAGATTGTCACCAGTCAGAGTTTCACCAGCATCAACTGGGACAAGGATTGTCACTCCAGTCAGAAGTTTCACCAGCATCAACTGGGACAAGGATTGTCACTCCAGTCAGAGTTCACCAGCATCATGGGACAAGGATTGTCACTCAGTCAGAGTTTCACCAGCATCAACTGGCAAGGATTGTCATCAGCAGAGTTTCACCAGATCAACTGGCAGGATTGTCACCAGTCAGAGTTTCACCGCATCAACTAGGCAAGGATTGTCATTCCAGCGAGTTTCACCGCATCAACTGGGCAAGGATTGTCATTCCAGTCAGAAGTTTCACCTGCATCAACTAGGGCAAGGATTGTCATTCCAGTCAGAAGTTTCACCTGCATCAACTAGGGCAAGGATTGTCATTCCAGTCAGAAGTTTCACCAGCATCAACTAGGGCAAGGATTGTCATTCCAGTCAGAAGTTTCACCTGCATCAACTAGGGCAAGGATTGTCATTCCAGTCAGAAGTTTCACCAGCATCAACTAGGGCAAGGATTGTCACCAGTCAGAAGTTTCACCGCATCAACTGGCAAGGTTGTCACTCAGTCAAAGTTTCACCAGCATCAACTGGGCAAGGATTGTCACTCAGTCAGAAGTTTCACCAGCATCAACTGGGCAAGGATTGTCACTCCAGTCAGAAGTTTCACCAGCATCAACTGGGACAAGGATTGTCACTCCAGTCAGAAGTTTCACCAGCATCAACTGGGGCAAGGATTGTCACTCCAGTCAGAAGTTTCACCAGCATCAACTGGGACAAGGATTGTCACTCCAGTCAGAAGTTTCACCAGCATCAACTGGGACAAGGATTGTCACTCCAGTCAGAAGTTTCACCAGCATCAACTGGGACAAGGATTGTCACTCCAGTCAGAAGTTTCACCAGCATCAACTGGGGCAAGGATTGTCACTCCAGTCAGAAGTTTCACCAGCATCAACTGGGACAAGGATTGTCACTCCAGTCAGCAGTTTCACCAGCATCAACTGGGACAAGGATTGTCACTCCAGTCAGAAGTTTCACCAGCATCAACTGGGACAAGGATTGTCACTCCAGTCAGAAGTTTCACCAGCATCAACTGGGACAAGGATTGTCACTCCAGTCAGAAGTTTCACCAGCATCAACTGGGACAAGGATTGTCACTCCAGTCAGAAGTTTCACCAGCATCAACTGGGACAAGGATTGTCACTCCAGTCAGAAGTTTCACCAGCATCAACTGGGCAAGGATTGTCATCCAGTCAGAGTTTCACCAGCATCAACTGGGCAGGATTGTCATCCAGTCAGAAGTTTCACCAGCATCAACTGGGCAAGGATTGTCACTCCAGTCAAGTTTCACCAGCATCAACTGGGCAAGGATTGTCACTCCAGTCAGAAGTTTCACCAGCATCAACTGGGACAAGGATTGTCACTCCAGTCAGAAGTTTCACCAGCATCAACTGGGGCAAGGATTGTCACTCCAGTCAGAAGTTTCACCAGCATCAACTGGGACAAGGATTGTCACTCCAGTCAGCAGTTTCACCAGCATCAACTGGGGCAAGGATTGTCACTCCAGTCAGCAGTTTCACCAGCATCAACTGGGGCAAGGATTGTCACTCCAGTCAGAGTTTCACCGCATCAACTGCAAGGATTGTCACTCCAGTCAGCAGTTTCACCTGCATCAACTGGGGCAAGGATTGTCACTCCAGTCAGCAGTTTCACCAGCATCAACTGGGACAAGGATTGTCACTCCAGTCAGCAGTTTCACCAGCATCAACTGGGACAAGGATTGTCACTCCAGTCAGAAGTTTCACCAGCATCAACTGGGACAAGGATTGTCACTCCAGTCAGAAGTTTCACCAGCATCAACTGGGACAAGGATTGTCACTCCAGTCAGAAGTTTCACCAGCATCAACTAGGGCAAGGATTGTCATTCCAGTCAGCAGTTTCACCTGCATCAACTGGGGCAAGGATTGTCACTCCAGTCAGCAGTTTCACCTGCATCAACTGGGGCAAGGATTGTCACTCCAGTCAGAAGTTTCACCAGCATCAACTGGGACAAGGATTGTCACTCCAGTCAGAAGTTTCACCAGCATCAACTGGGACAAGGATTGTCACTCCAGTCAGAAGTTTCACCAGCATCAACTGGGACAAGGATTGTCACTCCAGTCAGAAGTTTCACCAGCATCAACTGGGACAAGGATTGTCACTCCAGTCAGAAGTTTCACCAGCATCAACTAGGGCAAGGATTGTCATTCCAGTCAGCAGTTTCACCTGCATCAACTGGGGCAAGGATTGTCACTCCAGTCAGAAGTTTCACTTGCATCAACTGGGGCAAGGATTGTCACTCCAGTCAGAAGTTTCACCAGCATCAACTGGGGCAAGGATTGTCACTCCAGTCAGAAGTTTCACCAGCATCAACTGGGGCAAGGATTGTCACTCCAGTCAGAAGTTTTACCAGCATCAACTGGGACAAGGATTGTCACTCCAGTCAGAAGTTTCACCAGCATCAACTGGGGCAAGGATTGTCACTCCAGTCAGAAGTTTCACCTGCATCAACTGGGGCAAGGATTGTCACTCCAGTCAGCAGTTTCACCTGCATCAACTGGGGCAAGGATTGTCACTCCAGTCAGCAGTTTCACCAGCATCAACTGGGGCAAGGATTGTCACTCCAGTCAGCAGTTTCACCAGCATCAACTGGGACAAGGATTGTCACTCCAGTCAGCAGTTTCACTAGCATCAACTGGGACAAGGATTGTCACTCCAGTCAGAAGTTTCACCAGCATCAACTGGGACAAGGATTGTCACTCCAGTCAGAAGTTTCAACTGCATCAACTGGGGCAAGGATTGTCACTCCAGTCAGAAGTTTCACCAGCATCAACTGGGGCAAGGATTGTCACTCCAGTCAGCAGTTTCACCAGCATCAACTGGGGCAAGGATTGTCACTCCAGTCAGAAGTTTCACCAGCATCAACTGGGGCAAGGATTGTCACTCCAGTCAGCAGTTTCACCAGCATCAACTGGGACAAGGATTGTCACTCCAGTCAGCAGTTTCACCAGCATCAACTGGGACAAGGATTGTCACTCCAGTCAGAAGTTTCACCAGCATCAAATGAGACAAGGATTGTCACTCCAGTCAGAAGTTTCACCAGCAACAACTAAGGCAAGGATTGTCATTCCAGTCAGAAGTTTCACCTGCATCAACTGGGGCAAGGATTGTCACTCCAGTCAGAAGTTTCACCAGCATCAACTGGGGCAAGGATTGTCACTCCAGTCAGAAGTTTCACCAGCATCAACTGGGGCAAGGATTGTCACTCCAGTCAGAAGTTTTACCAGCATCAACTGGGACAAGGATTGTCACTCCAGTCAGCAGTTTCACTAGCATCAACTGGGACAAGGATTGTCACTCCAGTCAGAAGTTTCACCAGCATCAAATGAGACAAGGATTGTCACTCCAGTCAGAAGTTTCACCAGCATCAACTAGGGCAAGGATTGTCATTCCAGTCAGAAGTTTCACCTGCATCAACTGGGGCAAGGATTGTCACTCCAGTCAGAAGTTTCACCAGCATCAACTGGGGCAAGGATTGTCACTCCAGTCAGAAGTTTCACCAGCATCAACTGGGGCAAGGATTGTCACTCCAGTCAGAAGTTTTACCAGCATCAACTGGGACAAGGATTGTCACTCCAGTCAGCAGTTTCACTAGCATCAACTGGGACAAGGATTGTCACTCCAGTCAGAAGTTTCACCAGCATCAACTGGGACAAGGATTGTCACTCCAGTCAGAAGTTTCACCTGCATCAACTGGGGCAAGGATTGTCACTCCAGTCAGAAGTTTCACCAGCATCAACTGGGGCAAGGATTGTCACTCCAGTCAGAAGTTTTACCAGCATCAACTGGGACAAGGATTGTCACTCCAGTCAGCAGTTTCACTAGCATCAACTGGGACAAGGATTGTCACTCCAGTCAGAAGTTTCACCAGCATCAACTGGGACAAGGATTGTCACTCCAGTCAGAAGTTTCACCTGCATCAACTGGGGCAAGGATTGTCACTCCAGTCAGAAGTTTCACCAGCATCAACTGGGGCAAGGATTGTCACTCCAGTCAGCAGTTTCACCAGCATCAACTGGGGCAAGGATTGTCACTCCAGTCAGAAGTTTCACCAGCATCAACTGGGACAAGGATTGTCACTCCAGTCAGAAGTTTCACCAGCATCAACTGGGGCAAGGATTGTCACTCCAGTCAGAAGTTTCACCAGCATCAACTGGGGCAAGGATTGTCACTCCAGTCAGCAGTTTCACCAGCATCAACTGGGGCAAGGATTGTCACTCCAGTCAGCAGTTTCACCAGCATCAACTGGGGCAAGGATTGTCACTCCAGTCAGCAGTTTCACCAGCATCAACTAGGACAATGATTGTCACTCCAGTCAGCATTTTCACCAGCATCAACTGGGTCAAGGATTGTCACTCCAGTCAGCAGTTTCACCAGCATCAACTAGGGTAAGGATTGTCACTCCAGTCAGAAGTTTCACCAGCATCAACTGGGACAAGGATTGTCACTCCAGTCAGCAGTTTCACCAGCATCAACTGGGACAAGGATTGTCACTCCAGTCAGAAGTTTCACCTGCATCAACTGGGGCAAGGATTGTCACTCCAGTCAGAAGTTTCACCAGCATCAACTGGGGCAAGGATTGTCACTCCAGTCAGAGTTTACCAGCATCAACTGGGACAAGGATTGTCACTCCAGTCAGCAGTTTCACTAGCATCAACTGGGACAAGGATTGTCACTCCAGTCAGAAGTTTCACCAGCATCAACTGGGACAAGGATTGTCACTCCAGTCAGAAGTTTCACCTGCATCAACTGGGGCAAGGATTGTCACTCCAGTCAGAAGTTTCACCAGCATCAACTGGGGCAAGGATTGTCACTCCAGTCAGCAGTTTCACCAGCATCAACTGGGGCAAGGATTGTCACTCCAGTCAGAAGTTTCACCAGCATCAACTGGGACAAGGATTGTCACTCCAGTCAGAAGTTTCACCAGCATCAACTGGGGCAAGGATTGTCACCCAGTCAGAGTTTCACCAGCATCAACTGGGGCAAGGATTGTCACTCCAGTCAGCAGTTTCACCAGCATCAACTGGGGCAAGGATTGTCACTCCAGTCAGCAGTTTCACCAGCATCAACTGGGGCAAGGATTGTCACTCCAGTCAGCAGTTTCACCAGCATCAACTAGGACAATGATTGTCACTCCAGTCAGCATTTTCACCAGCATCAACTGGGTCAAGGATTGTCACTCCAGTCAGCAGTTTCACCAGCATCAACTAGGGTAAGGATTGTCACTCCAGTCAGAAGTTTCACCAGCATCAACTGGGACAAGGATTGTCACTCCAGTCAGAAGTTTCACCAGCATCAACTGGGACAAGGATTGTCACTCCAGTCAGAAGTTTCACCTGCATCAACTGGGGCAAGGATTGTCACTCCAGTCAGAAGTTTCACAGCATCAACTGGGGCAAGGATTGTCACCCAGCCACAACAGACGATGTGACTCAGCACAGTCACAGTACCATTGTCTTGTCTATTCCCAGGTGGAAGATGTTGTTGGCTGTCCACTCTTGCCGTTAAGCGTAGGGATGGGAGCTTTAATTTGCGTTCTAGGGCTAGATGAGTTGCCCTTGTTGTGTTGTATTCGTGTTTATGTAGTGTGGTCTTGATATTGTCTATCCATCTTTTCTTAGTCTTCCCTTAGCTCTAGTACCCGATCTCTTTTATTGTATGCTGTTATTGGTGGTTGGTTGTATTTCATTCTCATAAAATGTCCAAACCACTGCATTCTGCATTTGTTGTCTTTCGATGTATTCGGTGCATGAAGTTATGCCCACTCTGCTTCTGATGTCCTCATTTAATAGTCTGTCTTTCCTGGTGACTCCCACTGCCTTCCTCAAGCATTTCATTTCACACGTGGTGAGCTTTCTGTGATGTGTTGTGTAAGAGACCCAGTTTGGCACTGGTAACAAAGTGTTGGTAGGAAAATACTTTTATCTTGATCTTTGGGTGTTGTAGTAATGGTGTCAGCTGGTAGGTCCCTGCATTTGATTTTTGACACCTTGTCTCTATTTCTCTATCTAGTTTTCCGTCCTCTGTAAAAATACTGCCTAAATATTTGAATTTGGAAACTTGCTTTACTCTGGAGTTATCTATTTGTATGTTTGCTTGGCTTGGTGTTCTGCTGATTTTCATGGTCTCGGTCTTTTGTTTGTTGATTTTCACGTTGTACTTTCTACATGCTATTAGCAATGAATTCATGTGATGTTGTAGCTGATCTTCATCTTCATAGATTAAACTTTGGTCGTCCGCAAAAAGCAATTCGTTGATTTGGTTGTTTAATTGGTCGTCGTGATCATTGTCTATGTGAATAAGGTCTTTTTCGCACTGTGCCTCTTTCACTATTCTGTCTATATATATGTTGAAGAGAAGAGGTGAGAGCACACAACCCTGTCTTACTCCTGATTTTGTTTCGAATGAGTCTGTCATTCCGTCTGTTGTTCTTACCACGCTGTGGCTATTTGTATATATTGCTCTGATATTGTCTAGCAGTTGTCCCTTGATCCCATAGTTTTCTAGTGTTTCTCATAGAATACTTCTATCTATTCTGTTGAATGCCTTTTCTTGATCGATGACTAATAAGTGTAGCTCTTTGTTATATTCTATTGCTTTTTCACTCAGTTGTCTCAGAGTGAATAGAGCGTTTGTACATCCACTCCTCTTTAAATCCAAACTGTGAGGGCTTATTTGTGGGTCAGCGATGTGTCTTATGCGCTGTTCTAATATTTTTGCGTATATTTTACCAGTGTGGCTTAATAGTGAAATGCCTCTGTATGTTTCGCATTCTCTGTTATTGTCTTTATTTTTCCATAATGGGACTATTACTGATTTTGGCCAGTCATCTGGAACTTTTCTTTCTGTCCAAGCGGCTGTGAATATTATATTTAACCATTTTACACCTATTTCTTTGCATGCTTTAATTGCTTCGTTGGGTATGCCATATGCACCTGGTGATTTTTTGTTTGGGCTATTCTTTATTGCTGTTTCAATTTCTTGGATCAATATATATCTGGTTCTGTTTCTTCACTTTTCTTTGTTGTGTATATATATATTCAGTTAATTTAGTAGGGTTGTAAAGTTCCTGAAAATATTCCTTCCATCTGGTCATTCTATCTTGTCTGTTGAGTAATGGTGTTCCTTCTTACTGTTGATGTAGTGGTAGGGTTGTAGCTATCGTCTCTCACTCTCATTGCTTTGAAACTCTTAAAAAATTATCTCGGTTTTGTTCTACATAAGTGTGTTAGATGTTCTCCATATTTGCACCAAGAGTTTTCTTTCTCTTTCTTGACTATTCTTTTCACCTCTCTCCTGGCTAGACGGTATTGTACATAGTCGTTATGGTTTTTAGATTTCAACCATGTTTGGAAACAATGTTTCTTTCTTTGTATGGCTGCTTGTATCTCTTCACTCCACCATGCTGTTTTTTATGAGCTTTGGCTGGTCCTCTTGTGCCACATACTTTTAGTAAATTGTTTGATATGGAGGTTTTAAATACTTCCCATTCCTTCTCGATGTTATCAATTCTCTTGGGTAAGGTGTTGTAGATCTGGTTCATTTCTTGATATAACTCGTCTCTGGTTGTTTCTTCCTCCAACTTTGTAAAGTTTATAACAGGTTCCTTCCAATGTTTTGTTTCAGTTTTGTTTTGTTTCAGAACACACTACACATGATGTAAAACCTATTGTTTACTGACACAAGGAAGTTGATGACATTGTCATATTCTATGTTGTGACCTTAACATTGCTGATATTATAACATTGACATTGTTAGTGGTGTAAGTGTCTGCATGTATCGACTTTTAAATATGTCATTTAATCAGTTCAGTCGTCCTCGTTCGTCGTCGTCCCATCGTCTACAAGGACAAATAATTAGACGACATTCATGTAGGAGATAACTGCTAATATTATCTTTTACTGAAGATTTAGCGAGTTATTCCCCTTGATAAACATTCTTTATTTCCTCAATATAATAATATGTGGTGTGTGTGTGTGTTACAAGTATGACATACTTCTTCAACCTTCTACTCTGTAATCATGACATTTGTACAACTTATTTGTTGAGAAATTGCTAGAACAACACATTTATTTGCAACATTACATATATATATATATCTTGTTTTACCGAATTCTAAGTTAATGAAGTTGATGACATTAATAAATTAAAAAATCGAATCAAAATTAACTTGATTAACAAAACACTTATAACAAGAACTCATTTGTGTTTATTGAATTTTGGTTTTCTTATTTTGTACATGCAAACATCAGCGTTTTCTTCTTCTTCTTCTTCTGCTACTTTTCTCCCACTTCTGTCTGCAAAATATAATTGTATATATATATGCAAGTGTGTAAGATTTATAGTTGAAATTTGCTAGTCCACTTGTTCAATATCTCTTCTTCTCCTTCTTCTTCTTCTTCTCGTCCAGCATTAACTACTTTATAGAAGTGTTGGGGGCAGGGCAGGGACAGTAGTGATCTTGTGTGTGTTTGTTTTAATGCACTTTGTAAGCTGATATTCATTTTTGTAAGGCTGTTCTTGATGCCGTCGCTCCATCTTTGCGTGGTATTCCTCTTGCTTTGTACGCATTATACGTTTTCTGTGTGGCTCTCTGTGGTAGGCGATACCAGGACATTCTTGTCAGGTGTCCAAACCATTTAATTTGTTTTTCTTTTATGAATTGCATGACTGGTTTCATATCCAGTCTTCTTCTGATTTCTTCATTTCTAATTGTGTCTCTTATTGTCACACCTGCAGCTCTTCTAAGACACCTCATCTCTGTCGCTATGATTTCCCGCTCATTAGCTGCTGTTATTGGCCATGTTTGACACTGGTAACATAGTGTTGGCCAGAAAATCGTTCTTATGAGATATGCTTTAGTTGTTAGCGTTATCTCTTTATGTGACAACAGTGGTGTTAACTGTCCCAGTACTTGGTTAACTTTTGTGCAACGATTGCTGATTTCGCTATCGATACTTCCATCTGCTGTGAAAATTGCTCCTAAGTATTTGGCCTCAATTGTTTGTTTTATGTCTACGTTCTGGAGTTTTATTGTAAGGCTTTCTGGTTGTCTACTTATTGCCATTGTCTCTGTCTTTATTATATTTATTTTCATCTTGTACTCCTCACCCTTGATGTTAACTCAGCTCAGATGGTTCTGGAGAGATTCCTCGTTTTCTGCAATCAGTACTTGGTCATCTGCAAATAAAAGTTATGTTAAATATAATAGTATATATATATATATATATATATATATATATATATATATATATATATATATATATATATATATATATATATATATATATACAAGAATGTAAGACCTATAGTTAAAACTTGCTAGTTCCCATAGACTCTCACTTGTTAAATGTTGAGGTAGGTTTGAGTTACATGTATAATGTTTATATAGGATTTGGTAGCTGATATTTATGACTCGTATCTACGCTGTCAGTATATGACTTTGCAAGTATACAGCACATTCTACTTCCAAGCATTGTCTTCTCGTGTATCTGTCGAGTGACACGTTGTTGTGTGACGTCTACTCCGTTTGTCAGAGATACTTGCACATCGTGGCCATGATATTGTGCTATTTCAAGTATTTAATTTTTGATATGTACGTCCTACTAGTTGTACTTCCACCACGTGACATGTAATAATAGCCGTCCATCGCAAGCGATGATGACCACAATCTCAGACGTGTACTGTTGCACCTCTCTGGTGTGTGCGGAGGTGACTGTAGAGTTCAATCCTAGAACAGAATCCCCGACCACAGGTGGGGCATACATGATCAAGGTTAGACATGTGCGTGTTGTGTGCTGTCTTTTCGCGCTGCTCGTTTTCTCTGTGACTCAACAATACGATGATTCTCAGCTATTCGGGTTCCTCTTTGTTGTTACAGCGCCACATTTGACGATCTTTCGCAAGGGATTCCCAGCACGTATTGTCTATATCGAAGCATTTCAGAGACACTTTAAGAGTGTCTTTAAAGCGTTTTTCTGTCCACCAGCTAAACGTCTGCCCCCTTCAAGCTCGCCATACATCAACTGTTTTGGGATGCGTTTATCAGGCATTCGAGCAACGTGACCGACCCATCTCAGTTGGGCCTTCTGCAACAGGTGAGAGCTTTAAGCGTGTTCTTCATGTTGTGTGATTTGTGTTGTATGTAGTTGTCTGAAACTGTAGCTTGCGCTGTATTTGGATTATAGTGAGGAAAAGTTGCGCTATTCGTCAACCTCACTCTCTCGTCCAGGACTATCTGTATCCAGGGGCAAGACAAGTCAAGACGACTGGAGATAGTGCCAGATGCAGTGGATGACCAGGGCTTTCTAAAGTGCCTCGCCGTGCTCTATGCGGTCCACACCGCTCTGCTGTGATCCGCCTTTCTAACCGTTGAGCCAACTAGTGGCCTCATCCGCGAAGTCAGCCGGATCCAGTCTTTGCATGCACAGGCAGACAGTGCCTAGATTACCGATGCTGCTAGACCCATCGGTTACCCTCACCTGGTTTGACCACCGAATAGGCGATGTAACCGTTGTAGTCGCTGTGCATGTTACAGCTAAACTACAGGCAAGAGTTGTGTGTTGTAGTCACGTTACAACTATTGTTCCGGCCGCCCTGCTGTGTGTAAGTTTACATTTCCAGAAGCGGCGCGATGGCGGTAGGATAGACCTGTCCTGGCATGTGTGTCTGTCCGAAAAATTACTGGACAATTCTCTTGTCCCAAGGTGTGCTGGTATTTTTCATCAACACATAACGTGACATGTACGTCATACTTGTTGTACTACCAACACGTGACATGTACGTCCTACTAGTTGTACTAACACCATGTGACATGTACGTCATACTTGTTATACTAACACCACGTGACATGTACGTCATACTTATTGTACTACAGAGTTATTTACATCCATTTGGTGCAACGAATGTGTGCCACAGGAACTAAAGGATGCCACTATTGTCCACCTGTACAAGCGGAAAGGAAACCGCCAGGCCTGCGATAATCACAGGGGGATCTCCTTCCTGTCAATTGCTGGCAAAATACTGGCCAGAGTCCTCCTCAATCGATTAATCGATCACCTGGAACAGGACTTACTCTCTGAGACCCAATGTGGCTTCAGAGCAGGTCGCATAACAGCAGACATGATATTTGCTGCTCGCCAGTTACAGGAAAAATGCCAAGAGCAGCACCGTAACCTTTACATGGTCTTTGTCGATCTGACGAAGGCTTTCGACACGGTCAACAGAGAGGGTCTATGGAAGATCATGGACAAATGTGGATGTCCAGTGAAATTCATTAAGATCGTCCAACAGTTTGACGAGGGCATGATGGCACGTGTACTTGATGAAGGGGAGCTGTCGGAAGCCTTCCCATGTCACCAACGGCGTCAAACAGGGCTGTGTACTGGCCCCAACACTCTTCAGCATGATGTTTGCTGCCATGCTCACGGATGTCTTTTGGGAAGGCGACGAACATGGGGTAAAGATTAGATACAGGACAGACGGTAACCTATTCAATCTTCGGAGGTTAAAATCCTCCACCAAGGTAAAAGAATCAACTATCTCAAACCTGTTGTTTGCTGATGACTGTGCCCTCGCTACCAACTCTGTGGAAGAAATGCAGACTTACATGGACAAGTTCTCAATGGCCTGTGATAGGTTTGGCCTCACCATTAACACCAAAAAAAAGAGGTCATGTTCCAGCCCGCCCCTAGAGAACAGTATTATGATCCAGTCATCAACATTAAACACCAGCGTCTCCAGTCAACGGACAACTTTGCTTATCTTGGCAGCCTCCTATCCAGATCGGCAAACATAGATTCTGAGGTCAACAATAGGATATCCAAAGCCAGTGCTGCGTTCGGAAGGTTGCGTGTCACTGTGTGGGAACGGAAGGGGATAAACATAGTCACAAAGCTGAAAGTTTACCAGGTCATAGTGCTAACCACGCTGCTGTACGCAAGCGAGACATGGACAGTGTATAGCAGACACGCAAGAAAATTAAACCATTTCCACACAAGCTGTCTACGCAGAATACTAAAAATAAACTGGCAGGACAAAATTCCAGACAGCGAAGTCCTCACAAGAGCAAAGATCCCCAGCGTCAACACCCTGTTGCAGAAGGCCCAACTGAGATGGGTCGGTCACGTTGCTCGAATGTCTGATAAACGCATCCCAAAACAGTTGATGTATGGCGAGCTTGAAGGGGCAGACGTTTAGCTGGTGGACAGAAAAACGCTTTAAAGACACTCTTAAAGTGTCTCTGAAATGCTTCGATATAGACAATACGTGCTGGGAATCCTTGCGCAAGATCGCCAAATGTGGCGCTGTAACAACAAAGAGGAACCCGAATAGCTGAGAATCATCGTATTGTTGAGTCACAGAGAAAACGAGCAGCGCGAAAAGACAGAGCACACAACACGCACATGTCTAACCTTGATCATGTATGCCCCACCTGTGGTCGGGGATTCTGTTCTAGGATTGGACTCTACAGTCACCTCCGCACACACCAGAGAGGTGCAACAGCACACGTCTGAGATTGTTGTCATCATCGCTTGCGATGGATGGCTATTATTATACTACCAACACGTGATATGTGCGTCATACTTGTTGTACTTACATCACGTGACATATACGTCATACTTGTACTTACATCACGTGACGTGTACGTTGTTATATTATAGTGTTGTGTACTAGCTCAGTGATTAGCGCACTTGCTTGCTGGACGATTGTTTTTGTATTTAAACTTCAATTATAATGCAATTCTCCCGGTCACAGACCGCGCGCTCTAAGGTCAAATAGTAATACTAGTCTTTCATTATATATTCTCTCATTGTATTCTACTTTGTACATATTCTCACAATACTCAGTATCGATACATTGTTCCCAAGTTTCTACCTTGTACATATTCTCACGATACTCAGTATCGATACATTGCTCACAAGTTTCTACCTTGTACATATTCTCACGATACTCAGTATCGATACATTGCTAACAAGTTTCTACTTTGTACATATTCTCACGATACTTAGTATCGATATATTGCTCACAAGTTTCTACCTTGTACATATTCTCACGATACTCAGTATCGATACATTGCTAACAAGTTTCTACTTTGTACAAATTCTCACGATACTCAGTATCGATATATTGCTCACAAGTTTCTACCTTGTACATATTCTCACAATACTCAGTATCGATATATTGCTCACAAGTTTCTACTTTGTACATATTCTCACGATACTCAGTATCGATATATTGCTCACAAGTTTCTACCTTGTACATATTCTCACGATACTCAGTATCGATATATTGCTCACAAGTTTCTACCTTGTACATATTCTCACGATACTCAGTATCGATACATTGCTCATAAGATGGATTGCAAGGGCCCTGTTTGAGAGATAAGAGGCACTCAGGTATGGTAATTGGTACTCTGTGCTGACAAAAATTTCACCAGGCCTACCCCAGGGGTCTCCACTATCTCCAGTATTATTCAATGTATTCACCATAATGATTACATATCAGCAACTATCTGGCAGGGGACGAACATTGCCATTTGCAGACTACATCATGGTGTACAGACAGGAGAGAAACAGGGATGAAATTGCTAATAAACTGCAGGAAGAACTGAACCGCATCATGGCCTGGTGTGATGTTTCTGGTGCAACAATAAACCATACCAAAGCTGTGCTATCATGGTTCTCCTAAATAATCACATTGTGAAGTCGACACACCATATGTCACTTTAGATGGATATACACTCACCCGAACAGCATCTATGAGTTATTTGGGTGTAAAATTTGATCGCAGTCTATGCTTTAGGGACCATATCGACCAAGTTATTGCCAAGGCTCGCAATGCAATATCCGCACTGAGAATCATGGCGGCTGCTAACATTGAACAACGCCTTCTTGTGCTCTTGTACCAAGGTATTGTTCTGTCATGTATAGAATATGCATGCGCTCTCCTAACGATTAGTAACTACGCAGATAGACTGGAAAGAATTCAGAATGAGGCTATGCGCATCATTCTGGGATGCCAAAGATAAACCAGGAGCGTCAATGAGATTCCTTCTTGACCTCCCCACTATGGCTCACAGAATTGTAGCTTGGGGAGTTCAATCTTATCTTAAACTTCAACACAAACAAGGAACATCCTCTCCATGAAGAACTCATTAAGGAGAAAGGGTGTAGACTCAAGAGATGCAGATCATGGCTGAGTCAGGCGAAATGTATCCTTGGGAAAATATGTTTACCGTCCGAAATTGAACCAGGAGAGGAATGGATTGCTGTACCACTTCAATTTTAGACTTTATTATTATCATCATCAAATAGTTTGTGAAAATAACGTCCAAAATATTTCAATTTTCTCTTTATTATTTGTAGCATCAGCCAGTTTTCTTTGATTTTGAGTTCTTTCTGGATAGATCTATTTGTTTCTCTTCTCTGTCCAAGATATAAGTAGGACTCTTCTGTAACACTTATATTCAAAAGCACATATATGTTTTTCCACTGCTTTATTAAATATCCATGCTTCACATCCATACGTTGCCACTAGGAATATGCATGCTTTTAGTATTCTGATCTTTGTTTTCTTATCAGTTCAGTTCCATACTGTTTTTAGTTGTTTAATTTTTGTAAAACCATGTTTGTTCTTCTTTTAATTTCCTTCATCCAATTTCCATCTGTTGTTAGCAGTGAACCAAGATATTCAAAACTGTTCACATTTCCATCTGTTGTTTGCAGTGAACCAAGATATTCAAAACTGTTCACATTTCCATCTGTTGTTAGCAGTGAACCAAGATATTCAAAACTGTTCACATTTCCATCTGTTGTTAGCAGTGAACCAAGATATTCAAAACTGTTCACATTTCCATCTGTTGTTAGCAGTGAACCAAGATATTCAAAACTGGTCACATTTTCTACTTTCTCTCCGTTGATAAACATATCATTTGTCATGTTCGTTTTATCTGTTGTCATTATTTTGTTTTTGCCACATTGAGATATAGATTTTGTTTTTCACTTTTATCTTTCACTTTTTCTAATAATTTCTCAATCCTTTTTGTGATGTTGACAGGAACACTGTATCGTCAGCGTATCGTAGTTCAGATATTTCTCTTTATTTTACAGTTATCATATCCATTAAGAAAAACTGTGAACAAAATATTTCATCACTAATTAACATGAACGTTGAGGTCCTCTTGAGTGGCAACGTCAATGATACAGATGTAATTATTTACACCGATGGTTCAGTCATTCGCCAACAACGCTGTGCGCGTGCGTTTTCAGCACGCTAAGGAAGAAAAATAATAAGAGAGGCCAGTGGGGCCTACGCGACAACCACAAGAAGTTTGACAATGGATGTACGGTCGATTACTCAGTGATTCATTGAACATGATTCGTAAAGTCTAAATAGGAATGGTGAGACCAAACTGGGTGGAGGTACTGGTGCAGACATGAATCAGAGAAATCACCTTCATTTTTGTCCCTGGGCATGCAGGAATCAAGGGTAATGGACCGAAATGACACTCTTAAAGCATTGAGATAATTTTTAGTACAGAGGAGTTTCAGGGTTGTAAACACCAGTCACTGAATAGATTAGGAGAGATTGGTCTTGCTATTGGTACAGTCTGGACATAACGACACATCAAATATACAAAAATATTGTTGATATTGGTACAGTTTGGACATAACGACACATCAAATATACAAAAATATTGGTGTTGATATTGGTACAGTCTGAACATAACGACTTATCAAGTATACAAAGAGATTGGTGTTGATATTGGTACAGTCTGAACATAACGACTTATAAAGTATACAAAGAGATTGGTGTTGATATTGGTACAGACTGGACAGAACGACTTATCAAGTATACAAAGAGATTGGTGTTGATATTGGTACAGTCTGGACAGAACGACTTATCAAGTATACAAAGAGATTGGTGTTGATATTGGTACAGTCTGGACAGAACGACTTATCAAGTATACAAAGAGATTGGTGTTGATATTGGTACAGTCTGAACATAACGACTTATCAAGTATACAAAGAGATTGGTGTTGATATTGGTACAGACTGGACAGAACGACTTATCAAGTATACAAAGAGATTGGTGTTGATATTGGTACAGTCTGACATACGACTTATCAAGTATCAAAGGATTGGTTTTGATATTGGTACAGTCTGGACAGAACGACTTATCAAGTATACAAAAAGATTGATTAATCAACATCGAACTGGCGTAAGGGATGCTGAACGCTGCTGGATTTGTTGAGGTGGAGATTGGAGTACCGGAGTGCTATGATTATAATCCACATTTAAATGGTGACCTGAAAACTAAGCTTTGGGGAAACTTGACAGATCTGAAGCTGAATGACCAGTTTGTGGCCCACAGTAAATTAAACGCATGACCAGAGATCGCCGAGGGAGAAGAAGAAGAAGAAGACATATAACTGGTAACTAATAACTCTATTACATATCCCATCTTATTACATATCTCATCTTATTACTATCCATCTTATTAATATCCCATCTTATTACATTTTTTTTAATTTCTCTGACATTATTTTGTTCTGCAATCATTATTCAATATTTGATGTTGTTGTACGGTTTTTGTCTCAGACTTCTCAGTGTCTTGGTTGCTTCTCGGTGTGTCTCTATCTGGATATTTTCCAGTGATCTTTAGTCTCAGTGTAGGTGAGATCGAGTTTCTAGTCCTATCGTAGACGGACGATAAAACGTAACTGATACAAATTAACTGAATTCATACACACGTTAGAGACAACAGAACCATCGACAGTTGATATAACTGATACAAATTAACTGAATTCATACACACGTTAGAGACAACAGAACCATCGACAGTTGATATAGATGATTTACGATTCACACGTAAAAAAGAACCATCGACAGTTGATATAACTGATACAAATTAACTGAATTAATATCAAATAAAAAAAACCCAAATCATATGCATTTTCACGAACCACATAAAATTAATTTTGGTATTGTCGTCGATCAACTGGCTTCGTGCAAATTTCACAAGATCTTACTTGTGTAAGCTAAAAGTTGAAACATACATGGTTAAACATCGAAGTGCAATGAGATGATCTTAATCAATCAATCAATCAATTAATCAATCAATCAATTAATCAATCAATTAATCAATCAATCAATCAATCAATCAAATTAGATGTTGTCACCACCATTACTATTCTATATTTACATGATGATTGTCTTACAATCAGGACCAACCTTGTGTTACAATCAGGACCTACCTTGTCTTACAATCAGGACCAACCTTGTGTTACAATCAGGACCTACCTTGTCTTACAATCTGGTCCTACCTTGTCTTACAATCTGGACTTACCTTGTCTTACAATCAGGACCTACCTTGTCTTACAATCTGGACTTACCTTGTGTATGTATTGCTTCAGACAGACTCAAGTCTTTGACAAATCTGCTCCATCTATACAATCTCTTGATCTATCTTTCTATCTTTCTCTATCTTCACATCTCTCTCTGTCTCTCTCTGTCTCTCTCTGTCTCTGTCTCTTTCTGTCTCTGTCTGTCTGTCTCTCTCTCTCTGTCTGTCTCTATGTCTCTCTCTCTGTCTGTCTCTCTCTTTGTCTCTTTCTATCTCTCTGTCTGTCTCTCTGTCTCTCTCTGTCTCTCTCTCTCTGTCTGTCTCTCTCATGTCTCTTCTGTCTGTCTCTGTCTCTCTCTGTCTCTCTCTGTCTCTCTCTGTCTCTCTCTCTGTCTCTCTGTGTCTCTCTCTCTCTGTCTCTCTCTCTGTCTCTCTCTCTGTCTCTCTCTGTCTCTCTCTGTCTCTTCTCATCTCTCTGTCTCTCTATGTCTCTGTCTCTTTCTCTATCTCTCTGTCTCTCTGTCTCTATATATTTCTCTCCTATCTATATTATGAAATCTGCTGGAGACGTGTATGACGCAATCAATCAAATGTTACAATCAGTCTCCTGCACACAGTGACAATCATTGTGATTCTCAAACCAGCCTTAATGGCTGTGATTGCTTTAATGATCAATTTTAATCTTACCTGTCGTTCGTATATCGATCACAGGTAAAATTAGTTTGTGGCTCGCTCGCTAGGGGAAACCCAGAATAAAAATCATACTAATTGAAATCTATGACGTAAATGATGTGTAGGTGTGTGTGTGTGTGTGAGTTAGTGTGAATATATGCTTGTGAGGGTTGTGTGTGTGTGTGAATATATGCTTGTGAGGGTTGTGTGTGTGTGTGTTAGTGTGAATATATGCTTGTGAGGGTTGTGTGTGTGTGTGTGAGTTAGTGTGAATATATGCTTGCGAGGGTTGTGTGTGTGTGTGTGTGAATATATGCTTGTGAGGGTTGTGTGTGTGTGTGAGTTAGTGTGAATATATGCTTATGAGGGTTGTGTGTGTGTGTGTGTGTGAGTTAGTATGAATATATGCTTGTGAGGGTTGTGTGTGTGTGTGTGTGTGTTAGTGTGAATATATGCTTGTGAGGGTTGTGTGTGTGTGTGTTAGTGTGAATATATGCTTGTGAGGGTTGTGTGAGTGTGTTAGTGTGAATATGCTTGTGAGGGTTGTGTGTGTGTGTTCGTGTGAATATATGCTTGTGAGGGTTGTGTGCGTGCGTATGTGTTAGTGTGATATGCTTGTGAGGGTTGTGCGTGTGTGTGTGTTAGTGTGTTAGTGTGAATATATGCTTGTGAGGGTTGTGTGTGTGTTAGTGTGAATATATGCTTGTGAGGGCTGTATGTGTGTGTTAGTGTCAATATATGCTTGTGGGGGGTTGTGTGTGTGTGTGTGCGTGTGTGTTAGTGTGATATGCTTGTGGGGGTTGTGTGTGTGTGTGCGTGTGTGTTAGTGTAAATATATGCATGTGAAGATTGTGTGTGTGTGAATATATGCGTGTGAGGGTTGTATGTGCGAGAAAAGGGAAGCCACAAATGCAAACAGTTGAATAATCTATGCGGTTCTAATTGAGTATGATGTTTATTCCGATGAGAAATTGTCATCCTAACACATGCCCTAAGCTGGAGATTGGAATGTTCAATTGTGTATGGCTTGAGTGCGTGTTACTCTTGTGAACGTCTGGTTCGGTGCGTCAACAGTATCACAATCACCTTGTGAACGTCTGGTTCGGTGCGTCAACAGTATCACAATCACCTTGTGAACGTCTGGTTCGGTGCGTCAACAGTATCACAATCACCTTGTGAACGTCTGGTTCGGTGGTCACAGTATCACAATCACCTTGTGAACGTCTGTTCGGTGCGTCAACAGTATCCAATCACCTTGTGAACGTCTGGTTCGGTGCGTCAACAGTATCACAATCACCTTGTGAACGTCTGGTTCGGTGCGTCAACAGTATCACAATCACCTTGTGAACGTCTGGTTCGGTGCGTCAACAGTATCACAATCACCTTGTGAACGTCTGGTTCGGTGCGTCAACAGTATCACAATCACCTTGTGAACGTCTGGTTCGGTGCGTCAACAGTATCACAATCACCTTGTGAACGTCTGGTTCGGTGCGTCAACAGTATCACAATCACCTTGTGAACGTCTGGTTCGGTGCGTCAACAGTATCACAATCACCTTGTGAACGTCTGGTTCGGTGCGTCAACAGTATCACAATCACCTTGTGAACGTCTGGTTCGGTGCGTCAACAGTATCACAATCACCTTGTGAACGTCTGGTTCGGTGCGTCAACAGTATCACAATCACCTTGTGAACGTCTGGTTCGGTGCGTCAACAGTATCACAATCACCTTGTGAACGTCTGGTTCGGTGCGTCAACAGTATCACAATCACCTTGTGAACGTCTGGTTCGGTGCGTCAACAGTATCACAATCACCTTGTGAACGTCTGGTTCGGTGCGTCAACAGTATCACAATCACCTTGTCAACGTCTGGTTCGGTGCGTCAACAGTATCACAATCACCTTGTGAACGTCTGGTTCGGTGCGTCAACAGTATCACAATCACCTTGTGAACGTCTGGTTCGGTGCGTCAACAGTATCGCAATCACCTTGATACAAGCTCAGTTGAAATAGTAGAAGCTGCAGGTATGTACCTGACCTACATGTTGCAGGTATATCACTGACCTATATGCTACAGGTATGTACCTGACCTACATACTGCAGGTATATCACTGACCTGTATGCTACAGGTATGTATCTGACCTACATGCTACAGGTATGTACCTGACCTACATGCTACATGTATGTACCTGACCTACATGCTACATACATGTATCTGACCTACATGCTACAGGTATGTCCCTGACCTACATGCTACAGGTATGTATCTGACCTACATGCTACAGGTATGTACCTGACCTACATGCTATAGGTATGTACCTGACCTACATGCTGCAGGTGCTTATTAAACGTGGTGACCGTAGTCACGATTTCAGCGCAAACTACACATGTTACAAAGATTGGTTAACTTGGTTGATATGAACATACCATCATCGATAAGAACAAACGACCATCACATGTGGATGCAAAAGAGAGCGCAGAGAGCAGAGAGAACATCCTATGTATCAGCTCCAGTCTCCAGTTGTACCTGCAGAAACTGTGGCAAGGATTACCACTCCAGAATAGGTCATTACAGCCACAAGAAACGTTGTGATTCAGCGCAGAACATACTACGTGACGCAAGACCTATTGTCTCCTGAGACAGCACAGAACATACTACGTGACGCAAGACCTATTGTCTCCTGAGACAGCACAGAACATACTACGTGACGCAAGACCTATTGTCTCCTGAGACAGAACAGAACATACTACGTGACGCAAGACCTATTGTCTCCTGAGACAGCACAGAACATACTACGTGACGCAAGACCTATTGTCTCCTGAGACAGCACAGAACATACTACGTGACGCAAGACCTATTGTCTCCTGAGACAGCACAGAACATACTACGTGACGCAAGACCTTTTGTCTCCTGAGACAGCGCAGAACATACTACGTGACGCAAGACCTATTGTCTCCTGAGACAGCGCAGAACATACTACGTGACGTAAGACCTATTGTCTCCTGAGACAGCGCAGAACATACTACGTGACGCAAGACCTATTGTCTCCTGAGACAGCACAGAACATACTACGTGACACAAGACCTATTGTCTCCTGAGACAGCGCAGAACATACTACGTGACGCAAGACCTATTGTCTCCTGAGACAGCGCAGAACATACTACGTGACACAAGACCTATTGTCTCCTGAGACAGCGCAGAACATACTACGTGACACAAGACCTATTGTCTCCTGAGACAGCGCAGAACATACTACGTGACACAAGACCTATTGTCTCCTGAGACAGCGCAGAACATACTACGTGACACAAGACCTATTGTCTCCTGAGACAGCGCAGAACATACTACGTGACACAAGACCTATTGTCTCCTGAGACAGCGCAGAACATACTACGTGACACAAGACCTATTGTCTCCTGAGACAGCGCAGAACATACTACGTGACACAAGACCTATTGTCTCCTGAGACAGCGCAGAACATACTACGTGACACAAGACCTATTGTCTCCTGAGACAGCGCAGAACATACTACGTGACACAAGACCTATTGTCTCCTGAGACAGCACAGAACATACTACGTGACGCAAGACCTATTGTCTCCTGAGACAGCACAGAACATACTACGTGACGCAAGACCTATTGTCTCCTGAGACTGCACAGAACATACTACGTGACGCAAGACCTATTGTCTCCTGAGACTGCACAGAACATACTACGTGACGCAAGACCTATTGTCTCCTGAGACAGCGCAGAACATACTACGTGACGCAAGACCTATTGTCTCCTGAGACAGCACAGAACATACTACGTGACGCAAGACCTATTGTCTCCTGAGACTGCACAGAACATACTACGTGACGCAAGACCTATTGTCTCCTGAGACATAGATGCCAATGATGTAGTGATGAAGAACAAACCCCACAGATCACAAAGAGTTAGTTTAGTTAGTTACTTAGTTAGTTAGTTTGTTCCTTTCGTGCCAGAGGCGGCACATAGGGCAGAGGTTTTAGATCTCCATGTGATACGGTTCTTTGTAGCAGTTGGAGATCTTGTATGGTTTTACATCCCAATAGTTTACTTTCTTGTTGGATGGTTCTTCGAAGAGTGGTCTTTGGTCTTCCACGTTTTCTTTTCCCAACTGGTGACCACATAAGGACTTGTTGATTTAGTCTCTTTTCGTCTGATCTAAGCACATGACCTAAATATTTCCACCTTCGTTTCCTTATAATATTTGATACGGGTTGTTGGTGTGTTCTATCTCTCACTGTGTTGTTAGAAACGAAATCACTCCATTTTACTTTTAATAATTTTCGTAGACATTTATTCTCAAAGCTGTCCAGTTTCTTATCAATTTTCTTTGTTGATTTCCAACTTTCACAACCGTAGGTCAGTACAGGAATCACACATGACCTAAATAATTTAACTTTTGTGCATATACTAAAGTCTTGAGATTGCCAGATATTCGTTAATTTAGTGAAGGCACTAATTGCTATAGCAATACGAGAGTTGATTTCTTTCATCGTATCTCCGTTGTTTGACACTTTACTACCCAAATAACTTGATAGTTATATTATAGAATAAAAGAGTGGTTAACTTGATTGAAAATAACAAACACAAAGAAGAAGAAGAAGAAGAAAGCACACAAATCAAACATTTCAAGAAGGAAGAGAATGATGCAAGTAACCATCCAATCATCAGAATATCCTGTGTGACATTTTATCCAATATCTTACTTGATACATACACAGACAAAGATTTGCTCACAAACTGAGGAATTGAAATATCTATCAATTGTTTTACTTCATTTGATTCTACTCCAGTTTGTCAAACTACAGTTTTCCAACTCCAGTTTGTTCCACTCCAGTTTGCCATTCTCCAGTTTGTCCCACTCCAGTATGTCCTACTCTAGTTTGCGCTACTCCAGTGTGTTATACTCTAGTTTGTTTGTCATACTCCAGTTTGTCCTACTCTAGTTTGTCCCATTCTAGTTTGTAATACTCCAGTTCGTAACTCAGTTGTCCTACTCCAGTATGTCATACTTTAGTTTGTAATACTCCAGTTTGTTATACTCTACTTTGTTATACTCTAGTTTGTCCTACTCCAGTTGTTATAACCAGTTTGTTCTACTCCAGTTTGTCCTACTCCAGTTTGTCCTACTCCAGTTTGTCATACTCCATTTATCACACTCCAGTTTATCACACTCCAGTTTATCACACTCCAGTTTATCACACTCCAGTTTATCACACTCCAGTTTATCACACTCCAGTTTGTCCTACTACATTTTGTCCTACTTCAATTTGTCATACTCCAGTTTTTCCTAATCCAGATTACCCTAATCCAGATTACCCTACTACAGTTTACCCTACTCCACTTTGTGCTACTCCAGTTTGTTCTACTGCAGTTTGTCATACATACTCCAGTTTGTCCTACTCCAGTTTGTCCTACTCCAGTTTGCGCTACTCCAGTTTGTCATACTCCAGTTTGCGCTACTCCAGTTTGTCATACATACTCCAGTTTGCGCTACTCCAGTTTGTCATACTCCAGTTTGCGCTACTCCAGTTTGCGCTACTCCAGTTTGCGCTACTCCAGTATGGTAATATGAAAAAGAAAGACGTGGCTACATGTAATTATTGATATTAGCATAGATGGTATTGTCCACTTTCATGAGACTGACCACCTGGACAAGATCTATACTTAACACTAATCAAGCTTGAGTTTGTTGCTTCCGGTGAGACAGGATGAAAGTGGGCGGCAACCAGGCCGCAAGTCTTGCCAGTTTGCGGCTGTAAATTCTAGATCTGAGTATTCCGACGAATTAGATGGACATCGTTTGGCAAATATGGCAGACCGGAACTGGAAGAATGTTATTGTATCTACTACATACTTAGTTTCTGCTAAAAATTGACTTCTAGATGTGACCAGGCTGCCTGTAATGTTGCTACTGGCAGACACATCTCTCAGTAATACTATAGAATATCGGTCTATACAAACACCCACATTTGGTTTGAGTTTTCTTGTATTGTTATCTCTGTGTTCCTAGAGAGAGAGAGAGAGTTATCTCTGTGTTCCTAGAGAGAGATAGTTATCTCTGTGTTCCTAGAAAGAGATAGTTATCTCTGTGTTCCTAGAGAAAGATAGTTATCTCTGTGTTCCTAGAGAGAGATAGTTATCTCTGTGTTCCTAGAGAGAGATAGTTATCTCTGTGTTCCTAGAAAGAGATAGTTATCTCTGTGTTCATAAGAGAGATAGTTATCTATGTGTTCCTAGAGAGAGATAGTTATCTCTGTGTTCCTAGAGAGAGATAGTTACCTCTGTGTTCCTAGAGAGAGATAGGTATCCCTGTGTTCCTAGAGAGAGAGATAGTTATCTCTGTGTTCCTAGAGAGAGATAGTTATCTCTGTGTTCCTAGAGAGAGATAGTTATCTCTGTGTTCCTAGAGAGAGAGAGAGATAGTTATCTCTGTGTTCCTAGAGAGAGAGATAGTTATCTCTGTGTTCCTAGAGAGAGAGAGATAGTTATCTCTGTGTTCCTAGAGAGAGATAGTTATCTCTGTGTTCCTAGAGAGAGAGATAGTTATCTCTGTGTTCCTAGAGAGAGAGAGAGATAGTTATCTCTGTGTTCCTAGAGAGAGAGATAGTTATCTCTGTGTTCCTAGAGAGAGAGAGAGATAGTTATCTCTGTGTTCCTAGAGAGAGATAGTTATCTCTGTGTTCCTAGAGAGAGATAGTTATCTCTGTGTTCCTAGAGAGAGATAGTTACCTCTGTGTTCCTAGAGAGAGATAGTTATCTCTGTGTTCCTAGAGAGAGAGATAGTTATCTCTGTGTTCCTAGAGTGAGAGATAGTTATCTCTGTGTTCCTAGAGAGAGATAGTTATCTCTGTGTTCCTAGAGAGAGATAGTTACCTCTGTGTTCCTAGAGAGAGATAGTTATCTCTGTGTTCCTAGAAAGAGATAGTTATCTCTGTGTTCCTAGAGAGAGATAGTTATCTCTGTGTTCCTAGAGAGAGATAGTTATCTCTGTGTTCCTAGAGAGAGATAGTTATCTCTGTGTTCCTAGAGTGAGACAGAGAGATGGACTTATAAAGTTACATATGTTCTTCTCACTTTTATTGTTATCTGACAGTGTGTCTCATGTTATCTGACAGTGTGTCTCATGTTATCTGACAGTGTGTCTCATGTTATCTGACAGTGTGTCTCATGTTATCTGACAGTGTCTCATGTTATCTGACAGTGTGTCTCATGTTATTTGACAGTGTCTCATGTTATCTGACAGTGTGTCTCATGTTATCTGACAGTGTGTCCTCATGTTTCTGACAGTGTCTCATGTTATCTGACAGTGTGTCTCATGTTATCTGACAGTGTCTCATGTTATCTGACAGTTGTTCATGTTATCTGACAGTGTGTCTCATGTTATCTGACAGTGTGTCTCATGTTATCTGACAGTGTCTCATGTTATCTGACAGTGTGTCTCATGTTATCTGACAGTGTGTCTCATGTTATCTGACAGTGTCTCATGTTATCTGACAGTGTGTCTCATGTTATCTGACAGTGTGTCTCATGTTATCTGACAGTGTGTCTCATGTTATCTGACAGTGTGTCTCATGTTATCTGACAGTGTGTCTCATGTTATCTGACAGTGTGTCTCATGTTATCTGACAGTGTGTCTCATGTTATCTGACAGTGTCTCATGTTATCTGACAGTGTGTCTCATGTTATCTGACAGTGTGTCTCATGTTATCTGACAGTGTGTCTCATGTTATCTGACAGTGTGTCTCATGTTATCTGACAGTGTGTCTCATGTTATCTGACAGTGTCTCATGTTATCTCACAGTGTGTCTCATGTTATCTGACAGTGTGTCTCATGTTATTCTACAGTGTGTCTATGTTATCTGACAGTGTGTCTCATGTTATCTGACAGTGTGTCTCATGTTATCTGACAGTGTGTCTCATGTTATCTGTGAAGATTGTGGGCTCTTCTTCTGTACACCATATCGAGCATATGCTAACTCTTCTGTGTGATTTGAGCGTAAGAGCGATGTTACTCTGTGCTGCTAGTTATGCGCCTATGAAGTAGACCAGCACATCCAAGTTCTGCCGTGCTTTTTATTTACTAGTGTAGCTTTCCTAGGTCTTACAACAGTCGCCTCTTACGACATGCCTTGTAGGCCGCATTGGTATTATTCTTTGCTTCCCTTTGAGGGCCCTGAAACCACACGGGCGGTTGTGAGTTCCAATCTGGATATGCATTGTTCAGATGGCATACACTTTTTTTTCCTGAAATCCCTAGCATTGTTGCCGTAGCAACGGAGTTCGGGATTTTGCAACATTCTCGTAGGTGTCGTTTCTGCCATTAGGAGAAGTCATATGAGTAAACAGAGTTCAATAAAGTACACCCTTCCCCTTTAGAGCACTTTAGATCATCTAGATGCGTTTGTGTACTTGTCTGTTGATGTATGCTGTCTAGTAGTGGTATCTGCATGTGTTTATGTACTTGTCTGTTGATCTATGCTGTCTAGTAGTGGTATCTGCATGTGCTTGTGTACTTGTCTGTTGATCTATGCTGTCTAGTAGTGGTATCTGCATGTGTTTGTGTACTTGTCTGTCGAAATCTATGCTGTCTAGTAGTGGTATCTGCATGTGTTTGTGTACTTGTCTGTTCATCTATGCTGTCTAGTAGTGGTATCTGCATGTGTTTGTGTATTTGTCTGTTGATCTATGCTGTCTAGTAGTAGTATCTGCATGTGTTTGTGTACTTGTCTGTTGATCTATGCTGTCTAGTAGTGGTATCTGCATGTGTTTATGTACTTGTCTGTTGATCTATGCTGTCTAGTAGTGGTATCTGCATGTGTTTGTGCACTTGTCTGTTGATCTATGCTGTCTAGTAGTGGTATCTGCATGTGTTTGTGCACTTGTCTGTCGAGATCTATGCTGTCTAGTAGTGGTATCTGCATGTGTTTGTGTACTTGTCTGTTGATCTATGCTGTCTAGTAGTAGTATCTGCATGTGTTTATGTACTTGTCTGTTGATCTATGCTGTCTAGTAGTGGTATCTGCATGTGTTTGTGCACTTGTCTGTCGAGATCTATGCTGTCTAGTAGTGGTATCTGCATGCGTTTGTGTACTTGTCTGTTGATCTATGCTGTCTAGTAGTAGTATCTGCATGTGTTTGTGTACTTGTCTGTCAAGATCTATGCTGTCTAGTAGTAGTATCTGCATGTGTTTATGTACTTGTCTGTTGATCTATGCTGTCTAGTAGTAGTATCTGCATGTGTCTGTGTACTTGTCTGTTGATCTATGCTGTCTAGTAGTGGTATCTGCATGTGTTTATGTACTTGTCTGTTTAGATCTATGCTGTCTAGTAGTAGTATCTGCATGTGTTTGTGTACTTGTCTGTTGATCTATGCTGTCTAGTAGTGGTATCTGCATGTGTTTATGTACTTGTCTGTTGATCTATGCTGTCTAGTAGTGGTATCTGCATGTGCTTGTGTACTTGTCTGTTGATCTATGCTGTCTAGTAGTGGTATCTGCATGTGTTTGTGTACTTGTCTGTCGAAATCTATGCTGTCTAGTAGTGGTATCTGCATGTGTTTGTGTACTTGTCTGTTGATCTATGCTGTCTAGTAGTGGTATCTGCATGTGTTTGTGTACTTGTCTGTTGATCTATGCTGTCTAGTAGTAGTATCTGCATGTGTTTGTGTACTTGTCTGTTGATCTATGCTGTCTAGTAGTGGTATCTGCATGTGTTTATGTACTTGTCTGTTGATCTATGCTGTCTAGTAGTGGTATCTGCATGTGCTTGTGTACTTGTCTGTTGATCTATGCTGTCTAGTAGTGGTATCTGCATGTGTTTGTGTACTTGTCTGTCGAAATCTATGCTGTCTAGTAGTGGTATCTGCATGTGTTTGTGTACTTGTCTGTTGATCTATGCTGTCTAGTAGTGGTATCTGCATGTGTTTGTGTACTTGTCTGTTGATCTATGCTGTCTAGTAGTAGTATCTGCATGTGTTTGTGCACTTGTCTGTTGATCTATGCTGTCTAGTAGTGGTATCTGCATGTGTTTGTGTACTTGTCTGTTGATCTATGCTGTCTAGTAGTGGTATCTGCATGTGTTTGTGTACTTGTCTGTTGATCTATGCTGTCTAGTAGTGGTATCTGCATGTGTTTGTGTACTTGTCTGTTGATCTATGCTGTCTAGTAGTGGTATCTGCATGTGTTTGTGTACTTGTCTGTTGATCTATGCTGTCTAGTAGTGGTATCTGCATGTGTTTGTGTACTTGTCTGTTGATCTATGCTGTCTAGTAGTGGTATCCACAGTCAGTACACTTGCATCTGGAGTCGTATAGATGTTCCTCGTCCTGGTTCCAGAACCACAGTCAGTACACTTACATTTGGAGAATGAAACACCTACATCTGGAAGTCACACGTGGATAATTACAAATTATAGTCAAACTTACCAGCAGACGACACCAGTTTTAACCAGGACACAATACTGGTTCTGTACACCATTACTTATTCAACAGCTGAGAAATGCAATTAGCACATATTACTACGCGGGAGTGAGTGTGTAAGTTAGATTACTATCAAATAAAGGCTAAAGATGACCGCGAGTTGAACAGGCAGTGTCTGAACTCAATTAGACGTCATGTGGTGTTTTAGTTGTCACTTGGTACTCTACAAACGTCTCTATCCAAGTTCTATACTCGAGTCTCAGAGAACGTGATCTGATGTCACGCTGATGTGTATTCTCTCACAACTAACGACAGCCTTCCTCCCTTCGGTAGCCTTGGCGCCTAATATGGCGCCTCTAAACATTTATTGCGTGAAGACTTGCTTTTCTAATAACGAGTGTCCTTCGCCGTTCCGGCGAGCCCTACTCCGACTTCAGAGGTACTTTTAATATAGATCATTAGGTAAAAGTAGATCAGAACTTTAGTTTAATATAGATCATTAGGTAAAAGTAGATCAGAACTTTAGTTTAATATAGATCATTAGGTAAAAGTAGATCATAACTTTGTTTAATATAGATCATTAGGTAAAAGTAGATCAGAACTTTGTTTAATATAGATCATTAGGTAAAAGTAGATCAGAACTTTAGTTTAATATAGATCATTAGGTAAAAGATCAGAACTTTGTTTAATATAGATCATTAGGTAAAAGTATATCGGAACTTTGTTTAATATAGATCATTAGGTAAAAGTAGATCAGAACTTTAGTTTAATATAGATCATTAGGTAAAAGTAGATCAAGACTTTGTTTAATATAGATCATTAGGTAAAAGTAGATCAGAACTTTGTTTAATATAGATCATTAGGTAAAAGTAGATCAGAACTTTGTTTAATATAGATCATTAGGTAAAAGTAGATCAGAACTTTAGTTTAATATAGATCATTAGGTAAAAGTAGATCAGAACTTTAGTTTAATATAGATCATTAGGTAAAAGTAGATCAGAACTTTGTTTAATATAGATCATTAGGTAAAAGATCAGAACTTTGTTTAATATAGATCATTAGGTAAAAGATAAGAACTTTGTGTAGTTCAACCGCAGATTTTGTTTAATATAGATCATTAGGTAAAAGATCTGAACTTTGTGTAGTTCAACCGCAGATTTTGTTTAATATAGATCATTAGGTAAAAGTAGATCAGAACTTTGTTTAATATAGATCATTAGGTAAAAGTAGATCAGAACTTTGTTTAATATAGATCATTAGGTAAAAGTAGATCAGAACTTTAGTTTAATATAGATCATTAGGTAAAAGTAGATCAGAACTTTAGTTTAATATAGATCATTAGGTAAAAGATCAGAACTTTGTTTAATATAGATCATTAGGTAAAAGTAGATCAGAACTTTGTTTAATATAGATCATTAGGTAAAAGTAGATCAGAACTTTGTTTAATATAGATCATTAGGTAAAAGTAGATCAGAACTTTAGTTTAATATAGATCATTAGGTAAAAGTAGATCAGAACTTTGTTTAATATAGATCATTAGGTAAAAGTAGATCAGAACTTTGTTTAATATAGATCATTAGGTAAAAGATCAGAACTTTGTGTAGTTCAACCGCAGATTTTGTTCACATGGAACATTTTTGGGTCTTAGTCCTCCAACTTCGAAGTTTGCACTGCAGCATTCACTAGTACAGCATGTTATCAACTTCGGTTTCTCCTTCACTTCACTATATCAGTGTTCACTTTCGCCTTCACTATCAGCGAGATCAGTGCTACATTTAACTTTGCTATCAGCGAGATCAGTGCTACATTTAACTTTGCTATCAGTGAGCTCAATGCTACATTCAACTTTGCTATCAGCGAGATCAGTGCTACATTCAACTTTGCTATCAGCGAGATCAGTGCTACATTTAACTTTGCTATCAGCGAGATCAGTGCTACATTCAACTTTGCTATCAGCGAGCTCAATGCTACATTCATCTTTTCTATTAGTGAAATCAGTGCTCCATTCAACTTTGCTATCAGCGAGCTCAGTGCTATATTCAACTTTGCTATCAGTGAGCTCAATGCTACATTCAACTTTGCTATCATCGAGCTCAGTGCTACATTCAACTTTGCTATCAGCGAGATCAGTGCTACATTCAACTTTGCTATCAGCGAGCTCAGTGCTATATTCAACTTTGCTATCAGTGAGATCAGTGCTACATTCAACTTTGCTATCAGCTAGCTCAGTGCTACATTCAACTTTGCTATCAGTGAGCTCAGTGCTCCATTAAACTCTGCCTCATTCTTTACTGCAATATTTAACACAGTCTCATTCCTTACTGCAACATTAAACATAGTCTCATTCCTTAATGCAACAATAAACACAGCCTCATTCCTTACTACAACATTAAACTCTGCCTCATTCATTGAATTTTTGTTAACAATTTTAATATCGATTGAAATATGTTGTTGTTGGCTGGAATAAAAAATAGCGAAAATTTCTGATGTTACTTTTCCCCACTCCGCTCCTGCTCCCGCTCCTGCTAATGAACGGCAATCTGCAGTTATAACTAGTGAATGGGACGCACATCATCAACCGACCTCCACCCAAGCCCTGAGCTGCCTCTGAGAAAGTTTATTAGCAAATACATTTCTAATAGCGGTATTTAGAGTGCCGTCTGCTTAACCTGTTAAGTCGATCTTCTCTCTAACGGTACACACAACTCTCTAACGGTACACACAACTCTCTAACGGTACACACAACTCTCTAACGGTACACACAACTCTCTAACGGTACACACAACTCTCTAACGGTACACACAACTCTCTAACGGTACACACAACTCTCTAACCAAACTCTAAGTACACAACTCTCTAACGGTACACACAACTCTCTAACGGTACACAACTCTAGGCAACTCTCTAACGGTACACACAACTCTCTAACGGTACACACAACTCTCTAACGGTACACACAACTCTCTAACGGTACACACAACTCTCTAACGGTACACAACAACTCTCTAACGGTACACACAACTCTCTAACGGTACACACAACTCTCTAACGGTACACAACTCTCTAACGGTACACACAACTCTCTAACGGTACACACAACTCTCTAACGGTACACACAACTCTCTAACGGTACACACAACTCTCTAACGGTACACACAACTCTCTAACACACTCTACGGTACACACAACTCTCTAACGTACAACTCTCTAACGTACACACAACTCTCTAACGGTACACACTCTAAGTCACAACTCTCTAACGTAACACAACTCTCTAACGGTACACACAACTCTCTAACGGTACACACAACTCTCTAACGTACACACAACTCTCTAACGGTACACACAACTCTCTAACGGTACACACAACTCTCTAACGGTACACACAACTCTCTAACGGTACACACAACTCTCTAACGGTACACACAACTCTCTAACGGTACACAAACTCTCTAACGTACACACAACTCTCTAACGGTACACACAACTCTCTAACGGTACACACCAACTCTCTTAACGGTACACACAACTCTCTAACGGTACACTCTAACGACACCTCTAACGGTACACACAACTCTCTAACGGTACACAAACATGGCTGCACTTCAGGTTTTTATTTGTTGTCTTCATAAAACCAAGATAACCCTTTCCTCGTAACCGATTATTTTCTCCTCCTCCTAATGGGATGAAGACAACAACAGCGGTCAAATACCATGTTCAATATTTTATTTTCCTTATTTGTTCAGTCAAGTACATCGTTAAATGGAACTCAGTCAATGGCAAATCTTTTCATCAATTGAATTTTTATCTTTTACTTCAACTCTTCCCTCCATTTTCTCTCTCTCCATCTCTCTCTCTCTCTCTCTGTTTCTGCTTCTCTCTCTCTCTCTCTCTCTCTCTCTGCTTCTCTCGTTCTTGTCATAGTCTAGCATTGAATAGTAGTTATGTCTGAAGGTCCACAATATACTGAGGTCCACATCTATATACACAATAGGATATCCAAAGCCAGTGCTGCGTTCGGAAGGTTACGTGTCACTGTGTGGGAACGGAAGGGATAAGCATAGTCACAAAGCTGAAAGTTTACCAGGCCATAGTGCTAACCACGCTGCTGTACGCAAGCGAGACATGGACAGTGTATAGCAGACACGGAAGAAAATTAAACCATTTCCACACAAGCTGTCTACGCAGAATACTAAAAATAAACTGGCAGGACAAAATTCCAGACAGCGAAGTCCTCACAAGAGCAAAGATCCCAAGCGTCAACACCCTGTTGCAGAAGGCCCAACTGAGATGGGTCGGTCACGTTGCTCGAATGCCTGATAAACGCATCCCAAAACAGTTGATGTATGGCGAGCTTGAAGGGGCAGACGTTTAGCTGGTGGACAGAAAAACGCTTTAAAGACACTCTTAAAGTGTCTCTGAAATGCTTCGATATAGACAATACGTGCTGGGAATCCCTTGCGCAAGATCGCCAAATGTGGCGCTGTAACAACAAAGAGAACCGAATAGCTGAGAATCATCGTATGTTGAGTCACAGAGAAAACGAGCAGCGCGAAAGACAGAGCACACAACACGCACATGTCTAACCTTGATCATGTATGCCCCACCTGTGGTCGGGGATTCTGTTCTAGGATTGGACTCTACAGTCACCTCCGCACACACCAGAGAGGTGCAACAGTACACGTCTGAGATTGTTGTCATCATCGCTTGCGATGGACGCTATTAGATTAGATGTCTTGAAGGACAGTCCTATAGTCTGTATCTGCCGTTCATTAACGAGGTTGTTTATCGTCTTGTTCTGTCTGTTTATCGTCTTGTTCTGTCTGTTTTTAAGTCTTATTCTGTCTGTTTATCGTCTTGTTCTGTCTGTTTATCGTCTTGTTCTGTCTGTTTATCGTATTTTTCTGTCTGTTTATTCTCTTGTTCTGTCTGTTTATTCTCTTGTTCTGTCTGTTTATTCTCTTGTTCTGTCTGTTTATCGTCTCATTCTCTAACACACATGAATGATACACACACACACACACACACACACAGACAGACGTACACACAAACATACATATCATTACTGAAACACTGTTATATATTACATTACTATCACATATAGAACTAGTATACTCTCTTCAAGAGTTGCTGTTAATGTCTGTTGTCTGTCTTTCTTGAAGGATGTTATCAGAGTTGCTGCTAATGTCTGTTGTCTGTCTTCCTTGAATGATGTCTTGAACTGCTGCTAATGTCTGATGTCTGTCTTGAGGAATGTCTTGTTGAACCGCTGCTAATGTCTACTGTCTGTCTTGAAGTATGTCTTGTTGAACTGCTGGTCCCTGTGACCCAGATCTACAGTTGACGCATATCTCCATGTGACCCAGATTTTTAGACGGCCCATATCTTGAAATGACCCAGACCTCCAGTTGCCCCATATCTCCTTGTGACCCAGACCTCCAGTTGTCCCATATCTCCATTTGATCCAGATTTCAAGCGACACATATCTCCTTGTGACCCAGATCTTCAGTTGACCCATATCTCATTGTGACCCAGATCTTCAGTTTACTCATATCTCCATTTGACCCAGATTTCAAGCGACCCATATCCTTAAACAAACCAGATTTGTTACTAACCCAGATATACACACGACCCAGATATCTAGCTGACCCATATCTGTAGACGACCCATATCTCTGGACTTGTCTGATATTTAAAAAGAAACACCACCTTTTGGCCGGACAAGACATGACAATTAATGTCAATATCATGCACAAATACGGTATTGACAAGAAATAAACAATTTTAAACAAATTCTTGTTTACAAACAGTTACAATAGAACACTAACTTTGAGGAGCACTTTTGTTACACTACAACAAGTTCATCTCTCTTGTGTGTAGAGAGAGAGAGAGTGAAGAGAGAGAGAGGAGAGAGAGAGAGAGAGCGATAGAGAGAGCGAGAGAGAGAACAAACACCAGAAGAATGAAGTCCAGTAATTAGATGTCAAACAAGGATAGAATATAAAGCCAACAATATTTGTTGGATGATTTGTTGATTAATTTCCAGAAGGTTCTTGAGGTTTCTAGTCTTGAGATAAATAGTTTTAACAACGCATGTTTTTATTATCTGGGTGGGGTAGAGGGAGTGGGTGAGGTAGAGGAGTGGGTGGGGTAGAGGGGGTGGGTGGGGTAGAGGGAGTGGGTGGGGTAGAGGGAGTGGGTGGGGTAGAGGGAGTGGGTGGGGTAGAGGGAGTGGGTGGGGTAGAGGGAGTGGGTGAGGTGGAGACTAGGGGTCGAAGTTAGACATTAGTTACTGTTCTGACGATATTTTTATAGAGAACAGTTTGAGAAGGTTGCGAACAGTTGGAGAAGGTTGCGAACAGTTGGAGAAGGTTGCGAACAGTTGGAGAAGACTGCATACAGTTGGAGGAGGTTGGATACAGTTGGAGGAGGTTGGATACAGTTGGAGAAGGTTGAGAACAGTTGGAGAAGGCTGGGAACAGTTGGAGGAGGTTGAGAACAGTTGGAGAAGGTTGGGAACAGTTGGAGGAGGCTGGATACAGTTGGAGGAGGTTGAGAACAGTTGGAGGAGGTTGAGAACAGTTGGAGAAGGTTGGGAACAGTTGGAGGAGGCTGGATACAGTTGGAGGAGGCTGGATACAGTTGGAGGAGGCTGGATACAGTTGGAGGAGGCTGGATACAGTTGGAGGAGGTTGGATACAGTTGAGAAGCTGGATACAGTTGGGGGAGGCTGGATACAGTTGGAAGAGGCTGGATACAGTTGAGGAGGCTGAATACAGTTAGATGAGGATGGATACAGTTAGATGAGGCTGGATACAGGTAGAGGAGGCTGGATACAGTTAGAGGAGGCTGGATACAGGTAGAGGAGGCTGGATACAGTTAGAGTATGTTAAGGACAAACAGTGTGAGGAGGCTAATTCAGTCCGATATTTCTTAACTCTCTCAGTAAAGTTCTTTTTGATGTTTCTCTACGTCGTCCTTTCGTTCTCGAACCCTTTACATCCCACTTCAATGCCTGCTTTGATATTCGTTAATCATTTCTTCTCAAGGCATGTCTAACATATCTCCATCTTCTCTTTCTTATAACAGTTGTCACTAGTGGTTGACCAGACATGTCTCTGATTTCATCACTTCTCCTGAATTCGTTCCATTTTATATTCATTATTTTTCGCAGACATCTATTTTCAAATGCATTCAACTTGCATTCTATATATTTAGTCATTTTCCAACTCTCGCTGGCATATGTTAGGATTGATACAACATTTGAATTGAAAATTCATAATTTAGTTTTAATACTATATAACTTGCAGTTCCATATTTTATTTAGACTTTTAAAAGTTGATGTTGCTTTGCCAATTCGTATCATAATTTCTTTTTAACATTTCCTGTACAATCAAAATTGCTACCTAAATAGGTGAACTGCTCTGTTATTTTTATCATTTTAGATTCCAGTGTGATATCTGCATTACTTGTCATAGGTGTCTTCATTATATTTGTCTTATTGTAGTTTACATGTAGTTCACCTTTGACGATATGGGTGTTAAGTTATCTGTTTGTATGTGCATACCTTGGTTGTTTTTACTTACCGTAATATCATCTGCAAAGTCATAAACTTCTAGTTGACTATGTTCCACCCAATCGATGCCAGTTTCGCCACTGCAATATTTTCTCATCATCCAGTCAATGACCACTCTAAACAGAAGCAAAAACAAAATACATATTTATTTTACCAAGGTTTCAATCATAAACTTTGGCCATCATCAGAGCGGACAGTACACATTGAACCATCATCAGTGGGGACAGTACACATTGAACCATCATCAGTGGGGACAGTACACATTGAACCATCATCAGTGGGGACAGTACACATTGAACCATCATCAGTGGGGGCAGTACACATTGAACCATCAAGTTTTTGACTATGCATATATATTTAGATGTGTGTGTGTGTGTGTGCGTGCGCGTGCGTGCGTGTGCGTGTGTATATGTACGTATGTACGTATGTGTGTGTGTCTGTGTGTGTGTATGTATGTATGTATTTGTTGACCTACATTAACGCTATGCACATTCCTGCCTTTCCTTGCCCAGTTTCTCAATGAGAAGATACCTAATATGGATCTCAGGTGAGAATCTCAGGTGAGTGTTCGTGTATGTACAAAACAGTTCTCTCTAACTGTGTACATAAGCTTCGGTTAACTTTACTCAACATTCATACGTTCAGGCTAAAGTATACACATAAATATACACGTGGCCATATGTGATAACAAACACACAAACGTTGAATACACACAACACAAGACACTTGACCACCTGTACACAAACTTAGTCAAACACACATACACATACAAGAGATCAAGACTCATCTGCTCCTATTACAGTCTTCCCTTATATCTATGCTAAATAGTTTTACTACAGTCTTCCCTTATATTTATGCTACATAGTTTTACTACAGTCTTCCCTTATATCTATGCTAAATAGTTTTACTACAGTCTTCCCTTATATCTATGCTAAATAGTTTTACTACAGTCTTCCCTTATATTTATGCTACATAGTTTTACTACAGTCTTCCCTTATATCTATGCTACATAGTTTTACTACAGTCTTCCCTTATATTTATGCTAAATAGTTTTACTACAGTCTTCCCTTATATCTATGCTAAATAGTTTTACTACAGTCTTCCTTTATCATGCTAAATAGTTTTACTACAGTCTTCCTTATATCTATGCTAATAGTTTTACTACAGTCTTCCTTATATCTATGCTAAATAGTTTTACTACAGTCTTCCCTTATATCTATGCTAAATAGTTTACTACAGTCTTCCTTATATCGATGTCATTGCTTATAGTTTGACTACAGTCTTCCCTTATATCGATGTCATTGCTAAATAGTTTTACTACAGTCTTCCCTTATATCGATGTCATTGCTATATAGTTTGACTACAGTCTTCCCTTATATCGATGTCATTGCTATATAGTTTGACTACAGTCTTCCCTTATATCGATAATGATACAAATATATTGCATGTGGATGAAGTCAATGAACTCACTTCTCTACACGATCTCAATATAAGAATAACAAGAAGGAGAAGATGAACACAGAAACAAAAAAGAAGAGTGTATATGTTTTTGTAATGTTCATGTCAAGTGATTATTCAAGATTGATTGATTAATTGATTGATTGATTGATTGGTTATACCCTCATCCTTGTGCGTCGGTGAGTAGCCATGTGTGCTCCGATTTTTGTCTTACACAGATACAACTATTTCAACAACACAACTATTTCAACAACACAACTATTTCAACAACACAACTATTTCAACAACACAACTATTTCAACAACACAACTATTTCAACAACACAACTATTTCAACAACACAACTATTTCAATACAACTATTTCAACACAACTATTTCAATACAACTATTTCAATACAACTATTTCAACAACACAACTATTCACATGATAGAAATACTTGTTAGGTGATTTGTGTGTGTGTTTGGGTGTTTGCCTGTGTGTGTACTTGTAATTGGAAAACATCAATGGAAGCACTATTCACTGCTACCGTCGATAGCTTAAACGTATCTGGAGTAGTCCAGCGCTGAGAAGAAGCATTTCACTGAAGTGGAGTGATCGCCTATGCCTGATGCTTAATGAATCTCTGTTATACTGAAATCTCTTACTATCTTACATTATTTTTCTGCATAGATAATCTACTTCTATGCTATATCTTCATGCGCATCTAGTGAGAGACTTTCTTCTGTGTTAGTTTCTGTCTGTATGGGACCACCCCACACAAGGTATTGAGTAGTTGTACCAAGTCTTTATGGGACCACCCCACACAAGGTATTGAGTAGTTGTACCAAGTCTTTATGGGAACACCCTGCAGAAGGTATTAAGTAGTTGTACCAAGTCTGTATGGGACCATCCCACACAAGGTATTGAGTAGTTGTACCAAGTCTGTATGGGACCATCCCACACATGGTATTGAGTAGATGCACCAAGTCTGTATGGGATCATCCCACACAAGGTATTGAGTAGTTGTACCAAGTCTGTATGGGACCATCCCACACATGGTATTGAGTAGATGCACCAAGTCTGTATGGGACCATCTCACACAAGGTATTGAGGAGTTGTATCAAGTACGTATGGGAACACCCTGCAGAAGGTATTGAGGAGTTGTATCAAGTCTGTATGGGACCATCCCACACATGGTATTGAGTAGATGCACCAAGTCTGTATGGGAACACCCTGCACAAGGTATTGAGGAGTTGTATCAAGTCTGTATGGGAACACCCTGCAGAAGGTATTGAGGAGTTGTATCAAGTCTGTATGGGAACACCCTGCAGAAGGTATTGAGGAGTTGCACCAAGTCTGTATGGGAACACCCTGCAGAAGGTATTGAGGAGTTGTATCAAGTCTGTATGGGAACACCCTGCAGAAGGTATTGAGGAGTTGTATCAAGTCTGTATGGGAACACCCTGCAGAAGGTATTGAGGAGTTGTATCAAGTCTGTATGGGAACACCCTGCAGAAGGTATTGAGGAGTTGTATCAAGTCTGTAACTGTATAGCATTTCTTCATTGTTGTCGTCTACCCGTGTGCTTCTTGGTCTTGCTCGCGCCTTAGATAAGGATTTGTTCTTTATTGTAATCATACATGAATGGTTAATAGTTTACTGTCAATCATGTTCAAGGCATGCATCACAAAACGTAGTACTCATGTTCAAGGCATGCATCACAAAACGTAGTACTCATGTTCACATTGATCACTTCAAACAAACCGCGGACATTTCCAAATCGACCAGATTATTGTTGCAATGCTGCTGCCCAGGTGAAAATAATTTTAAAATTAAAATAAACATCTTAAATAAATCAGTAAGTCAATCCATCAATCAGTCAGTCAATCAATCAGTCAGTAAGTAAGTCCCCCAATCAATGAGTCAGTCAGTCAACCAATCGGTAAGTCAATCACTCAGTCAGTCAATCAGACAATGAATTGGACAGTCAGTCAGTCAATCAATTAATTAGTCAGTCAATCAGTCATTCAATCAATCAATTAGTCAATAAAAATATGTACTTTATGTTGGCCATACATCTGGTATCATGTTACCATCCTAGACCAGTTCTCTGCTCTCACTAGAAACAGTGCTGGGTTACATTATCTAGTTGTATCGCTCCTGACACGATCTACACCGGTTCACGAACTCGCCAACAATTTCTTTTATGATATTTTGACGAAACAAAGTCTCTCTTTGACGGGACAGTGTCTATGTTTGACGGGAAGGGAAAAGCCGGTGTACTGGACTAGGTCCCAACGGTGACGAACGTTCAATGAACACACGCAAGTTTAACTGACAACTCAGAATTGATCTTGGCTGGCATCTTTTATTTCTCACGAGTTGGAAACTTGATTGTACAAGAGCATAGTCTTGTTCTCTTTAGACGGGAACACGTGGGGGCCCCAGTTGGACAACTTGTTCAATGTTCCGAGCACCTCGTGTCGTAGGTGGCTACCATTCACTTTAGTTGAGTGCTTAACATTGACAGCTACCGCCACCTTGACGATCCACAAGGATCAGTGTTGTCTTTATGATTATCTTTCATTGGCACTGTAGTCACGTCTGCGTGATGTAGTCACGTCTGCGTGATGCCATAATATAACAACAGACAAGTAGGACATGTTAGAACTTGCTTCCATGACAGAGAGAGAGATACCGTCGTCTACTACTAACAGCCAAGTCTAATATTAACTGGTTTATTATTGAATATTACTCTCTTGTTAACAATTGTTACACATTTGGCAACGGATAACGGGCTCATATTTAATCATATGTTTGTATATGCGAAATAAAACAAGGAAACATGAAAGAAGAAATGGAAGTTAAGAAGAGAAACTAGTAAATTATGTACTATCTCCGCTTTTGAATAGCTCTCCTACAAGTTATGTACTTTGCTCCTATTTTACACTCTGTCCAGCTTTTGCATGCCTACCTCCTGAGGTTTCCTTCCCAATGGTATCGGTGTCTTCCCCTTGTTCTCCTGCCTTCTACCTTTCAATAGAGTGCCATGTCCTTTAGTGTGACCAACATATCTCAATTGTCTACTATCTATCACATTGAGACAGTCTTATCTATTTTTACTGCCACGCTTTCATTGCTGAAGTCCTTGCTTATAAGTTTTGTCTGTCCATGACACTCGCACCTATTCATTCTTCTGTATATCTTCTACATTTGACAAGCTTTATTTCTTCTCTCCATCTATTTGTTCAATGTCCATGTTACTTCTCCATACAACAGTTGATGAATATATGTAGCACTTGATAAATCTGTTCTTTTGTATACTTGTAGACTTTGGTAATATGCTCTTGACCATGCCTCTATTTGCTTTTTCATTCACCTCTCTACAATCTTCTGTTTTTGTTACTATATGTTCACAGATATACATAATTTGACACTTGTTTCATTCTTTCTACATTTATCATTATGTTCAGTATCTTTGTCTCTATCTCGCTCTTTCGTGCTTTACTTATGCCCTATATTTTCTCTCTCTCTTTCTCTCTCTTTTGTTTTACTTATGCATTATTTCTTTGTCTCTCTCTCTCATTCTCTCTCTATCTTTCTCTCTCTCTCTCTCTTGTTTTATTTATGCCCTATGTCTTTCTCTCTCTCTCTCTCTCTCTATCTGTCTCTCTCTCTCTCTCTTGTTTTATTTATGCCCTATGTCTTTCTCTCTCTCTCTCTCTCTTGTTTTACTTATGTCCTATGTCTTTCTCTCTCTCTCTTGTTTTACTTATGTCCTATGTCTTTCTCTCTCTCTCTCTTGTTTTACTTATGTCCTATGTCTTTCTCTCTCTCTCTCTCTCTTGTTTTACTTATGTCCTATGTCTCTCTCTCTCTCTCTCTCTCTCTCTCTCTTGTTTTACTTATGTCCTATGTCTCTCTCTCTCTCTCTCTCTCTCTCTTCTCTCTCTCTCTCTCTCTCTCTCTCTCTCTCTCTCTCTCTATCTGTCTCTCTCTCTCTCTCTCTCTCTCTCTATCTGTCTCTCTCTCTCTCTCTTGTTTTATTTATGCCCTATGTCTTTCTCTCTCTCTCTCTCTCTCTCTTTGTTTTACTTATGCCCTATGTCTCTCTCTCTTCTCTTGTTTTACTTATGCCCTATGTCTCTCTCTCTCTCTTGTTTTACTTATGCCCTATGTCTGTCTCTCTCTCTCTCTCTCTCTTTGTTTTACTTATGCCCTATGTCTCTCTCTCTCTCTCTCTTGTTTTACTTATGCCCTATGTCTCTCTCTCTCTCTCTCTTGTTTTACTTATGCCCTATGTCTGTCTCTCTCTCTCTCTCTCTTGTTTTACTTATGTCCTATGTCTCTCTCTCTCTCTCTCTCTCTCTTGTTTTACTTATGCCCTATGTCTCTCTCTCTCTCTCTCTCTTGTTTTACTTATGTCCTATGTCTCTCTCTCTCTCTCTCTCTCTTGTTTTACTTATGTCCTATGTCTTTCTCTCTCTCTCTTTCTCTCTCTCTCTCTCTCTATCTGTCTCTCTCTCTCTCTCTTGTTTTACTTATGTCCTATGTCTTTCTCTCTCTCTCTCTCTCTCTCTCTATCTGTCTCTCTCTCTCTTGTTTTACTTATGTCCTATGTCTTTCTCTCTCTCTCTCTCTCTCTCTATCTGTCTCTCTCTCTCTCTTGTTTTACTTATGTCCTATGTCTTTCTCTCTCTCTCTCCCTCTCTCTCTCTCTATCTGTCTCTCTCTCTCTCTCTTGTTTTACTTATGTCCTATGTCTTTCTCTCTCTCTCTCTCTCTTCTATCTGTCTCTCTCTCTCTCTCTTGTTTTACTTATGTCCTATGTCTCTCTCTCTCTCTCTTGTTTTACTTATGTCCTATGTCTCTCTCTCTCTCTCTCTCTCTTGTTTTACTTATGTCCTATGTCTTTCTCTCTCTCTCTCTCTCTCTCTCTCTTGTTTTACTTATGTCCTATGTCTTTCTCTCTCTCTCTTCTCTCTCTCTCTCTCTTGTTTTACTTATGTCCTATGTCTTTCTCTCTCTCTCTCTCTTGTTTTACTTATGTCCTATGTCTTTCTCTCTCTCTCTCTCTCTTGTTTTACTTATGCCCTATGTCTCTCTCTCTCTCTCTCTCTCTTGTTTTACTTATGCCCTATGTCTCTCTCTCTCTCTCTCTCTTGTTTTACTTATGCCTATGTCTTTCTCTCTCTCTCTCTCTCTCTTTGTTTTACTTATGTCCTATGTCTCTCTCTCTCTCTCTTGTTTTACTTATGTCCTATGTCTCTCTCTCTCTCTCTCTTGTTTTACTTATGTCCTATGTCTCTCTCTCTCTCTCTCTCTTGTTTTACTTATGTCCTATGTCTGTCTCTCTCTTCTCTTCTCTCTCTCTCTCTCTTGTTTTACTTATGTCCTATGTCCTATGTCTCTCTCTCTCTCTCTTGTTTTACTTATGCCCTATGTCTTTCTCTCTCTCTCTCTCTCTTGTTTTACTTATGCCTATGTCTTCTCTCTCTCTCTCTCTTGTTTTACTTATGCCCTATGTCTGTCTCTCTCTCTCTCTCTCTTGTTTTACTTATGTCCTATGTCTCTCTCTCTCTCTCTCTTGTTTTACTTATGTCCTATGTCTCTCTCTCTCTCTCTCTTGTTTTACTTATGTCCTATGTCTTTCTCTCTCTCTCTCTCTCTCTCTCTTGTTTTACTTATGTCCTATGTCTCTCTCTCTCTCTCTCTTGTTTTACTTATGTCCTATGTCTATCTCTCTCTCTCTCTCTCTCTCTATTGTTTTACTTATGTCCTATGTCTGTCTCTCTCTCTCTCTCTCTTTTTTTACTTATGTCCTATGTCTCTCTCTCTCTCTCTCTCTTGTTTTACTTATGTCCTATGTCTGCTCCTCTCTTGTTTTACTTATGTCTTCTGTCTCTCTCTCTTGTTTTACTTATGTCCTATGTCTGCTCTCTCTCTCTCTTTTTTACTTTGTCCATCTTCCTCTCTCTTGTTTTCTATGTCTATGTCTTCTCTCTCTCTCTCTCTTGTTTTACTTATGTCCTATGTCTTTCTCTCTCTCTCTCTCTCTTGTTTTACTTATGTCCTATGTCTGTCTCTCTCTCTCTCTCTGTTTTACTTATGTCCTATGTCTATCTCTCTCTTCTCTCTCTCTCTCTTGTTTTACTTATGTCCTATGTCTTTCTCTCTCTCTCTCTTGTTTTACTTATGTCCTATGTCTTTCTCTCTCTCTCTCTCTCTTGTTTTACTTATGTCCTATGTGTCTTTCTCTCACTCTCTCTCTCTCTCTTTGTTTTACTTATGTCCTATGTCTGTCTCTCTTCTTCTCTCTCTCTCTCTCTCTCTCTTGTTTTACTTATGTCCTATGTCTTTCTCTCTCTCTCTCTCTCTTGTTTTACTTATGTCTACCTTCTTCTCTTGTTTTACTTATGCCGCTCTCTCTGTTTTCTTTGCTATTCTCTCTCTCTCTCTCTCTCTCTCTTGTTTTACTTATGTCCTATGTCTTCTCTGTTTCTTCTTTCTCTCTCTCTCTCTCTTGTTTTACTTATGTCCTATGTCTTTCTCTCTCTCTCTTGTTTTACTTATGTCCTATGTCTTTCTCTCTCTCTCTCTCTTGTTTTACTTATGTCCTATGTCTGTCTCTCTCTCTCTCTCTTTTGTTTTACTTATGTCTATGTTCTCTCTCTCTCTCTCTCTTGTTTTACTTATGTCCTATGTCTGTCTCTCTCTCTCTCTCTCTTGTTTTACTTATGTCCTATGTCTGTCTCTCTCTCTCTCTCTCTTGTTTTACTTATGTCCTATTCTTCTCTTCTCTCTCTCTCTTGTTTTACTTATGTCCTATGCTGTCTCTCTCTCTCTCTTGTTTTACTTATGTCCTAGTGTCTTTCTCTCTCTCTCTTGTTTTACTTATGTCCTATGTCTCTCTCTCTCTCTCTTGTTTTACTTATGTCCTATGTCTGCTCTTCTCTTCTCTTGTTTTACTTATGTCCTATGTCTTCTCTCTTCTCTCTCTTTTTACTTATGTCCTATGTCTTTCTCTCTCTCTCTCTTGTTTTACTTATGTCCTATGTCTTTCTCTCTCTCTCTCTCTCTTGTTTTACTTATGTCCTATGTCTTCTCTCTTCTCTCTCTTGTTTTCTTTGTCTATGCTCTTCTCTCTTGTTTACTATGTCCTATGTCTGTCTGTCTTCTCTCTCTCTCTCTCTCTCTCTCTCTTGTTTTACTTGTCACTACTTTCTCTCTCTCTTGTTTACTTATGTCTTGTTCTCTCTCTCTCTCTTGTTTTACTTATGTCCTATGTCTGTCTCTCTCTCTCTCTCTCTCTCTCTCTCTCTGTTTTCTTATCCTATGTTGTCTCTCTCTCTCTCTCTCTTGTTTTACTTATGCCTATGTCTCCCTTTCTTTTTCTCTTCTCTCTGCTCTCTCTCTCTCTTGTTTTACTTGCTATGTCTCTCTTCTCTTCTCTCTCTTTCTTCTTTCTTCTCTCTCTCTCTCTTGTTTTACTTATGCCTATGTCTTTCTCTCTCTCTCTTCTCTCTCTGTTTTACTTATGCATGTCTCTCTTTTCTCCTCTTGTTTTACTTATGTCCTATGTCTCTCTCTCTTCCCCTCTCTCTTGTTTTACTTATGTCCTATGCCTTCTCTTTCTCTTCTCTCTCTCTCTTTTTTCTCTTGTTTTACTTATGTCCTATGTCTTTTCTCTCTCTCCTCTTGTTTTACTTATGTCCTATGTCTGTCTCTTTCTCTCTCTCTCTCTTGTTTTAGTATGTCTGTTTTCTCAATACTAATATCCAGGCTTGATATTTTACTTCTGTTGTTTAGTTGTTGTAATAGTCCTCTGTTGTTTAGTTGTTGTAATAGTCCTCTGTTGTTTAGTTGTTGTAATAGTCCTCTGTTGTTTAGTTGTTGTAATAGTCCTCTGTTGTTTAGTTGTTGTAATAGTCCTTTCAGTTTGTTTTCTCGTTGTCCGCTAACATCACTTTATCATCCTCATATCTTTAAGTTATTTATTATTCAACATCCACTGATGTTGATGTTCTGCTGTCCTGTCTATTTACTTGAATATATTGTTATCTTGTTTTGATGTTACAACATGCATGGTCAACACAGCACGTCACTGTCTGACTTCTCTAAACACAGAACTGAATGTTACAACATGCATGGTCAACACAGCACGTCACTGTCTGACTTCTCTAAAGACAGAACTGAATGTTACAACATGCATGGTCAACACAGCACGTCACTGTCTGACTTCTCTAAACACAAATGGAATGGTCAACAATATATTAAACAGTATGATAAGTATATTAACATCCAACACATACACGCACACACGCACACACTCACATACACACACACGCACGCACACACATACACACTTGATGCCGGCAAGAGAGACAGACACAGAGATAGTACTGAGATGAGAATGTTCACCGAGTTTGACAGACAATAGACTGTAGTTAGAGTATACCATCAGAGCTAGCAACAGAGTTTGACAGACAATAGACTGTATCTCAGAAGGAATGTAAAGACTGCACACACGATGATATTAACTCTTTTAGTGGGGACTGCCTAGAGTAGTTGATAGTAGCTCGGCCTGCTAGCTGTGAGACGCCTCATAGCTCGGGTTCGAACCTACTGTCCGGCATTTGTTCGAGTCCCTGGTCTTACTCAGGACGATAACGTGAGTACCTCTGAAGTCGGAGAAAATCTGCCTGTATGGCGAGGGGAATACTAATTACGAGTACATTGAGCACACGGCTGCCAGTGTAAAGTAATTTACAATGCACGCTGCTGCCATTGTAAGAAATTGGAAAAACGGATTTTCACGCAAAAATCAGTTTCAGAGATGAAACTTCGTTTGAGTTGAAAGCGGGCTAAAGAAAAAACAAAAAAAACTCTTTTAGTATACACATTCTCAACACAAGTTAATCTCAAAACAAGTCTTTAATTATTCAAATATTTGTCCGAACGAAATCTGTCATATCTTTCTTGCATATAGAGCACTTCTAGAACATTAGTTCATGTATTAGAATGTGTATCATTGAAAGCTGTATGTGATCATCTCGTCTGCTGTATTTGATCATCTCGTCTGCTGTATTTGATCATCTCGTCTGCTGTATTTGATCATCTCGTCTGCTGTATGTGATCATCTCGTCTGCTGTATTTGATCATCTCGTCTGCTGTATTTGATCATCTCGTCTGCTGTATTTGATCATATCGTCTGCTGTATTTGATCATCTCGTCTACTGTATTTGATCATCTCGTCTGCTGTATTTGATCATCTCGTCTACTGTATGTGATCATCTCGTCTGCTGTATTTGATCATCTCGTCTGCTGTATTTGATCATCTCGTCTACTGTATTTGATCATCTCGTCTGCTGTATTTGATCATCTCGTCTGCTGTATTTGATCATCTCGTCTGTTGTATTTGATCATATCGTCTGCTGTATTTGATCATCTCGTCTGCTGTATTTGATCATCTCGTCTGCTGTATGTGATCATCTCGTCTGCTGTATGTGATCATCTCGTCTGCTGTATGTGATCATCTCGTCTGCTATATGTGATCATCTCGTCTGCTGTATTTGATCATCTCGTCTGCTGTATGTGATCATCTCGTCTGCTGTATTTGATCATCTCGTCTGCTGTATTTGATCATCTCGTCTGCTGTATGTGATCATCTCGTCTGCTGTATTTGATCATCTCGTCTGCTGTATGTGATCATCTCGTCTGCTGTATTTGATCATCTCGTCTGCTGTATTTGATCATCTCGTCTGATGTATTTGATCATCTCGTCTGCTGTATTTGATCATCTCGTCTGCTGTATTTGATCATCTCGTCTGCTGTATGTGATCATCTCGTCTGCTGTATTTGATCATCTCGTCTGCTGTATTTGATCATCTCGTCTGCTGTATTTGATCATCTCGTCTGTTGTATTTGATCATCTCGTCTGCTGTATGTGATCATCTCGTCTGCTGTATGTGATCATCTCGTCTGCTGTATGTCATCATCTTGTCTGCTGTATTTGATCATCTCGTCTGCTGTATTTGATCATATCGTCTGCTGTATTTGATCATCTCGTCTGCTGTATGTGATCATCTCGTCTGCTGTATTTGATCATCTCGTCTGCTGTATTTGATCATCTCGTCTGCTGTATGTGATCATCTCATCTGCTGTATTTGATCATCTCGTCTGCTGTATTTGATCATCTCGTCTACTGTATGTGATCATCTCGTCTGCTGTATGTGATCATCTCGTCTGCTGTATTTGATCATCTCGTCTGCTGTATTTGATCATCTCGTCTGCTGTATGTGATCATCTCGTCTGCTGTATTTGATCATCTCGTCTGCTGTATGTGATCATCTCGTCTGCTGTATGTGATCATCTCGTCTGCTGTATTTGATCATCTCGTCTGCTGTATGTGATCATCTCGTCTGCTGTATGTGATCATCTCGTCTGCTGTATTTGATCATCTCGTCTGCTGTATGTGATCATCTCGTCTGCTGTATGTGATCATCTCGTCTGCTGTATTTGATCATCTCGTCTGCTGTATGTGATCATCTCGTCTGCTGTATTTGATCATCTAGTCTGCTGTATTTGATCATCTCGTCTGCTGTATGTGATCATCTCGTCTGATGTATGTGATCATCTCGTCTGCTGTATGTGATCATTTCGTCTGCTGTATTCTATAAAGACACTTACACACAAATAACATCAAATATATATTTTGTATTGCTATTTTAAAACAAAATATTTGGGTTAGTCGAGGGCTTTTCGGGAAATTGGTACTCTCTGAACGGCTAGTCATGTGACTTGTCCTATTGTAGGAGTTAAACATGTTTATAGCAGCTGACATTTAGAGGGTGGATGTAGATGATGGGGAGGAGGAAATGATGATAGATGTAGACGAGATAATGACCTACGTTTATGGATTAGATGATGTGTTGATGTAATACGTTGACGTGATAAGTTGATGTGATAAGTTAATGTGATAAGTTAATGTGATAAGTTAATGTGATAAGTTAATGTGATAACTTAATGTGATAAGTTAATGTGATAAGTTAATGTGATACATTGATGTGATAAATTAATGTGATACATTGATGTGATACATTGATGTGATAACTTAATGTGATAAGTTGATGTGATAAGTTAATGTGATACATTGATGTGATAACTTAATGTGATAACTTAATGTGATAACTTAATGTGATAAGTTAATGTGATAAGTTAATGTGATAAGTTGATGTGATAAGTTAATGTGATAAGTTAATGTGATAAGTTAATGTGATAGGTTGATGTGATAAGTTAATGTAATAAGTTGATGTGATAAGTTAATGTAATAAGTTGATGTGATAAGTTGATGTGATAAGTTGATGTGAAAGTGAGGAATATAAACTAGAAAATGACAGGTCAGATTGAGTCAGTGTGACTCCGTCTTAAACAAACTGTTTATTTGAATGATGACATCATGACTCACGTGACCATGTAGCAGTCAACATCAGAGAGATAGAGATTCCTTAAGTCTGTTTCCTTGTTCACGACTGTCTGAAGAGGTCATAGACTCGTGTCCACATTCTGTGAGGAGGTGTGTCACAGTTGTGTTCGACTGTGTGTAAGACATTCTGTGAGGAAGTGTGTCACAGTTGTGTTCGACTGTGTGTAAGACATTCTGTGAGGAAGTGTGTCACAGTTGTGTTCGACTGTGTGTAAGACATTCTGTGAGGAGGTGTGTCACAGTTGTGTTCGACTGTGTGTAAGACATTCTGTGAGGAAGTGTGTCACAGTTGTGTTCGACTGTGTGTAAGACATTCTGTGAGGAGGTGTGTCACAGTTGTGTTCGACTGTGTGTAAGACATTCTGTGAGGAAGTGTGTCACAGTTGTGTTCGACTGTGTGTAAGACATTCTGTGAGGAAGTGTGTCACAGTTGTGTTCGACTGTGTGTAAGACATTCTGTGAGGAAGTGTATCACAGTTGTGTTCGACTGTGTGTAAGACATTCTGTGAGGAAGTGTGTCACAGTTGTGTTCGACTGTGTGTAAGACATTCTGTGAGGAAGTGTGTCACAGTTGTGTTCGACTGTGTGTAAGACATTCTGTGAGGAAGTGTATCACAGTTGTGTTCGACTGTGTGTAAGACATTCTGTGAGGAAGTGTGTCACAGTTGTGTTCGACTGTGTGTAAGACATTCTGTGAGGAAGTGTGTCACAGTTGTGTTCGACTGTGTGTAAGACATTCTGTGAGGAAGTGTGTCACAGTTGTGCTCGAATGTGTGTAAGAATCACGTGTGTATATAGTTGTTGTAACAAACATTATTCATTTTCATCTGCAAGTTTATTTTGGTATCCATCTTTGACTCCATATCAACACACTGGTTGCTAGGAAACAACGTACACTTTATTTTGTATTTCTTTTCTTGACCTACAATCTGTTTTGTTGTCCTTGACTGACTAGTTGTCCTTGACTGACTAGTTGTCCTTGACTGACTAGTTGTCCTTGACTGACTAGTTGTCCTTGACTGACTAGTTGTCCTTGACTGACTAGTTGTCCTTGACTGACTAGTTGTCCTTGACTGACTAGTTGTCCTTGACTGACTAGTTGTCCTTGACTGACTAGTTGTCCTTGACTGACTAGTTGTCCTTGACTGACTAGTTGTCCTTGACTGACTAGTTGTCCTTGACTGACTAGTTGTCCTTGACTGACTAGATGTCCTTGACTGACTAGATGTCCTTGACTGACTAGATGTCCTTGACTGACTAGATGTCCTTGACTGACTAGATGTCCTTGACTGACTAGATGTCCGTGACTGACTAGATGTCCTTGACTGACTAGATGTATGTGACTGACGAGATGTCTGTGACTGACGAGATGTCCGTGACTGAATAGTTGTCTGTGACTGACGAGATGTATGTGACTGACTAGATGTCTGTGACTGACGAGATGTCCTTGACTGACTAGATGTCTGTGACTGACGAGATGTCTGTGACTGACGAGATGTCCGTGACTGACTAGATGTCTGTGACTGACTAGATGTCCGTGACTGACGAGATGTCTGTGACTGACGAGATGTCCGTGACTGACTAGATGTCTGTGACTGACGAGATGTCCGTGACTGACGAGATGTCTGTGACTGACGAGATGTCTGTGACTGAATAGTTGTCTGTGACTGACGAGATGTCCTTGACTGACTAGATGTCTGTGACTGACGAGATGTCCTTGACTGACTAGATGTCTGTGACTGACGAGATGTCTGTGACTGACGAGATGTCTGTGACTGACGAGATGTCCGTGACTGACGAGATGTCCGTGACTGACGAGATGTCTGTGACTGACGAGATGTCTGTGACTGACGAGATGTCTGTGACTGACGAGATGTCCGTGACTGACGAGATGTCTGTGACTGACGAGATGTCCGTGACTGACTAGATGTCTGTGACTGACGAGATGTCCGTGACTGACGAGATGTCTGTGACTGACGAGATGTCTGTGACTGAATAGTTGTCTGTGACTGACGAGATGTCCTTGACTGACTAGATGTCTGTGACTGACGAGATGTCCTTGACTGACTAGATGTCTGTGACTGACGAGATGTCTGTGACTGACGAGATGTCTGTGACTGACGAGATGTCCGTGACTGACGAGATGTCCGTGACTGACGAGATGTCTGTGACTGACGAGATGTCTGTGACTGACGAGATGTCTGTGACTGACGAGATGTCCGTGACTGACGAGATGTCCGTGACTGACGAGATGTCCGTGACTGACGAGATGTCTGTGACTGACGAGATGTCTGTGACTGACGAGATGTCTGTGACTGACGAGATGAAGTTGTTTCTTCTTTGTCGTTCGAGTTTGTTCTGAAATCTCATCGACCTCGTCTCATTTCATCGATCAGTCTAACTTTCAGATTACCACTCTAACTAGATCTGGTCTCAGTCTAACCGATAGATTAAAACTCTAACTAGATCTGGTCTCAGTCTAACCGATAGATTAGTGCTATAAATAGATCTGCTCTCAGTCTAACATAAAATAAAATGTGTTACTGTATCAGTTATCTATCTATTTAGTCAGAGACATATCTACATGTTAAGCAGTAACAGCCATGCGTATGCCCCTTCCCTCCCCCTCCTCCTCCCTCTCGTCACCGTGATAAAAGATATCACAGTCGTAACAGCAACAAACAAGTTACCACATTACAAGTTTAGACTGTCTTAACTTAAGAAACATCACAGTTAGGAATTCGTATTTATAACTAATATGTAACTAATTGATAACTTATTCATATCTAATTGATAGATATTTCATTATTTATTCATAATTAATTCTTCAATCTTTGCACTTTGTGAATTATCTCAAATTGTTCATCTACTGTAATAATTGGGTTATATCCCTTGTTTCAAATCAGGAAACGTGTGACAACTTGTTTACAGAAATATTCGACACAGATAATCTCTCCCATTCTCTGACAGACAATTTACAAAGATAATCCCTCTCATTCTCTGACAGACAATTTACAAAGATAATCCCTCCCATTCTTTGACAGACAATTTACAAAGATAATCTCTCACATTCTCCGACAGACAATTTACAAAGATAATCCTTTCCATTCTCTGACAGACAATTTACAAAGATAATCTCTCACATTCTCCGACAGACAATTTACAAAGATAATTCCTCACATTCTCATACAGACAATTTACAAAGATAATCCCTCTCATTCTCTGACAGACAATTTACAAAGATAATCCCTCCCATTCTTTGACAGACAATTTACAAAGATAATCTCTCACATTCTCCGACAGACAATTTACAAAGATAATCCTTTCCATTCTCTGACAGACAATTTACAAAGATAATCTCTCACATTCTCCGACAGACAATTTATAAAGATAATTCCTCACATTCTCATACAGACAATTTACAAAGATAATCCCTCCAGTCTCTGACAGACAATTTACAAAGATAATCCCTCCAGTCTGACAGACAATTTACAAAGATAATCCCAAGCAGAGTGGGCATAACTTCATGCACCGAATACATTGAAAAACAAATGCAGTGGTTTGGACATTTAATGAGAATGAAATACAACCAACTACCAATAACAGCATACAATAAAAGAGATCGGGTACTAGAGCTAAGAGAAGACCAAGAAAAGATGGATAGACAATATCAAGACCATACTACATAAACACGAATATAACACAACAAGGGCGACTCATCTAGCCCTAGAACACAAATTAAAGCTCCCATCCCTATGCTCAACGGCAGGAGTGGACAGCCAACTACATCTTCCACCTGGGAATAGACAATAGATAGATATATGCTAACACACATATACCCACTGACGCTTAGACAAACACATGATCCGACGCATAGACAGACATACTCACTGACGCTTAGACGAACACATGATCCGACGCATAGACAGACATACTCACTGTAAGATTCTAAAATACTTTAAGCATATACGCAAACATGTATGGACACACACACATACACACACACACACACACATAGGATCACACACATAACCACATATAGTGGCGCAAGAAAGATTACAAACACACACATAAACAGATATGCGCACGCATTTAATGATCAACTCGCACAGATATACGCACATACGTACACTTAAACAGACAAACAATCACTCAAACATACAAAGCTGACACTTTGACTGGCAATTATGTGTTTCTACTTGAAGTCACATAACATGCACGCGCTGTAAATCAACGCCTTCATTAGCACGTGCGGCCTTGTAGGTGCAGGTATCTTGAAGCTGTTTGCAGAATATCAACATCATGTCAGCGGATGTCTTCATAGTTCTTTGATGTCTAGATTGTACCTGAGATGTTATCTTTTATATGGTAAATGTTCTTCTAACATCACAAACAGCAGGGATAAGTGGTTCTTCTAATATCCCATACAGCAGGGATACGTGGTTTTAATGACACATACAGCAGGGATAAGTGGTTGTTCTAATATCCCATACAGCAGGGATAAGTGGTTCTAATACCACATACAGCAGGGATACGTGGTTCTAATGACACATACAGCAGGGATACGTGGTTCTAATGACACATACAGCAGGGATACGTGGTTCTAATGACACATACAGCAGGGATAAGCGGTTGTTCTAATATCCCATACAGCAGGGATAAGTGGTTCTAATATCCCATACAGCAGGGATACGTGGTTCTAATGACACATACAGCAGGGATAAGCGGTTGTTCTAATATCCTATACAGCAGGGATAAGTGGTTCTAATATCCCATACAGCAGGGATAAGTGGTTCTAATACCACATACAGCAGGGATACGTGGTTCTAATGACACATACAGCAGGGATACGTGGTTCTAATGACACATACAGCAGGGATAAGCGGTTCTAATATCCCATACAGCAGGGATAAGCGGTTCTAATACCACATACAGAATGGATAAGTGGTTCTTTTAATACCACATACAGCAGGGATAAGTGATTATTTTAGTACCACATACAGCAGGGATAAGTGGTTGTTCTAATATCACATACAGTAGGAATATGTGGTTCTTCTAATACCACATACAGCAGGGATATGTGATTATTTTAGTACCACATACAGCAGGGATAAGTGGTTCTTCTAATACCACATACAGCAGGGATAAGTGGTTCTTCTAATACCACATACAGCAGGGATATGTGGTTCTTCTAATACCACATACAGCAGGGATATGTGGTTCTTCTAATACCACATACAGCAGGGATATGTGGTTCTTCTAATACCACATACAGCAGGGATATGTGGTTCTTCTAATACCACATACAGCAGGGATATGTGGTTATTCTAATACCACATACAGCAGGTATATGTGGTTCTTCTAATACCACATACAGCAGGGATATGTGGTTCTAATACCACATACAGCAGGGATATGTGGTTCTTCTAATACCACATACAGCAGGTATATGTGGTTCTTCTAATATCACATACAGCAGGGATATGTGGTTCTTCTAATACCACATACAGCAGGAATATGTGGTTCTTCTAATACCACATACAGCAGGGATAAGTGGTTCTTCTAATATCACATACAGCAGGTATATGTGGTTCTTCTAATACCACATACAGCAGGGATATGTGGTTCGTCTAATACCACATACAGCAGGGATATGTGGTTCTTCTAATACCACATACAGCAGGTATATGTGGTTCTTCTAATATCACATACAGCAGGGAAATGTGGTTCGTCTAATATCACATACAGCAGGTATATGTGGTTCGTCTAATATCACATACAGCAGGGATATGTGGTTCGTCTAATACCACATACAGCAGGGATATGTGGTTCTTCTAATACCACATACACCAGGGATAAGTGGTTCTTCTAATATCACATACAGCAGGTATATGTGGTTCGTCTAATATCACATACAGCAGGGATATGTGGTTCGTCTAATACCACATACAGCAGGTATATGTGGTTCGTCTAATACCACATACAGCAGGTATATGTGGTTCGTCTAATACCACATACAGCAGGGATAAGTGGTTCTTCTAATATCACATACAGCAGGTATATGTGGTTCGTCTAATACCACATACAGCAGGGATATGTGGTTCGTCTAATACCACATACAGCAGGGATATGTGGTTCGTCTAATACCACATACAGCAGGTATATGTGGTTCGTCTAATACCACATACAGCAGGGATAAGTGGTTCTTCTAATACCACATACAGCAGGGATAAGTGGTTCTTCTAATATCACATACAGCAGGGATATGTGGTTCTTCTAATACCACATACAGCAGGGATATGTGGTTCTTCTAATACCACATACAGCAGGGAAATGCGCTCAATGTCAGAAGACATTCTTGATTTTTGTGATTTTGTTCAGCGCGGAGTGTTGGTTTTATCCAATCTCTCACATTGTTCTGTTAAGTAGTGTAGGCTACTGTATGTGTCTGTGTGTGCATATGTGTGTGGGTGTGTAGGTGGATGTTAGGTCAGTACACGTGTGTAGGTGGTCGGAAGAGAGAGAGGGTATGTGTGTAGTCGGTCGGAAGAGAAAGAGAGGGCATGTGTGCAGTCGGTCGGAAGAAAGAGAGAGAGAGCATGTATGTAGTCGGTCGAAAGAGAGAGAGAGAGGCATGTGTGTAGTCGGTCGGAAGAGAGAGAGAGAGAGAGGGGGCATGTGTAGTCGGTCGAAGAGAGAGAGAGAGGCATGTGTGTAGTCGGTCGAAAAGAGAGGAGAGGGCATGTGTAGTCGGTCGGAAGAGAGAGAGTGAAGGGGGCATGTGTGTAGTCGGTCGGAAGAGAGAGAAAGAGGGGGCATGTGTGTCAGAAAATAACACATTAATTTAAAAATAAATCTGTATAATTTACTCCACATCTGCTGTATCTGTACACAGTTGGTACAGCTTAACAGTACAATACTCCACATCTGCTGTAGCTGTACAAAGTTGGTACAACTGGTACAACTTGGAAGTATAACATTGTCTTGAGAGGATGATCGAAAAAATGGATCAAATCTGAGATACCTCTAACAATTTTTGTGCAGTATTCCGGCAGCACTGCTTGCTTTTAGAAATGAGGCTATCCGATATAGTCACATGGTTCATGACACCATCACCTGGTTAATTGCACTATCACCTGGTTAATTACATCATCACCTGGTTAATTACATCATCACCTGGTTAATTACATCACAACTTGGTTATTCCGGCTGCCGTTGCCACTCTATTATAACTTTTTTGGGGGTCAACATTTGTTCCTCTAGTTGCTGTCCTTGTTGTTGGTGTTTGTGTTGTTGATGTTGGTATTGTTGATGTTGGTGTTGTTGATGTTGGTATTGTTGATGTTGGTGTTGTTGTTGTTGGCTTGGCGTTGTTGGTGTTGTTGTTGTTGATGTTGGTGTTGGCGTTGTTGATGTTGGTGTTGGTGTTGGCGTTGTTGGTGTTGTTGATGTTGGTGTGGTTGATGTTGGCGTTGTTGATGTTGACGTTGTTGTTGTTGGTGTTGTTATTGTTGGTGTTGGCATTTGTTATGTTGTTGATACTGAACAACAAACAATATTGTTTGCATTGTTACATTCTAATGAGGAAAAAGTGCGAGCTACTTGCAGATTTCTGTGCTTCTAACGAGCTCGTAATTGGAGGGCATAATCTTCCCTCGTGGAACGTCTGGCCGAATGGATTAGAGCATGCGCTTCCATTGGGGCAACCATGTTCAATATCCGGTAAAGCCAAGTAGGTTTTTTTCTGTCGGGGCATAAAGAAATAATAATAACCTGAACTGTATGGTGGCGACTGCACTAGCCATGTGGCCATTAAACTCCACAGGCACATGTCCCCCTCCTCTCCCTGTCCTACAATGCCCTAAAAGCGGTATTACGGTCAGTAACGACAGATATACTCTTCTCTCGCGAAAGTTGCCATAAGGTCCGCATGGATCTCGTCAGATCATCGCTTTGAAAATCATATTGTCGCTAGACAGGAACTAAAATGGAACTCTCAAAGGGAACGGAAAAGAGAACTCTATAAAGAGACATGGAGACTTGAGTATCGTTGAGAAATTGAAGAATGTTGGTTTATCCACAGAAGAGACGAGAGAAAGTGGCCATCTGTTGACACCCTATGCTTCACTAGGAGCGGGGAGGAACAATAAGAAGACTGTGACGAAGACTCTTTCATCGATACGTTGATTTCATTAATTATTGGGATATGTTTATTTAATTTGATATTGACATGTCGCCATGTCTAGACTGTTCTCTCTCTCTCTCTCTCTCTGTTGTTCTCTCTATCTCTCTCTCTCTCTCTGTTGTTCTCTCTCTCTCTCTCTCTGTTGTTCTCTCTATCTCTCTCTCTCTGTTGTTCTCTCTATCTCTCTCTCTGTTACATTCTATGACCTGATTTAATTGTAATTTAAAAAAAACAATATTAGCACTGGATGTTTTTTCGTCGTAGAACATTGCCTGTCACATGCAACTAATGAAATATGCAATGTAACCTTGTGTTTGCCAGTGTTGTACATGCAACTAATGAAATGTGCAATGTAACCTTGTGTTTGCCAGTGTTGTACATGCAACTAATGAAATGTGCAATGTAACCTTGTGTTTGCCAGTGTTGTATATGCAACTAGTGAAATGTGCAATGTAACCTTGTGTTTGCCAGTGTTGTACATGCAACTAGTGAAATGTGCAATGTAACCTTGTGTTTGCCAGTGTTGTACATGCAACTAGTGAAATGTGCAATGTAACCTTGTGTTTGCCAGTGTTGTACATGCAACTAGTGAAATGTGCAATGTAACCTTGTGTTTGCCAGTGTTGTACATGCAACTAGTGAAATGTGCAATGTAACCTTGTGTTTGCCAGTGTTGTACATGCAACTAGTGAAATGTGCAATGTAACCTTGTGTTTGCCAGTGTTGTACATGCAACTAGTGAAATGTGCAATGTAACCTTGTGTTTGCCATTGTTGTACATGCAACTAATGAAATGTGCAATGTAACCTTGTGTTTGCTAGTGTTGTACATGCAACTAGTGAAATGTGCAATGTAACCTTGTGTTTGCCAGTGTTGTACATGCAACTAATGAAATGTGCAATGTAACCTTGTGTTTGCCAGTGTTGTACATGCAACTAGTGAAATGTGCAATGTAACCTTGTGTTTGCCAGTGTTGTACATGCAACTAGTGAAATGTGCAATGTAACCTTGTGTTTGCCAGTGTTGTACATGCAACTAGTGAAATATGCAATGTAACCTTGTGTTTGCCAGTGTTGTACATGCAACTAGTGAAATATGCAATGTAACCTTGTGTTTGCCAGTGTTGTACATGCAACTAGTGAAATATGCAATGTAACCTTGTGTGTGCCAGTGTTGTACATGCAACTAGTGAAATATGCAATGTACGGATAATTGAAAAAAACTACTTTCTGTTTGTTGGGAAATCAAATAGTTAATTCTGGTTAATATCTCACTCTGTGTATGAGGTGGTTAGTTAATGTCTCTGTGTATGAGGTGGTTAGGTTAATATCTCACTCTGTGTATGAGGTGGTTAGGTTAATATCTCACTCTGTGTATGAGGTGGTTAGTTAATGTCTCTGTGTATGAGGTGGTTAGGTTAATATCTCACTCTGTGTATGAGGTGGTTAGGTTAATATCTCACTCTGTGTATGAGGTGGTTAGTTAATGTCTCTGTGTATGAGGTGGTTAGGTTAATATCTCACTCTGTGTATGAGGTGGTTAGTTAATGTCTCACTCTGTGGATGAGGTGGTTAGTTAATATCTCACTCTGTGTATGAGAGTGGTTAGGTTAATATCTCACTCTGTGTATGAGGTGGTTAGTTAATATCTCACTCTGTGTATGAGAGTGGTTAGTTAATATCTCACTCTGTGTATGAGGTGGTTAGGTTAATATCTCACTCTGTGGATGAGGTGGTTAGTTAATATCTCACTCTGTGTATGAGAGTGGTTAGTTAATATCTCACTCTGTGGATGAGGTGGTTAGTTAATATCTCACTCTGTGTATGAGGTGGTTAGTTAATGTCTCACTCTGTGGATGAGGTGGTTAGTTAATATCTCACTCTGTGTATGAGAGTGGTTAGTTAATATCTCACTCTGTGTATGAGGTGGTTAGGTTAATATCTCACTCTGTGTATGAGAGTGGTTAGTTAATATCTCACTCTGTGTATGAGAGTGGTTAGTTAATATCTCACTCTGTGTATGAGGTGGTTAGGTTAATATCTCACTCTGTGGATGAGGTGGTTAGTTAATATCTCACTCTGTGTATGAGAGTGGTTAGTTAATATCTCACTCTGTGTATGAGGTGGTTAGTTAATGTCTCACTCTGTGGATGAGGTGGTTAGTTAATATCTCACTCTGTGTATGAGAGTGGTTAGTTAATATTTCACTCTGTGTATGAGGTGGTTAGGTTAATATCTCACTCTGTGTATGAGGTGGTTAGGTTAATATCTCACTCTGTGTATGAGAGTGGTTAGTTAATATCTCACTCTGTGTATGAGAGTGGTTAGGTTAATATCTCACTCTGTGTATGAGAGTGGTTAGGTTAATATCTCACTCTGTGTATGAGAGTGGTTAGTTAATATCTCACTCTGTGTATGAGAGTGGTTAGGTTGATATCTCACTCTGTGTATGAGAGTGGTTAGTTAATATCTCACTCTGTGTATGAGAGTGGTTAGTTAATATCTCACTCTGTGTATGAGAGTGGTTAGGTTAATATCTCACTCTGTGTATGAGAGTGGTTAGGTTAATATCTCACTCTGTGTATGAGAGTGGTTAGTTAATATCTCACTCTGTGTATGAGAGTGGTTAGGTTGATATCTCACTCTGTGTATGAGAGTGGTTAGTTAATATCTCACTCTGTGTATGAGAGTGGTTAGGTTAATATCTCACTCTGTGTATGAGAGTGGTTAGTTAATATCTCACTCTGTGTATGAGAGTGGTTAGGTTGATATCTCACTCTGTGTATGAGAGTGGTTAGGTTAATATCTCACTCTGTGTATGAGAGTGGTTAGGTTAATATCTCACTCTGTGTATGAGGTGGTTAGGTTAATATCTCACTCTGTGTATGAGAGTGGTTAGTTAATATCTCACTCTGTGTATGAGAGTGGTTAGGTTAATATCTCACTCTGTGTATGAGAGTGGTTAGGTTGATGTAATTCTGGTTAATGTTACAATCTAGCTGGTTAGGCTGTCGGTTTTTAAGCCGAAGGATTGACTTCATTGCACCAGGTTTTACCTTATATGGCTCGGTCACTCACCGAAGAAATAGCACACCACCTGCCGAGAGAATTGCACAAAGCACGAACTCCGTAGCTCCAGCAACAATCCTAGGGTATCTGGAAAAAAACTGCGCTTTGTGAACAGAACGGCGCGGTCCGGATTCGAAACCACGACCTTCGACTCACAAGGCAAAGGGCTTAACCACAGAGACCACCATGGCTGTCGTAATTCTGGTAAATGTTGCAATCTATGTAGAGGGCGATTAGGTTGCTGATTTAATTGAAAAATGTGCGAGCGTGGTGGTGCCAGTGACTAGCGCTTCCGATATCCATGTAGGTTGTGTTAGCGCCCTCGATACGGGCTATTGATCTCTCTGCCTGCCTGGAGTTTGGCTGAGTTCTAGCGCACGATGGCCACGCTTCTGTCGGTTACCTAATGCAAATATGGTTGAGATACTCAGTGGAATGAGACAACTCGTCAAGTACGTTCTGTTATTGCTTTAGCAAATGTGACCAGTTCATAAGGTGTGCGTGTGATAATATAAGGTGTGTGTGATAATATAAGGTGTGCGTGTGATAACATAAGGTGTGCGTGTGATAATATAAGGTGTGCGTGTGATAACATAAGGTGTGCGTGTGATAACATAAGGTGTGCGTGTGATAACATAAGGTGTGCGTGTTACAATATCAGGATGTGATAACATTTCAAGACATTGAACGATTTAAAATTATTGATATACTAGGTACCAAACTATAACATATTGTGTGCGCGAGTGTGTATGTGTGTGTGTGTGTGTGCGTGTGTGTGTGCGTGTGGGTGTGTGTGTGTGCAGTGTTCATGTTTGACCGATATAGTTCACAGCACGTGCTATGATAATTTATATGTTAATATGTGACGGAGGTACAGTCCACACTTTAGCTATCTCGTGATTATACTTCGGCAGTTTTGTACGTATGGATTCCATATCAATTTAGACCATTTAAGGTTTTCTATGCAATGTTTACCTGTATTTTCTGTCTGTCTATGCAATATTTACCTGTAGGTTATGTCTGTCTATGCAATGTTTCCTGTAATGTCTGTCTTTCTAGGCAACTTTTACCTGTAATTAGGCGAGTTATTTTGTTTGCTTCTGTAGTTATTAATTGTTAATTTAGGCAAGAGACATTGATGATATATTTGTATCATTGTTGGGTCTGAGATATTCTAAGATATTCTAAGATATTGATGATATATTGTTATCATTGTTGGGTCTAAGATATTGATGATATATTGTTATCATTGTTGGGTCTAAGATATTCTAAGATATTGATGATATATTGTTATCATTGTTGGGTCTAAGATATTCTAAGATATTGATCATATATTGGTATCATTGTTAGGTCTAAGACATTGATGTCTAGTTGTGAGACAATACCGGTGTGAGAATGGAACTAGTGATTCTTGTTCAGGGTGTCGTGACTTTTAAAATTAACAATTTTCAAACAATTCGTTGTGATTAGTTAGTTAGTTAGTCTTTCCTCTTGGGCCTGTGGGCGGCGCATAGGGCAGAGGTCATAGCTCTCCATGTCTCGCGGTTCGTTGCTATTTGTTTTACGTTGTGATACCGTGCGGTATATGGAAGAACATTCTGTTAGGCTTGCATTTTTCTGTTACCACCTGCACACGATAGGTCTTGTGATCACCATCACACCGCCCGCCGTCCCTTTCCAGTATTATTCTGTTACCACCTGCACACGATAGGTCTTGTGATCACCATCACACCGCCCGCCGTCCCTTTCCAGTATTATTCTGTTACCCATGACGGGGTCTAAGACGGGGACTACTTGAGATCTGTTTGCGAAACAAATCTCCCTCCCCCTCCACCACTGTTAAATATATTCCCGTTCACGTGTCTACCACAAGTTTAGTCATTGTTTAGTCATTGTTTAGTCATTGTTTAGTCATTGTTTAGTCATTGTTTAGTCGCTCCACTATCCTACTGGACTAAACAATATTGCCTAATTTCTGTGTTTAGTCGCCCCACTATCCTATTGGACTAAACAATATTGCCTAATTTCTGTGTTTAGTCGCCCCACTATCCTACTGGACTAAACAATATTGCCTAGTTTCTGTGTTTAGTCGCCCCACTATCCTACTGGACTAAACAATATTGTCTAGTTTCTGTGTTTAGTCGCCCTCACTATCCTACTGGACTAAACAATATTGCATAGTTTCTGTGTTTAGTCGCCCCACTATCCTACAGGACTAAACAATATTGTCTAGTTTCTGTGTTTAGTTACCACAATATCCTACTGGACTAAACAATATTGTCTAGTTTCTGTATTTAGTCGCCCCACTATCCTACTGGACTAAACAATATTGTCTAGTTTCTGTGTTTAGTTACCACAATATCCTACTGGACTAAACAATATTGTCTAGTTTCTGTGTTTAGTTACCACACCATCCTACTGGACTAAACAATATTGTCTAATTTCTGTGTTTAGTTACCACACTATCCTACTGGACTAAACAATATTGTCTAATTTCTGTGTTTAGTTACCACAATATCCTACTGGACTAAACAATATTGTCTAGTTTCTGTGTTTAGTTACCACACTATCCTACTGGACTAAACAATATTGTCTAATTTCTGTGTTTAGTTACCACAATATCCTACTGGACTAAACAATATTGTCTAGTTTCTGTGTTTAGTTACCACACTATCCTACTGGACTAAACAATATTGTCTAGTTTCTGTGTTTAGTTACCACACTATCCTACAGGACTAAACAATATTGTCTAGTTTCTGTGTTTAGTTACCACAATATCCTACTGGACTAAACAATATTGTCTAGTTTCTGTGTTTAGTTACCACAATATCCTACTGGACTAAACAATATTGTCTAGTTTCTGTGTTTAGTTACCACACTATCCTACTGGACTAAACAATATTGTCTAGTTTCTGTGTTTAGTTACCACAATATCCTACTGGACTAAATAATATTGTCTAGTTTCTGTGTTTAGTTACCACAATATCCTACTGAACTAAACAATATTGTCTAGTTTCTGTGTTTAGTTACCACACTATCCTACTGGACTTAACAATATTGTCTAGTTTCTGTGTCCTTGATTAGTATAGTCAACAAATGAATAGTCGTTAATACAGCTCGCTACAAATGATTCAATAGTATCCTACAAAGTTTCTGGCCAAATACAAAAGAACATGAAAAGCTTTCAAAAACGAGGAAACTGTGAATTATTGGATGCCATCATTAAAAGACGAAGATGAGGGTGAATTGGACGAGTATATTGTATGCCACCCCAGGTATTATTGTATGCTACCCCAGGGTTATTGTATGCTACCCCAGGTTATTTTGTATGCTACCCCAGGTTATTGTATGCTACCCCAGGTTATTATTGTATGCTACCCCAGGTTATTATTGTATTGCTACCCCAGGTTATTTGTATTTGCTACCCCAGGTTATTGTATGCTACCCCAGGTTATTGTATGCTACCCCAGGTTATTGTATGCTACCCCAGGTTATTGTATGCTACCCCAGGTTATTATTGTATGCTACCCCAGGTTATTGTATGCTACCCCAGGTTATTTTGTATGACCCCAGGTTATTGTATGCTACCCAGGATGTATTATATGTATTGCACCCAGAGGTTATTATTGTATGCTACCCCAGGTTATTGTATGCTACCCCAGGTTATTGTATGCTACCCCAGGTTATTATTGTATGCTACCCCAGGTTTTTTGTATGCTACCCCAGGTTATTTTGTATGCTACCCAGGTTATTGATGCACCCCAGGTTATTTGTATGCTACCCCAGGTTATTATTGTATGCTACCCCAGGTTATTGTATTGGTATGCTACCCCAGGTTATTTTGTATGCTACCCCAGGTATTATTGTATGCTACCCCAGGTTATTATTGTATGCTACCCCAGGTTATTATTGTATGCTACCCCAGGTTATTATTGTATGCTACCCCAGGTTATTATTGTATGCACCCCAGGTTATATTGTATGCTACCCCAGGTTATTGTATGCTACCCCAGGTTATTATTGTATGCAACCCCAGGTTATTGTATGCCACCCCAGGTTATTGTATGCCACCCAGGTTATGATAAGACTATACGGTTATTGTATGCCACCCCAGGTTATTGGTAGACAGTTATCCGATATACACAGATGGTAGAAACGCATATATTGTATGCCACCCCAGGTTATTGGCTAGACAGTTATCGATATACAACAGATGGGTAGAAACGACTCTAAGTTGTGTATGCTACCCAGGTTATATGTGTATGACAGTTATGATATGACAACAGATTGTTAGAAACGCCAGTTTTAGGGTTATTGGCTAGGACGTATCCGTATACCAATGAATGCACCAGTTTGTATGCTACCCCAGGTTATGGCTAGACAGTTATCCCGATATACAACAGATGGGTAGAAAGATCTAAGTGTCAACAAGAAACATGGAGAAAAGTTATGGAAATAAGTTGAAATATTCATACTGATGTGAAACAATTGTTAGAAGGGCGGAATACGTCAACAATGGAAATCTCTGTGTAGTAAATATATATGCAAACAAGACACAAGATCATATATATGTATATGTAGTAGAGTTGACTAACAATATTGTCTATTCGATGCAGCTTCCAACTTTGTTTCAAATTTGTGTATCTACAACAGACAATCAAAGGGATGATACTCGTGGATCAACTAGACCATGAATGTCATGTGTTTAAACAATAGTTTCTGTGATTTATTTCATTACATCGAGTCCCCATATGACTCAGTCTCTTTTCGCAGAAATTGCAAGCCAGCGGCCGAGCGTTTTGTACAAAGCACGAACTTCATGACTCCAGCAAAAATTTTAAGGATTTTAGGGAAAATTTGCATTCGTGAACTGATGGGCGTGGTCAGGATTCAAACCCTAGACCAACAAAACGCAAGGCCAATAGCTTGATCCCTTGGTCACGGAGTACTCCAATTGTTGTGTATGGTTTTCAATACTCACAATAATAGATTCAACATCAGTGGTACTAATGTAACAATCAGTATTACTAATGTAACAATCAGTATTACTAATGTAACAATCAGTATTACTAATGTAACAATCATTATTACTAATGTAAAAATCAGTATTACTAATGTAACAATCAGTATTACTAATGTAACAATCAGTATTACTAATGTAACAATCAGTATTACTAATGTAACAATCAGTATTACTAATGTAAAAATCAGTATTACTAATGTAACAATCAGTATTACTAATGTAACAATCAGTATTACTAATGTAACAATCAGTATTACTAATGTAACAATCAGTATTACTAATGTAACAATCAGTATTACTAATGTAACAATCAGTATTACTAATGTAACAATCAGTATTACTAATGTAACAATCAGTATTACTAATGTAACAATCAGTATTACTAATGTAACAATCATTATTACTAATGTAACAATCAGTATTACTAATGTAACAATCAGTATTACTAATGTAACAATCAGTATTACTAATGTAACAATCAGTATTACTAATGTAACAATCAGTATTACTAATGTAACAATCAGTATTACTAATGTAAAATCATTATTACTAATGTAACAATCATTATTACTAATGTAAAATCATATTACTATGTAAAATCAGTATTACTAATGTAAAATCATTATTACTAATGTAAAATCAGTATTACTATGGGTAAATCAGTATTACTATGACGTAAATCAGTATTACTAATGTGAAAATCAGTATTACTAATATGAAAATCAGTATTATTAATGTAAAATCAGTATTCTAATGTAAATCATATTACTAATTGAAAATCAGTATTACTAATGTAAAAATCAGTATTACTAACAGTAACTAAGTAAAATCAGTATTACTAATGTAAAAATCAGTATTACTAACGTAAAAATCAGTATTACTAAATAAATTACTAAGTAAAATCAGTATTACTAATGTAAAAATCAGTATTACTAATGTAAAAATCAGTATTACTAATGTAAAAATCAGTATTACTAACGTAAATCAGTAACATGTAAAAATCAGTATTACTAATGTGAAAATCAGTATTACTAATGTAAAAATCAGAATTCAGTTGTTTCTTGAAATATTGTTCTCGTGAATCTTTCTCTGGAAAATACGATAATAAATATTGATAATCTCCCAGAATAACTTGAACAAAACGTTTCATGTTTTTGTTGTATTTAATTCTTTCTTTTTATAATATTTTTTATTTTGTTTAGAATTATGAAAGTCTGTCAAGGGATTGAGGGTCTGTCAAGGGGTTGAGGGTCTGTCAAGGGATTGAGGGTCTGTCAAAGGATTGAGGGTCTGTCAAGGGGTTGAGGGTCTGTCAATGGGTTGATGGTCTGATGAGTGCAATGGATCACATATCTTTCAAACATTAGAAAGTAGGGTTGTCAATAAATTCAAAAGTTAGGAACCACTGTTATACACAGTATCTACATGTAGAACAATTTTCTAGCCAGACTTTGTTGTTAATTAGCTACAATCTTACTTGTCATATGTAGTCTTTAAGTTAGTACAATCTTACTTGTCATATGTAGTCTTTAAGTTAGTACAATCTTACTTGTCATATGTAGTCTTTAAGTTAGTACAATCTTACTTGTCATATGTAGTCTTTAAGTTAGTACAATCTTACTTGTCATATGTAGTCTTTAAGTTAGTACAATCTTACTTGTCATATGTAGTCTTTAAGTTAGTGCAATCTTACTTGTCAAATGTAGTCTTTAAGTTAGTACAATCTTACTTGTCAAATGTAATTGTTAAGTAGGTACAATCTTACTTGTCATATGTAGTTGTTAAGTAGGTACATTATTGAGCGATTATTATTAACGTTTTAGAAAATAAAGTCATTGAACATCCAACTACAAGACAAAATTGAACATCCAACTACAAGACAAAATTGAACATCCAACTAGAAGACAAAATTGAACATCCAACTAGAAGACAAAATTGAACAGCCAACTACAAGACAAAATTGAACATCCAACTACAAGACAAAATTGAACAGCCAACTACAAGACAAAATTGAACATCCAACTACAAGACAAAATTGAACATCCAACTACAAGACAAAATTGAGCAGCCAACTACAAGACAAAATTGAACATCCAACTACAAGACAAAATTGAACATCCAACTACAAGACAAAATTGAACATCCAACTACAAGACAAACTTGAACATCCAACTACAAGACACAATTGAACATCCAACTACAAGACAAAATTGAACATCCAACTACAAGACAAAATTGAACATCCAACTAGAAGACAAAATTGAACAACCAACTACAAGACACAATTGAACAGCCAACTACAAGACAAAATTGAACATCCAACTACAAGACAAAATTGAACATCCAACTACAAGACAAAATTGAAAATCTAACTACAAGACAAAATTGAATAGCCAACTACAAGACAAAATTGAACAGCCAACTACAAGACAAAATTGAACCTCCAACTACAAGACAAAATTGAACATCCAACTACAAGACAAAATTGAACAGCCAACTACAAGACAAAATTGAACAGCCAACTACAAGACAAAATTGAACATCCAACTACAAGACAAAATTGAACATCTAACTACAAGACAAAATTGAACATCCAACTACAAGACAAAATTGAACATCCAACTACAAGACAAAATTGAACATCCAACTACAAGACAAAATTGAACATACAACTACAAGACAAAATTGAACATCCAACTACAAGACAAAATTGAAACTCCAACTAGAAGACAAAATTGAACAGCCAACTCTCTCTCTCTCTCTCTTTAGCCTGTTACGCCTTTGGCGTTTAGGGCAGCAACAAACGTACACCATTCTTCCCTGTTCATGGCCTTCCTCTGTATTGTGTTCCAGCTATGATTCATTTCCTTCAGCTCTTGCTCTATCGTTCTCCTCCAGGTCATCTTGGGTCTTCCACGCTTTCGCCTACCCTCTGGAGTCCATCTCAGTGCAGTTTTCGTGTCGGAGCCAGTCTCCATGCGCATCACATGTCCAATCCATCTCCAGCGTCGTCTTCGGATGATCCCATATTCTCTTGTTGGCATCGTGCAAGCAATTCTTGATTCGAGATAGTAGTCGGCCAGTACACGCGTAAGATTTTTCGCAGACAAGTTGTATGAAAGACGGAGAGTCTGGACATATCCTGTTCTGTCATTCTCCAGCATTCCGATCCGTACAGCAAAGTTGACAGCACACAGCTGTTATAGATACTAGTCTTGGTTCTGATGCTGTATTGGGCAGATTTCAAGGCGGTCTGAAGGGTCATGAATGCACTTCGTGCTTTACTCAGTCTGTTTTTAATGTCAGATCCAGCGCCTCCTTCATTGCTAATAACACTTCAAGGTATGTGAAAGCGGTTGTATCTCGGAGGGTTTTACCTTCTAGTTTGACTGGTGCTGGGGTTGCTATGTTCAGAGTCATTACTTCAGTTTTCTTCTGATTTATTTTCAGCCCAACCATCTCCCTATATTGGTTAAGGCGGCAGGTCTTTTCCTGGATATCTCTATGTGTATGAGATAGGAGGTCGATGTCATCTGCAAAATCTAGGTCTTCCAGAGTGGATGTGAGCGTCCATCTAATACCTCTTGCCTTATCTTCCGTTGTTTTACGCATCACCCAATCTATGACAGTGTTGAATAATAGGGCTGACATAACACATCCTTGTCGCACGCCTGTTTTACTTCAAACTTTAGTTCTGAAGTTTCAACACTGCATGCAAACTTGCTGTAGCAGCTTTTTATAATATTTATAAAACACAGTGGATTCCATACCATCTTAAGATACGCCATAGACTTTCGCTGTGTATGCTATCAAAAGCTTTTTCAAAATCTACAAAGTTGATATAGAGTTTGCTTTGCCATTCTGTGCATTGTTCTATGATATTTCTAAGAGCAAATATTTGGCCTATACAGCTCCGTCCTCTGCGAAATCCTGCTTGTTCCTTTCTCAGTTTCTTATCCACAGCGTCAGTAATACGTTGTACGGTGATTTTGCTTAAGATTTTACTTGGGACAGAAAGCAGTGTTATTCACCCAATTATTACAATCGGCAAGGGAGCCCTTTTTGGTATCTTGATGATGACTCCTCTGTTCCATGCATCAGGTATTATTTGGGCATTCCATATAGTAGTAAACAACGGTTGCAATATATTAGCTGCAAGTTCTGGGTCTATTTTGAATAGTTCTGCGTTTAAGTTATCATTCCCTGTTGCCTTGTTATTCTTAAGAGATTTAATTGCTGTAATGATCTCATCCCGGCTGGGTGTTTCAATGCCAATTTCTAATTCCTCTGTTGGCTCTGGTATGTCTGCTACTACCGTTGGCGGTGGTCTATTTAGCAATTCTTTAAATGCTCTGTCCATCGTATTTCTTGTTCCTTTTCCGTTGTCAATAGTATTCCATTCTTATCCTTTGAGAGTATTTGATCTCCTGTAATGTTTCCCGCTTATTAGCTTTGTAATTTTGTACACTGTTCCCTGATCACACTTTTTGCTGCTTCTTCTGCCTGTACTGCCAGGTCTTCAACATACATTCTTTTGTCAGCTCTCACAGCCCGTTTGATTTCTTTACTTGCGCTTTTGTACTGTTCTTGGTATCTTGCTTTCAGTCTTTCGGACTTTGCTTCTAACAATTTCTTTTTTAATATTCTTCGGCTGTCTATTATTTTCCATGTTGTTGGTGTTATCCATTCTTTTCTTTTCTTTGTGCGGTACTCTAGACATGTTTCACTGCTCTTGCTATATATAGATGCTATGTTGTCCCATGTTCTATCTATGTTGTCAGTTTCATCCGTAGTTTCATTACTTTCTAGGGCTTGGAATCTGTTCTTTATCTGCATTATAAACTTATCCCTTACTTCCGTGTCTTTTAGTCTATCCACATCGAACCTCTTTGGAAGTTTTTCTGTTGTCCTGTTTTTCTTAGTTTAAGTTTGAAGTAAGCTGTGACTAGGTGGTGGCCGCTACCAACATCTGCACCTCTCTTGACTACAACATCTAGCAGCGAGCGTCTCCAGGGTCCATTGATCATTATATGGTCTATTCGGTTTTTATCTCTGCCATTAGGGGAATACCATGCTAATTTGTGGATATCTAAATGTTGAAATAGGGTTCCTCCTATAACGAGATTGTTCATGCTGCAGAAGTTTACTAAACGTTCCCCATTTTCGTTCATCATACCACATCCATATTTTCCCATAGTTCTATAACTATGCGTGTTGTCTTGTCCGACCTTCGCATTTAGATCTCCCATAACAATGATAACATCATGGGATGGTGACTTGTCTAATTCTGCTTGTAGGTTTTCGTAGTACGAGTCTTTCTTTGTATCTTCGCTATCATTTGTTGGCGCATAGCATTGTAGGATTGTGATGTTTGTATGCTTCCCCTTTAGTCTGATCTTAATCAAGCGGCTGCTGATAGGTTTCCATTCTAACAGACACTTTTCCACGCCCTTTCTTAGGATTACTGCTACTCCTTCATGGTGTAGGTCATCGTCTCGTCCAGAAAAAGGACTGTTTCACCTGTTGCAGTGGTACTTCTTCCATTTCCTGTCCATCTGCTCTCGCTAACCCCTAGGATATGTAGATTATATCTTCTTATTTCTGCTGTTATTTGTGATAGTTTTCCGGTTTCGTACATTGTTCTTACATTCCAGCATCAAATTCTGGTCTTGGTTTTGGCATTCAGGACTTCCGTCCTCATGAAAGTAGCTTCCTTTCGGCTTTCACCACTTCCAGTCATGTGAGTCAATGACTGGTAGCCCTTCATGCCCGTAGATAGGTTGTATGTTTGTTGTTCTTTCCGTAACTTTAATTTTTTTTAAAGGATGGGATCGTTAGTCCATCGAACAGCCAACTACAAGACAAAATTGAACATCCAACTACAAGACAAAATTGAACATCCAACTACAAGACAAAATTGAACCTCCAACTAAAAGTCAAAATTGAACATCCAACTACAAGACAAAATTGAACATCCAACTACAAGACAAAATTGAACCTCCAACTACAAGACAAAATTGAACATCCAACTACAAGACAAAATTGAACATCCAACTACAAGACAAAATTGAACAGCCAACTACAAGGCAAAATTGAACAGCCAACTACAAGACAAAATTGAACAGCCAACTACAAGACAAAATTGAACAGCCAACTACAAGACAAAATTGAACAGCCAACTACAAGACAAAATTGAACAGCCAACTACAAGACAAAATTGAACAGCCAACTACAAGACAAAATTGAACAGCCAACTACAAGACAAAATTGAACAGCCAACTACAAGACAAAATTGAACAGCCAACTACAAGACAAAATTGAACATCCAACTACAAGACAAAATTGAACATCCAACTACAAGACAAAATTGGAGCAGCCAACTACAAGACAAAATTGAACATCCAACAACAAGACAAAATTGAACAGCCAACTACAAGACAAAATTGAACAGCCAACTACAAGACAAAATTGAACAGCCAACTACAAGACAAAATTGAACAGCCAACTACAAGACAAAATTGAACACTCTAAAATCCGAATTTATAAAAGATCTCCTTGCAAAAATGAACAACGAAATTATTTTTTTAAAGTAAAACCAAATATTTTTGACAGTTAAAAAGACGAGATGCGATGAGAAGGGAGCATTTACGTCACATTGTGACAACAGGTAAAATAGAAGGTAGACGAGATGTGATGAGAAGGGGTCATTTACAGCACATTGTGACAACAGGTAAAATAGAAGGTAGACGAGATGTGATGAGAAGGAAGCATTTACATCACATTGTGACAACAGGTAAAATAGAAGGTAGACGAGATGTGATGAGAAGGAAGCATTTACATCACATTGTGACAACAGGTAAAATAGAAGGTAGACGAGATGTGATGAGAAGGGAGCATTTACAGCACATTGTGACAACAGGTAAAATAGAAGGTAGACGAGATGCGATGAGAAGGGAGCATTTACAGCACATTGTGACAACAGGTAAAATAGATGGTAGACGAGATGTGATGAGAAGGAAGCATTTACATCACATTGTGACAACAGGTAAAATAGAAGGTAGACGAGATGCGATGAGAAGGGAGCATTTACATCACATTGTGACAACAGGTAAAATAGAAGGTAGACGAGATGTGATGAGAAGGGGGCATCTACAGCACATTGTGACAACAGGTAAAATAGAAGGAAAACGAGACAGATGAGAAGGGAACATTTACATCACATTGTGACAACAGGTAAAATAGAAGGAAAAGAAGGAAGACAGATGAAGACAGAGAGAGAACATTTTAGACAACCTGACTTCATGACACGGAAGAGAGTCAACATCTGAGATGATAGCAGATGCCAGGGACAGAGATTTGTGGAGATCCATGATCGCCAACACCAGCCGACACGGCACATGTTGATAATAATAAAAGAGACGTGATATTTTGTCTATGCCAGGGACAGAGATTTGTGGAGATTCATGATCGCCAACACCAGCAGACACGGCACATGTTGATAATAATAAAAGAGACGTGATATTTTGTCTAAACTCATACAAGATGGAACTATTGTAAACAAGCGAGCAAGACCAAGACATGATTATGATTGCCAGAGATTTGTCAAGTGATGAACAGAGAAGAAATCTGTAGAGTGCACGGCCAAGGATAGAGACAGAAATCTGTAGAGTGCACAACCGAGGATCGAAACAGACATTGAAGATGTCTATTACAACCGAACTTTTCATGTGAAGATGGAACATGGTCTGAAATCTTTGGGACACTAAATATAATGGCAGTGTTTAGTAAAGTCTTACTAATGTCAGTTTGGTGAAGTCTTATTAATGTCAGTTTAGTAAAGTCTTACTAATGTCAGTTTGGTGAAGTCTTATTAATGTAAGTTTAGTAAAGTCTTACTAATGTCAGTTTGGTGAAGTCTTACTAATGTCAGTGTTTAGTGAAGTCTTACTAATGTCAATTTAGTGAATTCTTACTTAGGTCAGAGTTGAGTGAAGTCTTACTGTCAGTGTTTAGTAAAGTTTTACTAATGTCAAAGTTTAGTGAAGTCTTACTAATGTCAGTGTATATTGAAGTCTTGATGTCAGTTTTTAGTGAAGTTTTACTAATGTCAGCAGAATTTAGTGAAGTCTTATTAATGTTAAAGTTTAGTGAAATTTTGCTAATGTCAGAATTTAGTGAAGTCCTACTAATGTTAGAGTTTAGTGAAGTCTTAGTAATATCAGTGTCTAGTGAAGTATTATTAATATTAGTGTTTAGTGAAGTCTTGTTGTCAGTGTTTAGGGAAGTTTTACTAATGTCAGCAGAGTTTAGTGATGTTTTATTAATGTTAAAGTTTAGTGAAGTCTTACTAATGTCAGTGTTTAGTGAAGTCTTGCTAATGTCAGTGTTTAGTGAAGTCTTGCTAATGTTAGAGCTTAGTGAAGTCTTGCTAATGTTAGAGTTTAGTGAAGTCTTGTTAATGTTAGAGTTTAGTGAAGTCTTGTTAATGTTAGAGTTTAGTGAAGTCTTGCTAATGTTAGAGTTTAGTGAAGCTTTACTAATGTCAGCAGAGTTTAGTGAAGTTTTATTAATGTTAACGTTTAGAGAAGTCTTGCTAATGTCAGAGTTTAGTGAAGTCTTGCTAATGTTAGGGAAGGCAAGCTTCAAATTTAGAAAATTAGCCGGTGGAAGAAACATCTGTGAGAAACTCTTCTAGTTGTGATGAGAAACAAATATTTGAGTGAAGATAGAGAAATGCGTCGAGAAGGCTATGACATTGTGTATTTAGACGAAATATGGATTAATGCTCACCACAAAAATGAAAACGAATGGCAGTCATCAGATGGAACGATTAAGAAATTAGTACCAAGTGACAAAGAGCAGCGTTTTATAATTGCACATGCAGGCAGTAGACAAAATGGGCTGTTGAAGAATGTTGAACTTCTATTTGTTTCGAAATCGGCCGATAATCGGGACTGCCACACAGAAATAAACGGTCATATATTTAGAGAGTGGATTGAGAAAACTATACTTTCGACATTAGATAGGCCCTCTTGTCTGATAATGGACAATGCGAGTCATACCACAATGTAGTGGCACAAGAAGGCAAAGTTCCGACGTCATCTAGTACAAGAATATGCAATACAGATATTTGCATGAGATTGTCATCAATGTACACATCTGGTTCTTTTCAAGACCACCACAATCATCCTGACCTCTTAACATGATAACTGTATCGAAATGAAGGTACAAGTTGAAGTAAAGTCATTTCTTTTTGTATGATTTCCACTCACGTGAAAAATGTGGATACACCTATGACTTATCTTTTCTTTCTTCTTTTGTCGTCACACTGCTACCGGGTTGTTGCACAGTGTCGTGGTTTTGATGACTTATCAAAAGTTGCAAATTTGTTATATTGCTGTAAATTCTATTTTGTGCTACTAAAATAATTATTAGGTAGTCAAAGATCAAAGAAAATCACCGCTTCAGTAAAACGGCAGTACCTACATAAATTTAAATTATATATTCATAATGTCATTGGAAATCGAACACCACATGTAAAATTACGTTGTATTTCATGCAAGGTTTATTGAGATATTAGAAGAAGTTTGTGGGCACGAGATTTAAAACGCACTATAGTGTTATAGTTTAGTGAAGTCTTAGTAATATAAGTGTTCAGTGAAATTTTACTATATATATATTAAGAACATCTTAAAATATGAAAGCTCTTTCTTCCTGGAATAGTTGAACAATTATCTCTAGTGAGTAATGAGACTGTCATAGTTTTCATGAGGGCGTGGTCAACTATTAACACTCTCTTTCTGTCCCTGGAAGATAAATATGTTGCAGGCACTAACATATTGATGAAACCACATACTAAAGTACTTGAATTGACATAGTGATGTGACCACATACTAACGTATTTGAACTAAAAGATAGGAACAAACATGACACGGTTTCCTGGACGTATGGTTAGACTCAAAATCTCATGTACTTCGATGTCGCTACATCTCTGCATGCGACCATGGTGCGTGTGCTCTTGTATATGATGTGTATTAACTGTGCAAGACTAGAATGAACTAGCTGAGATTTGTGACTAGTTGTTAACATCCAGTGCCTCACGAATGTCTGCTATGTGGAGTATCCTACACGCCTACCAATATGCACAGTTTCCGCCTCTGCCATTTCCCAGGATGCCCAGGTAAGACTACTTGTGTATATCTTGTCTCTGGCTATTGCCATCATCGTACACCATCAACGTGCAGCAACAAGCTCACACACAACTCAACCTGCAGCAACAAGCTCACACACAACTCAACCTGCAGCAACAAGCTCACACACAACTTAACCTGCAGCAACAAGCTCACACACAACTCAACCTGCAGCAACAAGCTCACACACAACTCGCAACGTCTCACACCAACACAACTGAACTTGCAACGTTTCACACCAACACAACTCAACTTGCGACTCTCACACAACACAACTCAACCTGCAACGTCTCACATCAACACAACTCAACTTGCAACGTCTTGTACAAACACAACTCAACTTGCAACGTCTCACATCAACACAACTCAACCTGCAAGTCTCACATCAACACAACTCAACTTGCAACATCTCATACCAACACAACTCAACTTGCAACGTCTCACACTAACACAACTCAGAAGACTACAGTAAAACTATGTACCAAGGGAAGACTACAGTAAAACTATGTACCAAGGAAGACACAGTAAAACTAACAAGGTAGACACAGTAAAAATTACAAGAACTACAGTAAAACTATGTACCAAGGAAGAACTACAGAAAACTATGTCCAGGAAGACTCAGTAAAACGTAAAGAGACTACAGTAAAACTATATACCAAGGAAGACTACAGTAAAACTATGTACCAAGGAAGACTACAGTAAAACTATGTACCAAGGAAGACTACAGTAAAACTATGTACCAAGGAAGACTACAGTAAAACTATGTCCCAAAGGGGAAGACTACAGTAAAACTATGTACCAAGGAAGACTACAGTAAAACTATGTACCATGGTAAGACTACAGTAAAACTATGTACCAAGGGAAGACTACAGTAAAACTATGTACCAAGGAAAGACTACAGTAAAACTATGTACCTAGGGAAGACTACAGTAAAACTATGTACCAAGGGAAGACTACAGTAAAACTATGTACCAAGGGAAGACTACAGTAAAACTATGTACCAAGGAAAGACTACAGTAAAACTATGTACCAAGGGAAGACTACAGTAAAACTATGTACCAAGGGAAGACTACAGTAAAACTATGTACCAAGGAAAGACTACAGTAAAACTATGTACCAAGGGAAGACTACAGTAAAACTATGTACCAAGGGAAGACTACAGTAAAACTATGTACCAAGGAAAGACTACAGTAAAACTATGTACCAAGGGAAGACTACAGTAAAACTATGTACTAAAGGAGAAACATGTGAAAATTAACTAAGGTAGTTTTACACAGTAGAAAAACAAGATACAGCAACGTTATGGCTATAAGGCTTGATCAAGTACAAGATACAGAATAACAGGAATGGAGACTATGGTCCTAGACGCCAGACTTCCCCTGACACAGTCAGACGATAAATTGTTAAATGGCCTAAAATGGAAAAAAATCTACAAAAATTAGTGGTTAAAAACCAAATAATTGTGAACAACTAGAAATTAAAAATAAAAATATAAAACGAGAATAATTAAATATTTACATTAAACATTTACATTAAACATACTCGTACATTAAACATATACATTAAACATATACATATCACATATACATTAAACATATACATTAAACATATACATATCACATATACATTAAATATATAACATTAAACATATACATTAAACATATAGATTAAACATATACATATTACATATACATATCACATATACATTACATACACATATACATATCACATATACTATAATACATATACATATCATCATATACATATCACATATACATATCACATATACATATCAATATACAATCATTCACATATACATATCACATATACATTAAACATATACATTAAACATATACATTAAACATATAGATTAAATATATAACATTTATAGAATTGGGAGCATTAGAAGAGAGCATTAAGGAACATAGGAATGTAGTGCGTTGAGTCCATGAGGTCACAAGGTACCATATAAAGATATAAAACAATTTCTAGAGCAAAAAACGACTTCGATCTTCAGAGGAACATTATGGGATGGCTGTGACCTGGATATCTCGAGCTCCCAACTGGTCAACTGAGTGGCTACAGTGGTCACAGATCGTTTGCACATATCCTGTAAATGTTAGTCGAAACGGTCACTAAGCTTTTGTCCAGTTTTCATCGATATATGCTTTGTCACAACGTTTACAAGTGATGGCGCAGATTATGTTGCGGAGCTAGATAGTAAAACCATCTTCAATAACAAAAGTGGTTTGAGAAAAGACACAGTACAAGTCTGTATCACATAAGCACACGTATAACATCGCTGACGGTAGCATCGGACAGAGGCAAAATGATCTAGGACATTGGATTTGTGAACCAACATGTGAACCAACATATCCTTACGATTGTTATCTTATCTTGTTCTAGAAACTCGTTTGATATCTTTATTTCTCTCGTGTTCCCGATATCTTTATTTGATAACTTGTGACCTCTTAAACTTATCGTACTTCACTTCTTTCCATTTTTGATGTCTATTCTCATGTTACCTTATAAATGTGTGTGTGTGTATATATTAAATGTATATTTATATTAAGTGTTTATATTTGATTATTATTGTTTTATAATCTTTGTATTCCACTTCTAGTTTTTCACATTTATTTCGTTTTTAGTCACTTTAAAATATTTATAGAAAGTAGGGTCACCGATTTCTCTCTTAGATTTAATGTATTGATTGATTGATTGATTGATTGGTATGGACAGAAAGTGGGCGGCAGAAGTTCCATGAATAAACTACTAGAAACTAAGTAATATATTGCTAGAAATAAGTAGGGCATTCCTAAAATAAAATACTAATTTAACCAAAATTAGAGTAGTACATAGATAGCAAATGAGTAGTACATAGATATCAAATAGAGTAACATAGATAGCAAATAGAGTGTACATAGATAGCAAATAGAGTAGTACATAGATAGCAAATAGAGTAGTACATATATAGCAAATAGAGTGGTACATAGATAGCAAATAGAGTAGTACATAGATAGAAAATAGAGTAGTACATAGATAGCAAATAGAGTAGTACATAGATAGCAAATAGAGTAGTACATAGATAGCAAATAGAGTAGTACATAGATAGCAAATAGAGAAATACATAGATAGCAAATGAGTATACATAGATAGATAAGAGAATAGATAGCAAATAGAGTAGTACATAGATAGCAAATAGAGTAGTACATAGATAGCAAATAGAGTAGTACATAGATAGACATAGAGTAGCATATAAATAGAAAGAGGAATCAATAGAAATTGAAATGGCAGAGTAATAGAAAATAGTTGCAAAGGTTCGGTTGAAATGTAACAAATTTATTGTTATAGAAGATATTCGCGTATTCCATTGATACAAACTGGAAGTAACAATTTCTTAGAAATATGAGTAACGGAATTGAAAGCAGTTACAAGTTACTAATCAGTTGAAACAAGATTAATGGATGTGGACAAGATTAAAGTAAATTAGCGACAGACTAATCTGGATCACACAAGAAACACCAGAAGATTGGAGGAATGCTACAATTGTTCCCATCTGGAAGAAGAAAGGTAGCAAGAGGGACTGTACAAAGTATAGAGGAATAGCGCTAATGAGCCACACTGGGAAAATATTCTGCAAAATACTTGAGAAAAGACTCCGTCACATCATCGAGCCACAGCTCAAAAGAAGAACAAAAGAAGAGCAAAGGAAGAACAAAAGCTGTACAGACGCAATATTCGCCCTCAGACAGTTAGTAGAAAGGACTGTCGAATCCGACAAACATTTACACGTTGCATTTGTAGATCAGGAAAAAGCGTTCGACCGCGTAGATAGGCACAAGTTGTGGAAAATACTAACAACCTATGGGGTTAATGACCACCTAATCAACCTTTGCAAGAACATTTATACTGACAGTCAATGTATGATTAGAACAAATACAGGATTATCAGAAAAGTTTCACGTAGGGTCAGGAGTAAGACAAGGTGCGTACTATCCCTGCTGCTTTATCACGTATATTGACCACATTTGTAAAATAGCTAACACCAGCGAAGGAAACAACCTCGGAGAGCTCTTAAATGAATTTATTTTTGCAGACGATCAGGCAATCATATCAACAACAGAAGAACAGCTACAACTACACATCAACAGACTCCAGTTAGCACGTAACGAATACAACATGAGAATAAACATTGACAAAACAGAAGTAATGACATTCGCCAGAGAGGAAAGCACTATCAATATCTCCATCGACAATCGCCCACTAAATCAAGTAAAGACTTCACATACCTGGGGAGCATTTTTTCAACAAACGGAAGAATAACTAATGAAATTCAACACAGATGCACAAAGCAAATCAAATGATAGGGCAAATGGCGCCAATTTTAAGATGCAAACACGTCACCATGAACACAAGAAGAGCAATGTTCAACACAATCTTTCTCCCCACATTATGTTACCAGTGCCAAACCTGGACGCTGACAACAAACGATAGAAGAAAACTAGTCACAACAGAGATGAAGTGTCTACGCAGAATGCTGGATGTAACAAGCAGAGACCGGTTGAGAAATGAAGACATCAGGAAAAAGTGGGTACAATATCAGTACTAGACTTCATCAAGAAACAACAAATTAAATGGTTCGGCCAGTAAACAGATTACCAACAGACAGTGCACAGAGCAATGCTGCTCATACAAGGGGAAAGCAAGCTGAACTGACTTCTCGAATACAATGGGCGCTAGCAAAGCAAAAGGCAGGCCACGCAGAAGATGGACTCTAAAAGATAAATATTTTCAAAAATTTAGACATTCTTCTTCTAAAGCGTCTACAAGAGGCAAGATAGTTTTAGAAATCTCTTCTAATGTCTGACTGCTGCTATCTATGTCAGATTAGAAAATTGATAAGTAGGAAGACTTGTAGATTAGGGACTTTAAAATTTGCTTTGAGCAAACTATAAAAAAGTTCTGATGAAATTTAAGTCATTCCATCTTTCTTTTCTCAAATCTTGTTTCTGACCCATGTTACGTCCAGGACAGCCCATGTTACTAGACCCATGTTTGTGTGTCGACCATGTTACTACTTGTTTCTGTCTCACATCTACCCAGTTGACCCAGTTAATCAGTTTCTGACACCATGTTATGTATGTTACTGACCATGTTATGCCCTTTACTGCCCTGTTTCTGTCCCATGATTTGATATGTTTCTGACCATTAGTAGATTTATGATCCATTTTAAGCCTGTTTGCACCCATTTAGAGCCATGTTACTGAACCATGTTCTGACCATGTTATGACCCAGGGAAATTTATGATCGTTCTCCCATGTTTCTGACCCATGTTTCTGATCCATGTTCTGACCCATGTTACTGACCCATGTTACTGACCCATGTTTCTGACCCATGTTACTGACCCATGTTATGACCAGACTGCCCATTTACTGCCCATTTCTGACCATGTTTCTGACCATGTTTCTACATGTTTCTGACCCATGTTTCTGACCCATGTTTGACATTTACTGACCCATGTTACTGACCCATGTTACTGACCCATGATTACTGCCCATGTTACTGACCCATGTTACTGACCCATGTTTCTGACCCATGTTTCTGACCCATGTTTCTGACCCATGTTACTGATCCATGTTTCTGACCCATGTTACTGATCCATGTTACTGACCTATGTTACTGATCCATGTTACTGACCCATGTTTCTGACCCATGTTTCTGATCCATGTTACTGACCCATGTTACTGACCCATGTTACTGACCCATGTTACTGACCCATGTTACTGACCCATGTTACTGATCCATGTTACCGACCCATGTTACTGATCCATGTTACCGACCCATGTTTCTGACCCATGTTTCTGACCCATGTTACTGACCCATGTTACTGACCCATGTTACTGACCCATGTTACTGACCCATGTTACTGATCCATGTTACTGACCCATGTTACTGATCCATGTTACTGACCCATGTTACTGACCCATGTTTCTGATCCATGTTTCTGACCCATGTTTCTGACCCATGTTACTGACCCATGTTACTGACCCATGTTACTGACCCATGTTACTGACCCATGTTACTGACCCATGTTACTGACCCATGTTACTGACCCATGTTACTGATCCATGTTACTGACCCATGTTACTGATCCATGTTACTGACCCATGTTACTGACCCATGTTTCTGATCCATGTTTCTGACCCATGTTTCTGACCCATGTTTCTGACCCATGTTACTGACCCATGTTTCTGACCCATGTTACTGACCCATGTTACTGACCCATGTTACTGACCCATGTTTCTGACCCATGTTACTGACCCATGTTACTGACCCATGCAGCAGAACTGCTTTAATATTAGACTTGAATATTCTAATGTTTGTTCTATATTTCTTCTTCTTCTGCGTTCTCACTAGATTGGAATTTCGAATTCTCTAATAAAGGCAGCCTTCTGCCTCAGATTATCAGCCACGCCATACAGTTTGTCTTCTGCGTTCTCACTAGATTGGAATTTCGGATTCTCTAATAAAGGCAGCCTTCTGCCTCAGATTATCAGCCACGCCATTCAGTTTGTCTTGGACGCTAGTGTAAATGGGCCACCTCTTTCTTCTTAAGTTTGCATACTGGGGGCAGTTCTGTAGGATATAATTCCTTTGATTTCTGCTTCCCGTTTGTGCCGACCTCTTCCAGCAGTAAGTTTTGGCCACCCTCGTGATGGTAGGTGTGACATTCTTACTGAGTGACTAAATCTCCGAGGCAGGTTGACGACCGTATAATCCGTTATCCCATTCCTCATTGTGAGGGGTCATTGCACCATGTTCTGTGCCTGGTGCATCCGTTTTCTGCAAGCATTTGTTTCGGGTTAGCATTCCCTAGCGGACACATGCATCCGATTATAGTCAAACCTCCTCAGTCGCCTCTTACGACATGAGTGGCAGGTAACAGTGGCTCTATTCTTTACATCCCAAATTTGGGCCCCGGTAACCACTCGGCGGTTCTAGGTTTGATTGTGTTAGACTTACAAAGATTTCCCTGTGCCATGAAAGCTCTTCACTTACAAAGATTTCCCTTTGCGATGAAAGCTCTTCACTTACAAAGATTTCCCTTGATGAAGCCTACTAAAGATTTCGCCATGACCTTCACTTACAAAGATTTCCCTGTGCCATGAAAGCTCTTCACTTACAAAGATTTCCCTGTGCCATGAAAGCTCTTCACTTACAAAGATTTCCCTGTGCCATGAAAGCTCTTCACTTACAAAGATTTCCCTGTGCCATGAAAGCTCATCTTGTTCTGGATTCTTATTCTGACATATTTATCTATATCTATATGCACGACCCATTTTGTCTACATTCTGTCCAAGTATGTGTATAATTCTACCTCTTGAAGTGGGATTTCATCGAGGGAGAACGGATTGTCGTTTGTTTGGTTAATTCTCACTGTCTTTCTCATACCCGTATGATGAATGTTTAACTCTAGTTATTGTTATAACTTTCGACCAAGTGTGTTTAGTTTATCCTGCATCTTGTTTAGTGCATACGACAAGAGGACTATACCATCAGCGAAGTCCAGATCTTCCAGCTGCTGACAGATTTAATTGAATCGCAACCTGTTTATCTACATGAGGTTAACTAAACTCTGCTATAACCACTCGGCTACCAGTTTACCTAGTTCATATGCTACTTAGAGAACAGTAAAAATATGTTTTAAAATGATATTAAATGTATGTGAGATAGAGGAGAAACTAATAACTGACTGTTTGTGCTAAGTGTTGTTATAGTAAATAGAATTATCATATGTTGAGTGGCATCTATTTTTCTTGTTACTTGTGTGCGGACACTACAGTCATGGTAAACTGTGTGATGTCTATGTCTGGACACTAGAGTCATGGTCAACTGGAGGTGGACACTACAATCATGATCAACTGGAGGTGGACACTAGAATCATGATCAACTGGAGGTGTACACTAGAATCATGATCAACTGGAGGTGGACACTAGAATCATGATCAACTGGAGGTGTACACTAGAATCATGATCAACTGGAGGTGTACACTAGAATCATGGTCAACTGGAGGTGGACACTAGAATCATGATCAACTAGGGGTGGACACTAGAATCATGATCAACTGGAGGTGGACACTAGAATCATGATCAACTGGAGGTGGACACTAGAATCATGGTCAACTGGAGGTGTACACTAGAATCATGGTCAACTGGAGGTGGACACTAGAATCATGGTCAACTGGAGGTGGACACTAGAATCATGGTCAACTGGAGGTGGACACTAGAATCATGATCAACTGGAGGTGGACACTAGAATCATGATCAACTGGAGGTGGACACTAGAATCATGGTCAACTGGAGGTGTACACTAGAATCATGGTCAACTGGAGGTGGACACTAGAATCATGATCAACTGGAGGTGGACACTAGAATCATGGTCAACTGGAGGTGTACACTAGAATCATGGTCAACTGGAGGTGGACACTAGAATCATGATCAACTGGAGGTGTACACTAGAATCATGGTCAACTGGAGGTGGACACTAGAATCATGGTCAACTGGAGGTGACACTAGAATCATGATCAACTGGAGGTGGACACTAGAATCATGATCAACTGGAGGTGTACACTAGAATCATGATCAGCTGAGGTGACACTAGAATCATGATCAACTGGAGGTGTACACTAGAATCATGGTCAACTGGAGGTGGACACTAGAATCATGATCAACTGGAGGTGGACACTAGAATCATGATCAACTGGAGGTGGACACTAGAATCATGGTCAACTGGAGGTGGACACTAGAATCATGGTCAACTGGAGGTGGACACTAGAATCATGATCAACTGGAGGTGACACTGAATCATGGTCAACGAGGTGGACACTAGAATCATGGTCAACTGGAGGTGGACACTAGAATCATGATCAACTGGAGGTGGACACTAGAATCATGATCAACTGGAGGTGGACACTAGAATCATGATCAACTGGAGGTGGACACTAGAATCATGATCAACTGGAGATGGACACTAGAATCATGATCAACTGGAGGTGGACACTAGAATCATGGTCAACTGGAGGTGTACACTAGAATCATGATCAACTGGAGGTGGACATTAGAATCATGATCAACTGGAGGTGGACACTAGAATCATGATCAACTGGAGGTGGACACTAGAATCATGGTCAACTGGAGGTGGACGGTAGAATCAGAGTAAGTACATAGATAGATAGTAATGAGACGAGTAGAGAACAGTGTAGATAGTAATGAGGCGAGTAGAGAACGATGTAGATAGTAATGAGACGAGTAGAGAACGATGTAGATAGTAATGAGACGAGTAGAGAACGATGTAGATAGTAATGAGACGAGTAGAAAACGGTGTAGATATATAGTAATGAGATCAACAGATTTAAGTTTCTCCAATTTATTCTCCGTACAAATTAAACATGGTGGAATGCACAAAATGTCTGCCGGCGACATCTATTGGTTTAGTTTTGTTGAATTTTCTTGTTTGATTTAAATAGTTTTGACACTGGTATGGGTTGACATCTGTTCCAAACTGACAGGGCGTCTCACTGAAATATTTGTAATGAGCTCGTTTAGCGCAGGTTGATATCAAAAATGTGATGTGTAATTTCCGTTAATCGGTGGCGATGCACACTTACAGGCATTGATTGGTGTCATATAATCTGAAAGCGGAGACCAGACATCAGACAGACTAGCACTTGCTCTAGAGATATTCGTTAGTGCATATGTCTCTCCATATTAGTATTGTCCATCTCTCGTCAAGTGCTGCTTGTCACAATCGAGTCTTTGTTACCGCTCTTCGAGAAAAACAATGCCTATTTGAATGTTGATCATGTGACAACTTCAATATAACGTCTTGTTGTTGGGACTTGGGTAACGTCTTGTTGTTGGAACTTGGGTAACGTCTTGTTGTTGGAACTTGGGTAACGTCTTGTTGTTGGGACTTGGGTAACGTCTTGTTGTTGGAACTTGGGTAACGTCTTGTTGTTGGAACTTGGGTAACGTCTTGTTGTTGGAACTTGGGTAACGTCTTGTTGTTGGGACTTGGGTAACGTCTTGTTGTTGGAACTTGGGTAACGTCTTGTTGTTGGGACTTGGGTAACGTCTTGTTGTTGGGACTTGGGTAACGTCTTGTTGTTGGAACTTGGGTAACGTCTTGTTGTTGGAACTTGGGTAACGTCTTGTTGTTGGGACTTGGGTAACGCGTGTTGGTAAAATATCTTCACTGCAGATTCGTGCGTATTCTTATTAGTTAGTAGTGGACAACACACAGCAGCACAAAGCACATAGCAGCACAGCACACAGCAACACAACACACAGTACATAACACTGCACACATCACACAATGCGAATGGGAGATCTCAAATGCGAAGTGGTTAAGTCGTTTGTCTGTTGTACTAAAGGTTGTGGGATCGAATCCGTACCGATACCTACGTGCAATTTGTTCATGAGATCCCTAGGATTGTTACCGGAGCTGCGAAGTTTGTGCTTTGTGCAATGCTCTCGACAGACGGCGTGCCATCTCTGTCGACAGGGACGTAGCCATATTTCAACACTCGGCGCAATGACGTCAAACCTTTGACACAGACAGCACACAACACATAACACACAACACACAGCACACAACACACAACATACAACACACAACAACCAGCAGTAATTTTTTCAGAATGAGTGTCAAACAATTTGAAACTATCATTCTTCAACACGCCACATAACGACAACTTCAATCATTTATGTACATGCTCTAACTGTATGCATCTCAATCATTTCTGTACATGCTCTAACTGTATGCATCTCAATCATTTCTGTACATGCTCTAACTGTATGCATCTCAATCATTTCTGTACATGCTCTAACTGTATATGTCTCTTGTACACATTTAATAAATGTTGCAATCACAACACTTGATCTTCTCTTCCACCATTTACTTCTTTATAGAACTGTTGCGAGTGCCGGGGAAGGAGAAGAGGGAAGGGGTGGCGGGTCGGTGTAGTGATCTTGTGTGTGCTTGTTCTAAGATACTTTGTAAGCTTCCTCTTCTTCTTCTTCTAACGCTGCATATAGACCATTTGTTAACCACTCTGTGTGATTTGTATGTGATTTGAGCCTAAGAGCGATTGTACGTTGTGCCAGTTATGCGCTTACAAGTAGGCCAGCACATCCGATTTGTGCGATGCTTTTATTTACTAGGAGCTTCCTAGATCCTACATCAGTTGGCTCTTACGACATGCCTTGTAGGTGGCAGTGGTACTATTCTGTTCTTCCTTGCCGCCCCGACAACACAAGGTCGAGTTATAATCTCAACACTCAACAAATGTTATAAAGTCTGACTAGTGGTTGCAATGTAAGTCTGACTAGTGGTTGCAGTGTAAGTCTGACTAGTGGTTGCAATGTAAGTCTGACTAGTGGTTGCAGTGTAAGTCTGACTAGTGGTTGCAGTGTAAGTCTGACTAGTGGTTGCAGTGTAAGTCTGACTAGTGGTTGCAGTGTAAGTCTGACTAGGGGTTGCAGTGTAAGTCTGACTAGGGGTTGCAGTGTAAGTCTGACTAGGGTTGCATGTAAGTCTACTAGTGGTTGCAGTGTAAGTCTGACTAGTGGTTGCAGTGTAAGTCTGACTAGTGGTTGCAGTGTAAGTCTGACTAGTGGTTGCAGTGTAAGTCTGACTAGTGGTTGCAGGTAAGTCTGACTAGTGGTTGCAGTGTAAGTCTGACTAGGGGTTGCAGTGTAAGTCTGACTAGTGGTTGCAGTGTAAGTCTGACTAGTGGTTGCAGTGTAAGTCTGACTAGTGGTTGCAGTGTAAGTCTGACTAGGGTTGCATGTAAGTCTGACTAGTGGTTGCAGGGTTGCAGTGTAAGTCTGACTAATGGTTGCAGGGTTGCAGTGTAAGTCTGACTAATGGTTGCAATGTAAGTCTGACTAATGGTTGCAGTGTAAGTCTGACTAGTGGTTCCATAAGTCTGACTAGTGGTTGCAGTGTAAGTCTGACTAGTGGTTGCAATGTAAGTCTGACTAGTGGTTGCAATGTAAGTCTGACTAGTGGTTCAGGGTGCAGTGTAAGTCTGACTAATGTGTTGCAGTGTAAGTCTGACTAGTGGTTGCAATGTAAGTCTGACTAGTGGTTGCAGGGTTGCAGTGTAAGTCTGACTAATGGTTGCAATGTAAGTCTGACTAATGGTTGCAGTGTAAGTCTGACTAGTGGTTGCAATTAGTCTGACTAGTGGTTGCAGGGTTGTAGTGTAAGGCTGACTAGTGGTTGTAGTGTAAGTCTGACTAGTGGTTGCAGTGTAAGTCTGACTAGTGGTTGCAGTGTAAGTCTGACTAGTGGTTGCAATGTAAGTCTGACTAGTGGTTGCAGGGTTGCAGTGTAAGTCTGACTAGTGGTTGCAGGGTTGCAATGTAAGCTGAGTGGCTAGATTGCATTATTACTACTCGTACACTTCTATATCGGCCCCTAATCCCCCTGCCCTCCCGTATATTTACCGCGCTGTACTCTGCAACAGGAAATCGGGTCACACCATTGAAACTGCAGCAGGCATCGATTTAATAGGAGAACAGGTCACATGACTTGCAGGTTTTACCTAGTCCGATGCCATGTCAATCATGCATCAATCAATAACCAGCCTCTGAATGATGTTCTACCTCTTTCTTCTCTCATTCTGCGGCAGTGATTCTCCTCTCTCCCCTCTCTCTCTCTCTATATATATATATATCTCTCTCTCTATCTCTCTCTCTATATATATATCTCTCTCTCTATCTCTCTCTCTATATATATATCTCTCTCTCTATCTCTCTCTCTCTCTCTATCTATCTATCTATCTATCTATCTATCTATCTATCTCTTTCAGTATGTATTTGTATGTTGTAGACGTATATGTGTGTATGTTGTTGTCTTCTATGTGTGTTAGACACAAACTTAGCTTACACCTGCACACATCTAGCAGCGCGTGCAGATGCAGATATTGCCGATAACAAGTAGACTTTGTCTTTGATAATTTTGAGAAGATGGGTGAATGGCGTGGGTGGGTGTTATTGAATTGATGGTTTATTGGGTTATTGACGGGTTACTGGTAGGGTATCAGTGTACATACGTTGGGGATATTTGGGGTGTATGTTAGACTACAGGGTGTATGTTAGAAATACAGGGTGTATGTTAGACTACAGGGGTGTATGTTAGACTACGTACAGGGAGTATGTTAGACTACAGGGTGTATGTTAGACTACAGGGTGTATGTTAGACTACAGGGTGTATGTTAGACTACAGGAGTGTATGTTAGACTACAGGGAGTATGTTACACTACGGGTGTATGTTAGACTACAGGGTGTATGTTAGACTACAGGGTGTATGTTAGACTACAGGGGTGTATGTTAGACTACAGGGTGTATGTTAGAACTACAGGGGTATGTTAGACTACAGGGTGTATGTTAGACTACAGGGTGTATGTTAGACTACATGGGTGTATGTTAGACTACGGGGTGTATGTTAGACTACAGGGTGTATGTTAGACTACAGGGTGTATGTTAGACTACGAGGGTGTACGTTAGACTACAGGGAGTGTATGTTAGACTACAGGGGTGTATGTTAGACTACAGGGTGTATGTTAGACTACAGGGTGTATGTTAGACTACGTGGGTGTATGTTAGACTACGTGGTGTATGTTAGACTACAGGGTGTATGTTAGACTACGGGAGTGTATGTTAGACTGCAGGGTGTATGTTAGACTACAGGGTGTATGTTAGACTACGGGGTGTATGTTAGACTACAGGGTGTATGTTAGACTACAGGGTGTATGTTAGACTACAGGGTGTATGTTAGACTACGGGGTGTATGTTAGACTACAGGGTGTATGTTAGACTACAGGGTGTATGTTAGACTACGGGGTGTATGTTAGACTACGGGGGTGTATGTTAGACTACGTGGTGTATGTTAGACTACATGGTGTATGTTAGACTACAGGGTGTATGTTAGACTACGTGATGTATGTTAGACTACGTGGTGTATGTTAGACTACGTGGTGTATGTTAGACTACAGGGTGTATGTTAGACTACGGGTGTATGTTAGACAACGTGGTGTATGTTAGACTACGTGGTGTATGTTAGACTACGTGGTGTATGTTAGACTACGGGGGTGTATGTTAGACTACGGGTGTATGTTAGGGTATGGAGGTGCATTGTAGGGTGTATGCGTGCATTGTAGGATATGGGGGTGTATGGTAGGGTATGGGAGTGTATGGATGGGTATGGGAGTGTACTGGTCAGGTATGTGGTATGATAGGGTATGGGGGTGTATGTTAGGGTATAGATGGTACGTGTTGTTGTGACGGATGGTAGGGTATGGGTGGTACGCGTTGTTGTGACGGATGGTAATGTATATTGGTGTGTGTTGTTGTCATTATTAGGTGGGGGTGGGGGGTGTGAGCTGTTGTCATTGATGGTGAATTGGTATGATTTCAGTTGGTAGGAACTTATCTGATGGTGAATTGGTATGATTTCAGTTGGTAGGAACTTATCTGATGGTGAATTGGTGTGATTTCAGTTGGTATGAACTTATCTGATGGGGTGAATGTCAGGGAAAGACAGGGATCAAGAGATTGTAATTGTTGAACAACATAGAGTGAGTGAGTGAGAGAGAGAGGAGAGAGAGGAGAGAGAGAGAGAGAGGGAGAGAGAGAGAGGGTGAGAATGGCTGTGATGTGCTGAACATCAAATAAATGGAAAGATAAGGAATGTTTCTAGAAAAAGAGGAAATAAATCCAAAGAAATACTTACACAAACAAAATATATACAAACATAATAGATATAAACATAATAGAAAACAAAAAATATATACAAACATAATAGATATAAACATAATAGAATAAACAAAATAGATACAAACATAATAGATATAATATAATAGATACAAACAAAATATATACAAACATAATAGATATCAAATATAATGAGATTGAAACATGCCGGGGAATGTCTTTTTTGAAAGGGATCAAGGAGGAGGGGCACACAATTACTAAGCAGGTTGAACTAAGGAGATAATCAAATGATGAGTATTGACAGAGACAACTTATCAACTAAAGTCAGGACAGACAACTTGATGAAACTATTGAGAGAACATAAAGAGAGAGAGAGAGGGGAGGTAGAAGAACAAGTCGGAAGGAAAGATAACGTAAGGATGAAACGTTAATAGCTCTCAATTAACGACAATTATTTCTCTAATGTGTCCCGGGACCGTTGGCTGTATCCTAGGTCCCACAACATCACCACTGACAACATCAGCATCTGTAAGACTTGCATCTACAACAACAGCTAGACCAATCAGAAACGTCGATGATTCTAAACACCACCCTCCCTTCCTCCGTCCCTTACCTTGTCCATCCTATTCCTCCTCATCCATGCTACCACATCCTCACTCCTCCCTCTTAGTTGCTGCTCCTTCAACAACAGCCTCCACCTCTACTACATCCTCCTCCACCTCCACCACCTGAGCTAATCGTGGCTCGAGGGTCAATCATTTTAGTTACTTCATTTAATGGATCTTTTCTTGTGTGCGTTTTTTCTAATCTTTCTTAACTGAAAGTTTTGTTGCCGTACATTCTGTACAGTTGTGGCTGTTGTTTACAGTTGTGGCTGTTGTCGTACAGTTGTGGTTGTTGTCTCACAGTTTGGCTGTTGTGTACGTCTACGTGTTGTTGTCTACAGTTGTGTGTTGTCTACAGTTGTGGTTGTTGTCGTACAGTTGTGGCTGTTGTCGTACAGTTGTGGTTGTTGTCGTACAGTTGTGGTTGTTGTCGTACAGTTGTGGCTGTTGTCGTACAGTTGTGGTTGTTGTCGTCAGTTGTGGCGTTGTCGTACAGATTTGCTGTTGTCGTACATGTGGTTGTTGTCTACATTGTGGCTGTTGTCGTACAGTGTGCTGTTGTCGTACAGTTTGTTGTTGTCGACAGTTGTGGTTGTTGTCGTTGTGGCTGTTGTCGCAGTTGTGGTTGTGTCTACAGTTGTGGTTGTTGTCGTACAGTTGTGGTGTTGCTACAGTTGTGGTTGTTGTCGTTGTGTGTTGTCGTTGTGGTTATTGTCGTTGTGGTTGTTGTCGTACAGTTGTGGCTGTTGTCGTTGTGGTTATTGTCGTTGTGGTTGTTGTCGTACAGTTGTGGCTGTTGTCGTTGTGGTCGTGGTCGTTGTTGTGTCTTAACTGAATGTTTTGTTGTCGTACAGTTGTGGTTGTTGTCGTTTGGTTGTTGTCGACAGTTGTGGTTGTTGTCGTTGTGGTTGTTGTCGTTGTGGTTGTTGTCGTACAGTGTGGTTTTGTCGTTGTGGTTGTTGTCGTTGTGGTTGTTGTCGTTGTGGTTGTTGCGTGGTTGTTGTCGTACAGTTGTGGTTGTTGTCGTTGTGGTTGTTGTCGTTGTGGTTGTTGTCGTACAGTTGTGGCTGTTGTCGTTGTGGTCGTGGTCGTTGTTGTGCCTTAACTGAATGTTTTGTTGTCGTACAGTCGTTGTCGTGGTCGTTGTGGTTGTCGGCACAGGATGGATTTACCACTGATGTTATTGTTATTGTTGTTGTCTGTGTTGTGTGTGTGTGTGTGTGCGTGTGCGTCCGTATTATTATATATTATAATGTTTTCTAGATGGGAGAGAGTGCCTGGAGAGAGTGCCTGCAGAGAATGCCTGGAGAGATTGACTGGAGAGATTGACTGGAGAGAGTGCCTGGAGAGACTGCATGAAGAGAGTGTCAGGAGAGACTACATGGAGATAGGACAGGAGGGACTGCCTGGAGAGAGGGACAGGAGAGAATGTCAGGAGAGAGTGCCAGAAGAGAATGCCTGAAGAGATTGCCTGGAGATAATGCCAGGATAGAGTACCAGGAGAGACTGCCTGGAGAGAGTGGTGTCGGGGAAGCAGTGAATGTATCAGGAGATGAGATAAGAGAATAGGACCAACGACAATAGAGGTAGTAGGAATCATATCCATGGGGAGAGGAGGTTGAGGAGTGAATGGTCAACATGAAGGTTGGGAGAGGAGGAGGGTGAAGGAGGTTGGGTAAAATGTCCTGGCTGGTAAAGATGGAGTGATTGTTGTAGTGATTGATGTAGTGGTTCATTTAGAAATTGATGGAGTGATTGATGTAGTGATTGATGGAGTGATTGATGTAGTGATTGATGGAGTGATTGATGGAGTGATGGATGGACATATTAAGTTAGAGAACGAAAGATTGACTATGTACCATGAAAGATTGTTGAAGAAACTGTGAGGAAAGGGAAAGGGGAATAAATAGTACTGAGAGATTGAGAGGTGATTGTGAGAAGATTGAAGAAGAGATTGATAGAGAGAAGGAGGTTGAGATGGAGAGAGATTGAGAATGATTGAGAAAGATTGAAGAAGAGACTGAGGAGAGAATGATTGAGAAAGATTGAAGAAGAGATTGAGAGAGAATGATTGTGATAGATTGAAGAAGAGATTGAGGAGAGATGATTGAGGAAAGATTGAAAAAGACTGAGGAGAGAATGATTGAGAAGATTGAAGAAGAGATTGAGAGAGAATGATTGTATAGATTGAAGAAAGACTGAGAGAAATGTTGAGAAGATTAGAAGAGACTGAGGAGAGAATGATTGAGGAAAGATTAGAAGAGACTGAGGAGAGAATGATTGAGGAAAGATTAAGAAGAGACTGAGAGAGAATGATTGAGGAAAGATTGAAGAAGAGACTGAGGAGAGAATGATTGAGAAAGATTAGAAGAGACTGAGGATAGAATGATTGAAAATGTCGATAAAAAGATTAAGGATGAATGAGAGACAAATTGAGTAAATATTTGATGTGAATGAGCGAGTATGCATAAAAGATTGAACGAAAGATTGAAAAAGATTGTGTGAAATGTGATAAATTTAATGTGAGATTGGTTGAATGATTGAGCATCAGACAATCATTACATTTAGTTGACAATAGTAAGAGTGCTGAGAACAGGGACGTAGTCTCCGCGCGTGCTATGTGTGCGCCGTACACCTGTGCCAGGCCAGAATAAATACACAAATAAAGTAATTATTCTGTTAAATATTCACAGTAATATTTACTAGAAAATACTAATAGAGAAGCTATGAGTAGCTGACTATTGTCGAATTGATGCGACTGAGCAAACTGCCAGTCTCTATGGACGAGTTATGATACGCAATTCCGGTATGTTAGTAATTAACGACCCTTGCTCTCCGAGCATCGCTCGGTTGTTTCCGCCCTACGCGTGCTGGTATCTCGATTCTAATGCCAAATATGACGTTGTGTGAATCGAGTTAGGGGAGAGATTAGTGAACATGTGGTTTTACATAGCGAATGCGTGCTGGATAAAACCAGCACTCACAATAAAAGTACTTGGTGTTTAAACGACGTTTATGTTGGAATGTTCGACTATGTACGATTGAAAAATGAACTTGTGTGGTACTGTATTGTTGGGAGGAGTTCTACAATAAGTTAGTTCATGACTTACTACAGTTTTTAGTTGACAATGAACTCAGTTGATGTTTTAAAGAAATGTTCAAACTGGCAGAACCGATCATGGCTATTCCAGCAGCTACTGCGTCTGTTGACAGGTCTTAAAGCTAATCTGTAGTTGCTGCGGATCTACACAAGGTCAATATAGATTCTCCAATCTTTGTCTTCTTCTCTTCTTCTTGAAACGGTCCATAACAACCCCTTGTTAAACCACTATTTAAAAGTTGTATGTGATCTGAGCCTAAAAGTGATTGTAAGTTGTGCCAGTTATGCGCCTACAAGTAGGCCAGCACATCTGTTTTCTACAACGCTTTTTATTTACTAGGGTAGCTTTCCTAGGCCCATACCTCAGTCGCCTCTTACGATGCGCCTTTTAGGTCACACTGTAACTATTCTTTGCTCCCCTTGCGAGCCCCGGTAACACACTAGCGAGCCTTTTGTCTATTGATTATGAGCTTTTGTCTATTGATTATGAGCTTTTGTATATTATGAGCTTTTGTCTATGAACTTTTGTCTATGAGCTTTTGTCTATTGATTATGAGTTTTTGAGCAAGGTTGAAGAATATACTTGACGATGCCGTCACAGAAATGTTTCTGCTAAAGGAAAGAAGAATCGATCTGATCTTCAACATCTGATCTACGTTACTGAGTGAGAACAAACACATACTTCTTCTTCAACGATCTCTGGGCATGCGCTTAGTTTATTGTGGACCACACACTGGGCAATCAGCTTCAGGTTTGTCAGGTTTCCCTAAAGCTTAGTTGCTAGGTTGACTGTACGTGACCACATGTTGCTTCTCAGTGAACCCAGGGAAGGACAGTCTTGTAGGACATGCTCAAACAAATACTAGAAAGATGAAATAATTATTGTCGAGAAATGTAACGAAGACATCGTAAACTCGATGAAGACGCATGTTTGTATATCACTATACATACGTCTATCTATATTCTTGTTTCCGTGTTCCATGGGATGTCCAGGTAAGAGCTTCCACAAGATATTTCTATTGGTGACATTCTACTGACTTGTCTATTATTTGCTTCTCCTCGTCAGGTCACACAATATGTCCATGCCAGGTCACACAATCTGTCCATGCCAGGTCACACAATCTGTCCATGCCAGGTCACACAATCTATCCATGCCAGGTCACACAATCTGTACCTGCCAGGTCACACAATCTGTCCACGTCAGGTCACACAATCTGTCCATGCCAGGTCACACAATCTGTACCTGCCAGGTCACACAATCTGTCCATGCCAGGTCACACAATCTGTACCTGCCAGGTCACACAATCTGTTCACGTCAGGTCACACAATCTGTCCACGTCAGGTCACACAATCTGTCCATGCCAGGTCACACAATCTGTCCATGCCAGGTCACACAATCTGTCCATGCCATGTCACACAATCTGTCCACTATCTGTTCACGCCAGGCCACACACTATGTCCACTCTTTCCTCGTCAGGCCACACAATCTGTCCACTATCTGTCCACGCCAGGTCACAAAATCTGTCCACTATCTGTCCACGCCAGGTCACACAATCTGTCCACTATCTGTTCACACCAGGTCACACAATCTGTCCACTATCTGTCCACACCAGGTCACACAATCTGTACACTCTCTTTCCTCGTCAGGCCACACAATCTGTCCACTATCTGTCCACGCCAGACTGCAATCTGTCAACTCTCTGTCCACGTCAGGCCGTAATCTGTCCCTCTTGGTTCACGTCAGGCCACAATCTGTCCACTATATTTCCACGTTAGGCCGCGCAATCTGTCCACTCTCTGTCCACATTTCTGTACCTTGTTTCCGTTAGTGGACGTTTAGTCCTTCTCTTCCACCAGCTATCCATGTGAGAGTTGTCCTAGCCAATACCTCTACTAGCATACGACACACATGACCGATCCATCTCCACCTACGTATTCTGTGATGGTCACCTGTGATGGTCACCTGTGATGGTCCCCAGTGATGGTCACCTGTGATGGTCTCCAGTGATTGTCTCCAGTGATTGTCTCCAGTGATTGTCTCCAGTGATTGTCTCCAGTGATGGTCTCCGGTGATTGTCTCCAGTGATGGTTTCCAGTGATGGTCTCCAGTGATGGTCTCCAGTGATTGTCTCCAGTGATGGTCTACAGTGATGGTCTTCAGGATGGTCTCAGTGATGGTCTCCAGTGATGGTCTCCAGTGATTGTCCCCAGTGATGGTATCCAGTGATTGTCTCCAGTGATGGTCTCCAGTGATTGTCCCCAGTGATGGTCTCCAAGTGATTGTCTCCAGTGATGGTCTCCAGTGATGGTCTCTAGTGATGTCTCCAGTGATTGTCTCCAGTGATTGTCTCCAGTGATGGTCTCAGTGATGGTCTCAGTGATGGCTCTAGTGATGTCTCCAGTGATTGTCTCCAGTGATGGTCTCCAGTGATGGTCTCCAGTGATGGTCTCTAGTGATGTCCCCAGTGATGTCTCCAGTGATAGTCCTCAGTGATGGTCTCCAGTGATGGTCTCCAGTGATGGTCCTCAGTGATAGTCCTCAGTGATAGTCCTCAGTGATGGTCTCAGGATGGTCTCAGTGATGGTCTCCAGTGATGTCCCCAGTGATGGTCTCAGTGATGTCCCCAGTGATGTCTCCAGTGATAGTCCTCAGTGATGGTCTCCAGTGATGGTCTCCAGTGATGGTCCTCAGTGATAGTCCTCAGTGATAGTCCTCAGTGATGGTCTCCAGTGATGGTCTCCAGTGATGGTCTCCAGTGATGTCCCCAGTGATGGTCTCCAGTGATGGTCTCCAGTGATGGTCCTCAGTGATAGTCCTCAGTGATGTCTCCAGTGATGGTCCCCAGTGATGTCCTCAGTGATGTCCCCAGTGATGGTCCCCAGTGATGTCTCCAGTGATAGTCCCCAGTGATAGTCCTCAGTGATGTCTCCAGTGATAGTCCCCAGTGATGTCCCTAGTGATGGTCTCCAGTGATGTCCCCAGTGATGGTCTCAATGATGGTCCCAGTGATGGTCCCCAGTGATGTCCCCAGTGATGGTCTCCAGTGATGTCCCCAGTGATGTAGTGATGGTCTCCAGTGATGTCCCCAGTGATGGTCCCCAGTGACGCACACTTTGTTCTTTTTAAAAGCTCTGAATTTCCTATCGTCCTCCAGCTTAGGGAGGGGGTAAGAAAGGGGGGCAGAGGGCTTACAACCCATTCCTGTAGGAAAATACTTCGTTACATAAACGAAAGTAATAGATACATTTGTTGCATCTTGTGACGGGAAAACTGGTTTCATGAAGGATAGAGATCATAGCCGGACGCAGGTTTCCATCCAGACAGCTAAACTTCTATTACTCAAATTGACATCAACTATTGAATGTTGGAATTTAAGAACTCGTAGATCAGACTGGAAAATGAGCCCAAATTTATAAATAGAATATACATACAGAAATAAATATTCATAAATTATTTGTGATTTCTTTCAGTAATCTACCAAGATGGCCGTCTAACACGGGACTAGTGGATGATGGATCGCTGGAGAGGTAAGCTAATTAATCTTGTCTTATTTGATGTCACTGGAGATGTGCAGCCTATGTTCTGTCTCTGGTTTGCTCACTCATGTACCCTGTCTCTGCATTTTGTTTTGGTATTTGTTTTTTCTGTTCCCATGTCTTGCCTGTCCTATGTCCTGTCTGCCCCATGTCCTGTCTGTCCCATGTCCTGTCTGTCCCATGTCCTGTCTGTCCCATGTCCTGTCTGTCCCCTGTCCTGTCTGTCCCATGTCCTGTCTGTCCCATGTCCTGTCTGTTTCATGTCCTACATGTTCTGGGCACGATCTAGAATGTTCCCTATTATTACACTTTTCTGCCCTGTTTTGTGCTACTGTCCATGTCTATCTGTCCACCACGCTCACACACACACATACACAAACAGAAGTATATCACACACATACACATACATGTGTTATCATGTCACATTCAAGAATCATCTCTCTCACACATACACACACACACATACACACACAGAGACACACATACGCAATAGTATTAGACGTCCATCGCAAGCGATGATAACAACAGTCTCAGGTGTGTGCTGCTGCACCTCTCTAGTGCGTGCGGTGGTCACTGTAGAGTCCAATCCTAGAATACGATCCCCTACCACAGCTGACACACACACGTACACTTACCTGAGCAAACATCTCATAACAATCTCACATCAATGTCACAACAATCTCACGACACTGTCACGACAATCTCACGACAATCGCAGAACAATCTCACAACAATCTCACAACAATCTCACGACAATCTCACGACAATGTCACAACAATCGCACAACAATCTCACGACAATGTCACGACAATGTCACGACAATCTCATGACAATCTCAAAACAATATCACGACAATCTCGCGACAATGTCACGACAATTTCGCGACAATGTCACGACAATCTTCCGACAATCTCACGACAATCTCAAAACAATCTCACGACAATCTCACGACAATCAGTTCACACGTAGAATTTCATTTCTGTCCGAATAAAAAAGTTGAGCACCAGATTGCTACCTAGCGCCGCATGAAGTTGTCGTCTAGCATCACGTGAAGTTGTCGTCTAGCGTCGCATGAAGTTGTCGTCTAGCGTCACGTGAAGTTGTCGTCTAGCGTCACGTGAAGTTGTTGTCTAGCGTCACGTGAAGTTGTTGTCTAACGTCACGTGAAGTTGTCGTCTAGCGTCACGTGAAGTTGTCGTCTAGCGTCACGTGAAGTTGTCGTCTAGCATCACGTGAAGTTGTCGTCTAGCATCACGTGAAGTTGTCGTCTAGCATCACGTGAAGTTGTTGTCTAGCATCACGTGAAGTTGTCGTCTAGCGTCACGTGAAGTTGTTGTCTAGCATCACGTGAAGTTGTTGTCTAGCATCACGTGAAGTTGTCGTCTAGCGTCACGTGAAGTTGTCGTCTAGCATCACGTGAAGTTGTTGTCTAGCATCACGTGAAGTTGTCGTCTAGTGCCACGTGAAGTTGTCGTCTAGGCACGCGAAGTTGTTGTCTAGCATCACGGAAGTTGTTGTCTAGCATCACGTGAAGTTGTTGTCTAGCATCACGTGAAGTTGTCGTCTAGCGTCGAGAAGTTGTCGTCTAGTGCCACGTGAAGTTGTCGTCTAGTGCCAGCGAAGTTGTCGTCTAGCGTCACGCGAAGTTGTGTCTAGCATCACGTGAAGTTGTTGTCTAGCATCACGTGAAGTTGTCGTCTAGCGTCGCATGAAGTTGTCGTCTAGTGCCACGTGAAGTTGTCGTCTAGTGCCACGCGAGTTGTCGTCTAGTGCCACGTGAAGTTGTCGTCTAGTGCCACGTGAAGTTGTCGTCTAGCGTCACGCGAAGTTGTTGTCTAGCATCACGCGAAGTTGTTGTCTAGCATCACGTGAAGTTGTCGTCTAGCATCACGTGAAGTTGTTGTCTAGCATCACGTGAAGTTGTCGTCTAGCGTCGCATGAAGTTGTCGTCTAGCGTCGCATGAAGTTGTCGTCTAGCGTCGCATGAAGTTGTCGTCTAGTGCCACGTGAAGTTGTCGTCTAGGCGCACGAAGTTGTCGTCTAGCGTCGCATGAAGTTGTCGTCTAGTGCCACGTGAAGTTGTCGTCTAGCTCCGTGAAGTTGTCGTCTAGCGTCGCATGAAGTTGTCGTCTAGTGCCACGTGAAGTTGTCGTCTAGCATCACGTGAATTGTCGTCGTCAGGGAAGTTGTCTCTAGCACCGCGTGAAGTTGTCGTGAATAAAGACAAGAGAAAGTAAATGATTTTCTAACAAAAAAACATGAGAGTTTCCAATAAAGAAGAAGATAATTGCAAACGGGATTTAAATAACACCAATATGTTCCTGACAAACAACGAAATTTAAATAAGCAATTCAGCCCTCGGTCGCCATACTTGCTGACCTATGCTGTCGACGTGCTCTCTGACCTCGTCTGGTCAGCATGATCATCGATGGGTCACCATCAATTCGAAGATAAATTTCCAATCCAGAGCTGGACTCCAGGACACATAATCAAGATGTCAGATCTCATCCATTTGCCACCCAACTTGCACAATAAATAGCTACACCTTCGTTCATGTTGCAGAATTGATATAGCCAATATCATCGACAGACCAGATCAAACCAAATGTTATCACACCAAGACCCGATTCTTCCCTACCATTCCATCCCCCATTCTATTGTCCCCCCAAATTTACTTACCGCCTCCCTAGAGGAATTATATTGTGCAACATTTATTCCATATACCATCTTCCTAACTAAACCTCGACACAATCTGATCGTTGGTTTCCCGGCGTGGTATGAGTAATCAACCAAATATTGTCCAATCTCTCGTTGATGGTGCGTGATACAAGTCTGTTGGGAGGACATTATTTAACAAGGGGGACATTCTAAACATTGTTCTAGCTATGGTTGTCCGTGATGCTATCAATGTTGTCCTGTGGGAATACTTTATTGTCATCCCTTCCCTTCAAGGTAAACCATGATTAATTTCACAAAATGGAAGAATAGATTTTGTAGGTTTTAGAAATTACATTCTAGTTTCTTGTTTTTATGAAAGAGTGAGTACCTGGTCGTGAGCTTGGAATAGTGAGTACCTGGTCGTGAGCTTGCAATAGTGAGTACCTGGTCGTGAGCTTGGAATAGTGAGTACCTGGTCGTGAGCTTGGAATAGTGAGTACCTGGTCGTGAGCTTGCAATAGTGAGTACCTGGTCGAGCTTGAATAGTGAGTCCCTTCGAGCTTAGAATAGTGAGTACCTGGTCGTGAGCTTGGATAGTGAGTACTGGTCGACTGGAATGTGAGTACCTGGTCGAGCTGGAATAGTGAGTACCTGGTCGTGAGCTTGGAATAGTGAGTACCTGGTCGTGAACTTGGAATGTTGGTTAAAGCTGCAACATCTTCTCGAATTGAAATAATAGGTGTCAATTTAGGATAGGTTGATTGATTGATTGGTAGGACCATCATTATTGAACTTCCGTCACCCGTGTGTTGCCGGGGCTCGCATGGGGAGCAAAGAATAGTAACACTGCGACCTACAAGGCATGTCGTAAGAGGCGACTGAGGTAGGGGACTAGGAAAGCTACCCTAGTAAATAAAAAGCATTGCAGAAATCGGATGTTCTTGTCTACTTGTAGGCGCATAGCTGGCACAACGTACAATCGCTCTTAGACTCAGACCACATACAAATCACAAAGAGTGGTTAACAAGTGGTCGATATGGAGCTTTCGAAGAAGAAGGAAAAACTTTGGTGAGTAGCCATGTGTCAGTAGCCATGTGTCAGTAGCCATGTGTCAGTAGCCATGTGTCTGTAACCATGTGTGATCCGATGTCTTTCTTACATAGGAAGATCTCGACGGCAGTTGATGAACACCGTAGAATCGTCGAGGCTTCCGATGTAACAAACAAAATTTTAATTTTATATTTCCCGGACACTATCTTTCAGCTTGCTCTTCTCAATTTCAAACTGTCAAAGACACTTTTACCTGCTCAAATTAAACACGCACCTACGTTTTATCTAGGACTAGGAACTCGATCTCACCTACACTGAGATCAGGGATCTGTGGAACAATATCTCAATGGCTCGACGAGGGAGCGAATCGAGTACATTTGAAACCTAACTTCTAGACCACAGAGATACACTTAAGTATACATATGTTATACATATATGTACCGACCTGGAGACGAAGACTTCTAGATCACAGAGATACACAGATGTATGCACTAGATACCAGTGAAAGTGGCGAACAACTGTTGGGGCTCTAGATACGGGGAAACTGGCGAATACTGGCGAACAACTGTTGAGGCCCTATGCTCCACGAAGATCGGAGTAGAATAAGTTGTATCTTTATGTCAGTGTATGTTTTCTCTTGTTGTGTTTATGTCAGTGTATGTTTTCTCTTGTTGTGTTTATGTCAGTGTATGTTTTCTCTTGTTGTGTTTATGTCAGTGTATGTTTTCTCTTGTTGTGTTTATGTCAGTGTATGTTTCTCTTGTTTGTTTATGAAATTCGGCATTTTCTTTTCATTTGTCGTTACCTGTCCTGACTTCATAGATATTGTATCCTCCCCCCCCACCCTCTCTCTCTCTCTCTCTCGACCAGGTCCCCTGTTGTTCTTCTATTGTGCTGCCGTACACCCACGCGCTGTCAGACACACTCCAGAAATCGTCATTAGATGACGTCATTGATCACGTGTACGTGCTATTTTTAGAAAATGTGTGCTTATGAGCACGTCTATGTGTGCTATTGTACTCAACAATGAGGTCACCTTGACAGTACAGAGTAAAGTCAACTGGTTCAAATCTCGCCAGTGTGTGTGTATATAATATAAGTCTCACTATATAATTTTCTAACGCATGATCGCACACATAAACGCATGTGCGTGTAGTGTTGAGATAGACGTACGGTATCACAATGAAACCATGATGACGTAACATACATATTTCTCACATGTCTCTAACATATTCTAGAACATATCAGCAAGTTAAATATTAAACCTTTCACATATGAGACATAATCAGCTGATATCGGTCTACATAAAACTTCACAACATCATGTACTTCACAACATCATGTACTTCACAACAACATCATGTACTACACAACAACATCATGTACTACACAACAACATCATGTACTTCACAACATCATGTACTTCACAACAACATGTACTTCACAACATCATGTACTTCACAACAACATCATGTACTACACAACATCATGTACTTCACAACATCATGTACTTCACAACATCATGTACTTCACAACAACATCCTGTACTTCACAACAACATCATGTACTTCACAACAACATCATGTACTTCACAACAACATCATGCACTTCACAACAACATGTACTTCACAACAACATCATTACTTCACACACATCCTGTACTTACAACAACATATGACTTCACAATCATCATGTACTTACAACAACATCATGCACTTCACAACAACATGTACTTCACAACAACAGATGTACTCACAACATCCTGACTTACAACAACATCATGTACTTACACAACATCATGTACTTCACAACAACATCATGCACTTCACAACAACATGTACTTCACAACAACATCATGTACTTCACAACAACATCATGCACTTCACAACAACATCATGCACTTCACAACAACATCATGTACTTCACAACAACATCATGCACTTCACAACAACATCATGTACTACACAATGATAATAATTAGTTCTATCTGTATTGATTTTATTCTTGACCATGAGATTAAGCCGTACAGTCTTCTATCTTGTTCTGAGAACTTTCGGAAGGGAAGAGGCACCAGGGCAGACCACTGCTCAGATATAAAGATGTCTGCAAAGCCTCAATGAAAAACTTTTCTATAGATCCCAGCACATTGGAGGGACTAGCTGATGACAGAGTTGTGTGGAAAGCCAAATTACGGAAGGGCGCAGTCTTTTGAGAAGAGACTTATGTACGAGCTGAACGACAAGAGAGAAAAGCGAAAACTCAGAAGTTGTGACAGTAAAACACTTGCCAATTGACCGTCTGTAAAGTTGTCACAGTAAAACACTTGCCAATTGACCGTCTGTAAAGATGAAAACGACCATATATATAATTCTATCTATATTTGACATACCACATACCATGTATTTTCCCATTTAAAAAAAAAATGTATTAAAAAGTTAAGGTACACCTGTTTTCCTACATTGTGGTATATTGGGAATATATTGGGAATATATTGGGAATATATTTGGGAATATATTTGGGAATATATTGGGAATATGTTGGGAATATGTTGGGAATATATTGGGAATATATTGGGAATATATTGGAGAATATGTTGGAGAATATATTTGGGGAATATATTGGGGAATATGGTGTAAGGCTCGTATTTTTCATTGCCCGTGTGCAAATAATGAATAAAAAATGAGATGAATTCGTGAAAGTTGATGAAATCACAGAAATAACTGGTCAACTACTAGTAACAACTTATAGAAAGAAAGATGGAGATATGTTGGCAGACTTTAAGAAATGTCTGGTCAACCACTAGTAACAACTGTTATAAAGAGAAGATGGAGATATGTTGGACACACCTTGAGAAGAAATGTCTGGTCAACCACTAGTAACAACTGTTATAAAGAGAAGATGGAGATATGTTGCACACTTTAGAAGAAATGATAAATAATCACAAAGCAGACACTGGAGTGGGAGACAGATGGTTCAAGAAAGAAAGAACGCCCTGGCCTAGTGAAACACTGGAACGCACTTTACTAAGAGAGACAAGAAATATCGGACATACACTTTCATAGAAGATATTCAACGAATTGTCCAGCAGGATAAAAGACATATTTGAAGTGTGCAAAGTGTCATGCTTCTATTGAAGTGTGCAAAGTGTCATGCTTCTATTGAAGTGTGCAAAGTGTCATGTTTCTATTGAAGTGTGCAAAGTGTCATGCTTCTATCTTCATTATTAACTGAGAAAAACGATGTGCTGTTTTACTTTCTGAATGTCCCTGCGCGGGGTGGGGGAGGACGAGGTCAACATCACCCGGCCGCCCTTCTTTCCAGATCCTTAACGATACCAACTGAAGCTGGGTAGACTTGAGAGCTATGACAGTCGGAAAACAATCCACTCAAACTGTAGAATGGAACCTGGTCGACGCTATAAGATGCAAGGACACTAACCACCATGTACTCAATTATACAGGTGGGTCAGTGATTCGATACGTGCGGAGCGCATGCTATTTCGCTACTAAGGCCAGAGGGGATATTGTGAAGGAAGACAGTGGTTGGTTTGCCGTGACTACAAGCAGTCTCACTATGGAAATCATGGCAATAATTAAAGCGTTGGTCTCGCAGGAATCGCAGACGTTTATCCATGCATGTTTTCGCAATGACTCAATGAGTATGCTCATGAAGATCGAAACAGGCTGGGCTTAGAAACAACTGTTGCAATCGCTGAAGAGGTCTAGGATGATAAAAATCAGTTTTATTTTTGGACTAGGACATAATAAATGGATATAACAAATCTCTATTGATTCTCTCTCTCTCTCTCTCCCTCTCTCTCCCTCGATTCATACCCTCTTAGCCAGACAATATCGGTTGTCTGTTACCAGGGTCACCACGTGGAGTTGGGGTAGGATCTTGATTAGTGCCAGTTCACTAATCCTGGCGTGACGTTGTCCCCATGCGCTTTTAACCACTCTATTGATTCCAAATATGTTCCAGAAATTCGTTATTTATTTGAGGGTTTTTCTCGGTGAGCTTGCAATTATGCCAAACTATTCTGATAATTCACATTTGTAAAACTGTGAGCTATATCTTCTAATTATGTGATAATTCACATTTGTACAACTGTGAGCTATATCTTCTAATTATGTGATAATTCACATTGATACAACTGTGAGCTATATCTTTTATTTATGTGATAATTCACATTGATACAACTGTGAGCTATATCTTCTAATTATGTGATAATTCACATTTATACAACTGTGAGCTATATCTTCTAATTATGTGATAATTCACATTTATACAACTGTGAGCTATATCTTTTATTTATGTGATAATTCACATTTGTACAACTGTGAGCTATATCTTCTAATTATGTGATAATTCACATTTGTACAACTGTGAGCTATATCTTTTATTTATGTGATAATTCACATTTGTACAACTGTGAGCTATATCTTCTAATTATGTGATAATTCACATTTATACAACTGTGAGCTATATCTTTTATTTATGTGATAATTCACATTGATACAACTGTGAGCTATATCTTTTATTTATGTGATAATTCACATTTATACAACTGTGAGCTATATCTTTTATTTATGTGATAATTCACATTTATACAACTGTGAGCTATATCTTTTATTTATGTGATAATTCACATTTATACAACTGTGAGCTATATCTTTTATTTATGTGATAATTCACATTTATACAACTGTGAGCTATATCTTCTAATTATGTGATAATTCACATTGATACAACTGTGAGCTATATCTTTTATTTATGTGATAATTCACATTTATACAACTGTGAGCTATATCTTTTATTTATGTGATAATTCACATTTATACAACTGTGAGCTATATCTTCTAATTATGTGATAATTCACATTTATACAACTGTGAGCTATATCTTTTATTTATGTGATAATTCACATTTATACAACTGTGAGCTATATCTTCTAATTATGTGATAATTCACATTTATACAACTGTGAGCTATATCTTTTATTTATGTGATAATTCACATTTATACAACTGTGAGCTATATCTTTTATTTATGTGATAATTCACATTTATACAACTGTGAGCTATATCTTCTAATTATGTGATAATTCACATTGATACAACTGTGAGCTATATCTTTTATTGATGTGATAATTGACATTGATACAACTGTGAGCTATATCTTTTATTTATGTGATAATTCACATTGATACAACTGTGAGCTATATATTTTATTTATGTGATAATTGACATTTATACAACTGTGAACTATATCTTTTATTTATGTGATAATTCACATTGATACAACTGTGAGCTATATCTTTTATTTATGTGATAATTGACATTGATACAACTGTGAACTATATCTTTTATTTATGTGATAATTCACATTGATACAACTGTGAGCTATATCTTTTATTTATGTGATAATTCACATTGATACAACTGTGAGCTATATCTTTTATTTATGTGATAATTCACATTGATACAACTGTGAGCTATATCTTTTATTTATGTGATAATTCACATTGATACAACTGTGAGCTATATCTTTTATTTATGTGATAATTCACATTGATACAACTGTGAGCTATATCTTTTATTTATGTGATAATTCACATTTAAACAACTGTGAACTATATCTTTTATTTATGTGATAATTCACATTTATACAACTGTGAGCTATATCTTTTATTTATGTGATAATTCACATTTATACAACTGTGAGCTATATCTTTTATTTATGTGATAATTCACATTTATACAACTGTGAGCTATATCTTCTAATTATGTGATAATTCACATTTGTACAACTGTGAGCTATATCTTTTATTTATGTGATAATTCACATTGATACAACTGTGAGCTATATCTTTTATTGATGTGATAATTCACATTGATACAACTGTGAGCTATATCTTTTATTTATGTGATAATTCACATTGATACAACTGTGAACTATATCTTTTATTTATGTGATAATTCACATTGATACAACTGTGAGCTATATCTTTTATTTATGTGATAATTGATCGGGATATGGCTCCATATCTTCAAATAATCAACATGTCAAGGCGTCCATATTTGTTGACATTGTGAACGTGCAGTTTAGTAGCAATACTTTAACTTGTTTTTTCCGATCCAGAAGCACTTGAGCTTTCAGGTCTTCGTTCGGTGCCATGGGCATCGTAACCCTTCGGTTCGGTGCCACGAACACCGTAAATCTGGGAACCTGTGGCTTTTCTGCCAGTCCGCGGAATTGAACCCGCACTCACAGAGGGCTAGTCAACCGCAGTCCAACGCGCTACTGACACGCTGGGCAGCCGGGCATACTTCAACAGATTGTAGTCAACAATTTGCTATTTTATTGTCAAATACAAAGGGGTGTAATGCTGTATTGAACTTATCGCGAGAAGTAATTTACTCGACTACGTCCCTTAGTCCATGACAATGTATTTTCTTCAAAGAATATCAGTGATCTGCTTTTCGTTTTCAAAACAGCTCAACTCAAACTCAATATATTGTATTTTATCCCTCTCATACAGTTATACGTGACCATATGATATGTAGGCAATTTCTTCATACCGTTCTATCATTGACAACTCGTTAAATCTCTTCCATGAAACTGAGTCCCATATTTCTAGCCTCTAAAGCAGCGTTTCACAAAGTGGGTGGTACCCCCCCAGTGGGCGCTAAAGCCTTCAGGGGGCGATAGTGAGGTACAGAAGTACTTGGGAGGAGTTTTGTTTCCTGATTTTGCGATTGAATAATCATTTAAAATTTGAATTTTGCATTTTAATTCATCTTATGCCCATCTTACATGATCCATTTTTCATCAATTTTCTATTTCATGTATATAATCATTTGAAAACTGACCATGTATGACAGAAATATATATTAATTTTCTATGTCAAAGTGAAAATAGAGCACGTATATATATATATATATATATATATATATATATATATATATATATATATATATATAAGGGGGTAGCAAGCTGTTATAATGGGGAGGGCGTTGCAAAGTTTATGTCGTGCAAAGTGGGCGGTGGGTAGAAAAAGTTTGGGAATCTATGCTCTAAAGTAACCTCTCAGTATAGTTCGTTTCAGCTTTTCTCTATAAAAATGTTCTGTTTTAATAAATCTATCTGTTCATATCTCTATCGCACTTTCTCTTACTTAGAAAAAAATAATGCTCTCCCATCCAACATTCTATTGATATTTTTACTACATTAACACAAGAAATACCAAATAACGCAGCTAGCGTCAGTTTTGTTTTTTACCTTTTGAAAACGTGACGAGGACTAACTCTTGAATTGTTTCACTGTCACATTAGCATTCAAATTCTGTCACATTATGTTAGCTTGTGATACAACTACATTCATTTATCTACAAAACTACACAAGTTATTCATGACATTTTATGAAATAATTGGAAATCTCAATGTGTACATACATTTGCAGAGTAAAACAGACATTAATTCGTGCACGCGCCATGTCTGGTCTTCAGTGATGAAGTTCATGACTGAACTCTTTCACTGCATGATGTTTGTTATTATTGTCAAACGTACTTACATTGTCACATTTACTGCATTAGCTAGTGTGTTGACTTTGCTTCATCTTAACAAATACTGCGAGCCAATACATGGGCTTAGAAAGACGAATGGGTTAACACAGGTCCGTACTCCACTTTCAAGTATGATTCTGTTAACAGATTCCAGCTCTGCAGTCTGGCTAAGTATGGATGAAAAGATGGAAGAAAAACACAAGTTTCAAACTGCTTTGTTGTAACCGAATATGGACGACCAAGCGAGAGAGAGAGAGAGAGTGGGAGAGAGAGAGTGGGAGAGAGAGAGTGGGAGAGAGAGTGGGATAGAGAGTGGAGAGAGAGAGAGTGGGGGAGAGAGTGGGAGAGAGAGAGAGAGAGGAAGAGAGCGAGAGATAGTGGGAGTATCTGTATAAGTTGTTACAGAAAGTAACAAACATTATTGTCAAGAGCAACAAACAAGAAGAAGAAGGGGAGGATCAACATCTATTCACTCAGTCTGCACCTGTACGTGCTCAGTCTGCACCTGTACGTGCTCCGTCTGCACCTGTACGTGCTCAGTCTGCACCTGTACGTGCTCAGTCTGCACCTGTACGTGCTCAGTCTGCACCTGTACGTGCTCAGTCTGCACCTGTACGTGCTCAGTCTGCACCTGTACGTGCTCAGTCTGCACCTGTACGTGCTCAATCTATCTCATCTGGCAGAAAGTGTCAGCATCCGAAATTTATACAATAACTGGTGCCCGCCGTGCCCAGCGTGTTCGTAGCGCGTTGGACTCGGGTGACTAGTCCTCTGTAAGTGCGAGTTCAACTCCGCGGACTGGCAGAAAGCTACAGGTTCCCCAGATTTACGGTGTTCGTAGCACCGAGCCGAAGGGTTACGATGTCCATGACACCGAGCCGAAGAGCTTTCAGCTCAAGTGCTACTGGATCGGGGGAAATAAATACAATAACTGGTAAGATGATTCCGAGGAGATTAGCAGTACAGGGAAGTGAACACTGTAGGAACAAATGTGGAGATCAACAGTACAGGGAAGTGAACACTGTAGGAATAAATGTGGAGATCAACAGTACAGGAAAGTGAACACTGTAGGAACAAATGTGGAGATCAACAGTACAGGGAAGTGAACACTGTAGGAACAAATGTGAGATCAACAGTGCAGGGAAGTGAACACTGTAGGAATAAATGTGGAGATCAACAGTACAGGAAAGTGAACACTGTAGGAATAAATGTGGAGATCAACAGTGCAGGGAAGTGAACACTGTAGGAATAAATGTGGAGATCAACAGTGCAGGGAAGTGAACACTGTAGGAATAAATGTGGAGATCAACAGTACAGGAAAGTGAACACTGTAGGAATAAATGTGGAGATCAACAGTGAGAGGAAGTGAACACTGTAGGAACAAATGTGGAGATCAACAGTGCAGGGAAGTGAACACTGTAGGAATAAATGTGGAGATCAACAGTGCAGGGAAGTGAACACTGTAGGAATAAATGTGGAGATCAACAGTACAGGAAAGTGAACACTGTAGGAATAAATGTGGAGATCAACAGTGCAGGGAAGTGAACACTGTAGGAATAAATGTGGAGATCAACAGTGCAGGGAAGTGAACACTGTAGGAATAAATGTGGAGATCAACAGTGCAGGGAAGTGAACACTGTAGGAATAAATGTGGAGATCAACAGTGCAGGGAAGTGAACACTGTAGGAATAAATGTGGAGATCAACAGTACAGGAAAGTGAACACTGTAGGAACAAATGTGGAGATCAACAGTACAGGGAAGTGAACACTGTAGGAACAAATGTGGAGATCAACAGTGCAGGGAAGTGAACACTGTAGGAATAAATGTGGAGATCAACAGTACAGGAAAGTGAACACTGTAGGAATAAATGTGGAGATCAACAGTGCAGGGAAGTGAACACTGTAGGAATAAATGTGGAGATCAACAGTGCAGGGAAGTGAACACTGTAGGAATAAATGTGGAGATCAACAGTACAGGGAAGTGAACACTGTAGGAATAAATGTGGAGATCAACAGTGAAGGGAAGTGAACACTGTAGGAACAAATGTGGAGATCAACAGTGCAGGGAAGTGAACACTGTAGGAATAAATGTGGAGATCAACAGTGCAGGGAAGTGAACACTGTAGGAATAAATGTGGAGATCAACAGTACAGGAAAGTGAACACTGTAGGAATAAATGTGGAGATCAACAGTGCAGGGAAGTGAACACTGTAGGAATAAATGTGGAGATCAACAGTACAGGAAAGTGAACACTGTAGGAATAAATGTGGAGATCAACAGTGCAGGGAAGTGAACACTGTAGGAATAAATGTGGAGATCAACAGTGCAGGGAAGTGAACACTGTAGGAATAAATGTGGAGATCAACAGTGCAGGGAAGTGAACACTGTAGGAATAAATGTGGAGATCAACAGTACAGGAAAGTGAACACTGTAGGAATAAATGTGGAGATCAACAGTACAGGGAAGTGAACACTGTAGGAATAAATGTGGAGATCAACAGTACAGGAAAGTGAACACTGTAGGAATAAATGTGGAGATCAACAGTGAAGGGAAGTGAACACTGTAGGAACAAATGTGGAGATCAACAGTGCAGGGAAGTGAACACTGTAGGAATAAATGTGGAGATCAACAGTGCAGGGAAGTGAACACTGTAGGAATAAATGTGGAGATCAACAGTACAGGAAAGTGAACACTGTAGGAATAAATGTGGAGATCAACAGTGCAGGGAAGTGAACACTGTAGGAATAAATGTGGAGATCAACAGTGCAGGGAAGTGAACACTGTAGGAATAAATGTGGAGATCAACAGTGCAGGGAAGTGAACACTGTAGGAATAAATGTGGAGATCAACAGTGCAGGGAAGTGAACACTGTAGGAATAAATGTGGAGATCAACAGTGCAGGGAAGTGAACACTGTAGGAATAAATGTGGAGATCAACAGTGCAGGGAAGTGAACACTGTAGGAATAAATGTGGAGATCAACAGTGCAGGGAAGTGAACACTGTAGGAATAAATGTGGAGATCAACAGTGCAGGGAAGTGAACACTGTAGGAACAAATGTGAAGATCAACAGTGCAGGGAAGTGAACACTGTAGGAACAAATGTGAAGATCAACAGTGCAGGGAAGTGAACACTGTAGGAATAAATGTGGAGATCAACAGTGCAGGGAAGTGAACACTGTAGGAACAAATGTGGAGATCAACAGTACAGGGAAGTGAACACTGTAGGAACAAATGTGAGATCAACAGTGCAGGGAAGTGAACACTGTAGGAACAAATGTGGAGATCAACAGTGCAGGGAAGTGAACACTGTAGGAACAAATGTGGAGATCAACAGTGCAGGGAAGTGAACACTGTAGGAACAAATGTGGAGATCAACAGTACAGGGAAGTGAACACTGTACTAACAAATGTGGAGATCAACAGTGCAGGGAAGTGAACACTGTAGGAACAAATGTGAAGATCAACAGTGCAGGGAAGTGAACACTGTAGGAACAAATGTGGAGATCAACAGTACAGGGAAGTGAACACTGTAGGAACAAATGTGAAGATCAACAGTGCAGGGAAGTGAACACTGTAGGAACAAATGTGGAGATCAACAGTGCAGGGAAGTGAACACTGTAGGAACAAATGTGAAGATCAACAGTGCAGGGAAGTGAACACTGTAGGAACAAATGTGGAGATCAACAGTGCAGGGAAGTGAACACTGTAGGAACAAATGTGGAGATGAACAGTACAGGGAAGTGAACACTGTAGGAACAAATGTGGAGATCAACAGTGCAGGGAAGTGAACACTGTAGAAACAAATGGAGATGATTGTAGCATTTGCTAATTTCTGATATCTGCAAGACCACCCTGCCCGCACATTATGTTACAGACACCTGGTGTTTGATTTAGGTCACGGGGTCAACAGATGCGCTTTTCAACATGATGTTTTGTGTCAGGTCATGGAGTGCTTGCATAACTGACTCTCGTTGTCGGCCATATTTGTATGACTCTTTGACTGACTGTTTATTTGGATGACTCTTTGACTGGCTGTTTATTTGGATGACTCTTTGACTGGCTGTTTATTTGGATGACTCTTTGACTGGCTGTTTATTTGGATGACTCTTTGTTTCGATGATTATTTTGTAGCTACATTATTCTTGCTGGACAAACTGTTTTCAAATATATTTTTTTTACAAGGGCGTCCCCAGCGAACTAGGTGGGAGGGTGGGGGAGGAGGAGCTATATGTATTATATACAGATTGTAATTCCTTGATTATTAACCTTATTTAATTGTTCCCATTAATGAAAGAGATCTAGGTCAAGTGTTCGATTGTCAATATAGTATGACATTGCTTCAATGTATAGAATATGGACGGTCGGGAACGCAAAGTAAGGAATATGGACGGTCGGGAACGCAAAGTAAGGAATATGGACGGTCGGGAACGCAAAGGAAGGAATATGGACGGTCGGGAACGCAAAGGAAGGAATATGGACGGTCGGGAACGCAAAGGAAGGAATATGGACGGTCGGGAACGCAAAGGAAGGAATATGGACGGTCGGGAACGCAAAGGAAGGAATATAGGGACGGTGACTCGTAAATGAAAACTGATCACACACAACAAAGCGTAGAGTATTTAGACACACCCACGCCTGCCCAGCGTGTTCGTAGCGCGTTGGACGGTTCAATTCCGCGGGCTGGCAGTAAAGCCACAGGTTCTCCAGATTTATGGTGCTCGTGGCACTGAATCGAAGTGTTACAATGTCCATGGCACCGAGCCGAAGAGCAGAAAGCTCAAGTGTTTCTGGATCAGGTAAAAATAAGACATGCGACAAGTAGCAGCAAAGTTCGTCAAAAAGTAGCTAATTACAAAGAACACTACATATGGACTACTACATATGGACTACTACATATGGACTACTACATATGGACTACTACATATGGACTACTACATACGGAGACATTCAAACGTATCTAATGAAAATCTAGGAATAAAAACGAATAACAAATGAATCCAACACACAAAAATACGAAACTATGGACGAAGCTATAGACATTGCAAAGCTCTCTCGAAAGACCTATTCTGTGTAAACTGTGGACATTGCAAAGCTCTCTCGAAAGACCTATTCTGTGTAAACTGTGGACATTGCAAAGCTCTCTCGAAAGACCTATTCTGTGTAAACTGTGGACATTGCAAAGCTCTCTCGAAAGACCTATACTGTGTAAACTGTGGACATTGCAAAGCTCTCTCGAAAGACCTGTTCTGTGTCAACTGTGGACATTGCAAAGCTCTCTCGAAAGACCTATTCTGTGTCAACTGTGGACATTGCAAAGCTCTCTCGAAAGACCTATTCTGTGTAAACTGTGGACATTGCAAAGCTCTCTCGAAAGACCTATTCTGTGTAAACTGTGGACATTGCAAAGCTCTCTCGAAAGACCTATACTGTGTAAACTGTGGACATTGCAAAGCTCTCTCGAAAGACCTATTCTGTGTAAACTGTGGACATTGCAAAGCTCTCTCGAAAGACCTATTCTGTGTAAACTGTGGACATTAAAAGTATCTTAGCTAAGCTGCCTTGTTCCTGAACCTAGTCCCCTTTGAGCAAAGTCACCGCGCGCACTGATAATAATAATTCCTCTCGTACCGTTATACGTTACATAATGCATGCAAGCAGTTTCTCCGTACCGCTCTATCCTTGGTAACTCGCTCAATCTCCTCCATGGAACTGAGACCGATATTTCCTGCCTCTCTCAGCAAAGTTCGTTTCAGGTTCTCCTTAGGTCGACCTCTCTTTCTTGAACCCTTTGTCTCCCACTTCAATGCCTGCTTTGATATTCATTGATCATTTCTTCTCAATGTGTTTCCAACATATCTCCATCTTCTCCTTCTTATAACCGTTGCTGCTGGTGATTGACCAAACATATCTCTGATTTCATAACTTCTCCTGAATTCTTCCCTTTTTCAACTTATTTTCACAGACATCTTTATTTCATGACATCTATTTTCCAGAAATCTCATTTCAAGACATCTATTTTACATGACATCTATTTTACAACATCTATTTCAAACTCTCTATTCTTCCCATCTATTTTCACAGACATCTATTTTACAGCATCTATTCACGAAATCTATTTTCACAACATCTATTTTCACAGACATCTATTTTCAAATGCATTAAATTCTTTCTTTATCTTTAGTCATTGTCCACTCTCACTGACACAACTCTCACTGACACAACTCTCACTGACACAACTCACTCCTCCACTGACACAACTCTCCTGCACAACTCTCACTGACA